>OZ037993.1:41590284-41662784 GCA_964035705.1 Porites rus | reverse complement strand
AACTGCTAGGATTTTATCCACAGATATAAAACTACGATAGGGAAAGAGGAGTTAAATGTCTTCAAAATGAATGAAAAAGGTATTCAACACATTGGTTACCGTCTAAGGTATCGACGATCATTGCTTCAACATTCACAGCAACTCTAACGCAGTTCACTAGCTAATAAATTAACCTGGAAAGAAGGAATCAAACCACATAATAGAAACTAAGGGCACTTTTCATTTGTCACTACTGACCGACCAACCCATACGATTCCCATCGTAATGAGAATATCACTTTTAATAAAAACTAACCATCCACATCAGTCAAATCCTAAATATTATGCACAAAGGAGATGGTTCGGATCATTATACTTTTCTGGGAAACTGCCCACCTACCCCTTCCCTAAGCTAACATTGACACTTACTTCTCACTTGGGGCAAAATGTTGGTTTAGGGGAGGGGTAGGTGAGCAGTTTTCCTTGGAAAGCGCCTTAAGAAAACTAACGAATCGAGCGATCATGCCCCGGTTGTTCGAAAGGAGAAGAACGATATCCACTAGCACCGAATAAACCTCTATCCAGTTGATAGTGTAATTGGTTTTCCTAATAATTATCCGCTGGATAGTGATTTGTCCAGTGGACAGCGCTAATTTTACAATAACTGAACGAAACCTCGCGCGCTGACTGGTCGAAAGCTATGGTCTACAAAGTGTAGACCATGGAAAATTGTGGTCGATTTGTTAACCACCTTTTTATCAACTAAGGTACGCTAACCCTGTGGAGAAAAAGGAAAAAGGATCGTTATACTTTTCTGGGAAACTGCCCACCTACCCCTCCCCTAAGCGAACATTGACACTTAATGCTCACTTAGGACAAAATGTCGGCTTAGGGGAGGGGTAGGTGGGCAGTTTCCCAGAAACGTATTATGATCCAAGAAAACTATTAGTAAGTAATTATTACCTTACAATGATATCTGCCATTTTATTTTGTCGTAGCTGTGAAATAAAGGAAGAAAGCTTGCAGATACTGCACGAAGCCGGCCTGCCAATGCTCCTTGGGTTTCTCATTCATGTGTGCTTACACTTTCTCTTCGTGCAGACCAGATTTGGTTTCATTAAGGTGTCGCACAAGAATCAGGAAACAAGCCCTCTTTTAACTAGTCGTTCAGAGTTTAAAGATGATCAACTTTACAGTGAACATCGTGATACTGTCATGTGACCATTTGTCTAAGAATCACAAGTAACTGACTGATAAATGACGGGTGTAATTAAGACGTTTTCTGATGTATCTTAGGCCTCGTCTACACTAATGCGTTTTCGTTTGAAAAAGCACACATTTCAATGCGTTTAGGCCTTCCGTCCGCACTAATGCCCTGTGCGTTTTCATCGAAAACGCATCGATTTGAAAACGCTCTTGAAAGTGGATCAAAACGAAAAAGCGTCGTATCGTCAGTGTGAACGGTCGAAAGCGCATCAAAATAAAAATGATGACCGAAAATATCACAGGCGCGTGTGTTTGGAGCATGCGCATAGAGTTCAACTTACGTCAAACCGCGAAATTCTATCGTTTTCGAAAGTTTTGGTGTGGACAGTCGTAAACGCATCAAAAAGGTGGTGTGGAAGCGAACCCGTCGAAGCGTTTTCGATGACAATGAAAACGCATTTGTGTGGACAGGACCTTTTAAAAACACGTTTAAAAACACGTCGAAACACGTTTGGAATGACTGTCCATTTCTTCCTAACGAAACCTAGCGGTTGGAAACAGTCAGTGAGCCTATAAAATGGCTTATGAGTGATTTTTTCACCCACCTTCACTCTCCACGCTGGTAACAAAAAGAGAACATCGTTAAGACAACATGGGTTGGTTGAGCAAATGCTAATAATGTTTTATTTAACACCGCCTGCTTAAACTCTGTTTTGATAACCACAGCTCAAACGTGAAATCGGAATACCCCTATCCGAAAACTTTTCAAACCTTTGATCACGTGATTATTCAACTCGAAGTCCTCTACATCTTCCTTATTTTAAACTCGGATCAATTGAGTAACAGTATCTGGGTAACTGACCACCTACCCCTCCCTTAAGTTACAATTTTGCCGTAAGTGAGAAGTAAGCGTTAACGCTGACTTAGGGCAGGGGTAGGAGGTCAGTTACCCAGAAACCTAAATTGCTCCATTTACTCTTAACCTTTTTGGTGTGGATTCTTATCAACACTAAACAATCAATTGCCACTTTGGTAACCTCTCTATAAATAATCAGCCTGTCCCATGGTACGAAACCTGATCTGCTTATCAGGAGGAACATCAAACGGCGTACCGTCCATTCATCTGCGTTTTATTCATGACTTAATCAATCTTTTCTCTCGTAAATGAAAGAAAATCTTAGCAAGATCTCCCCGAAGATGAGAATTCTATTTAGTACCCATCAGTTACTTCGTCCTTAGCCTTTTCCTTTTTTGCACAGCCTGTATAGCAATTAGTTTAACTGGTGACTCAAGTGAGTTTAAACATATTTAGCCTACCCACTGATGGCGGCTTGTTTGTTTCCAACCCATTCTCCTCATGGCTTCGCCTCTCCAAGTTTGCGCTCTCGACAAACAAAACCGCGAGCTACGCAGGCTAGAGTTTGTTTGTTTTGTTAGTTTTGAAGCTTTACACCTTCATTAGCTTCTTTGGGTACCGGTAGATCTGTTTTTCTACTATTTTTATTATACATATTTTTTCAACTGATTTTGTGAAAATGTATGTATTGTAATTGGTTTATTGGCCTAAAATAAAGAATAGCCACGCTCTCATGCCTTTCCGCACTTAGTGTAATTGCATTGCTGATGATGCCATTGGAGACCCTAAATAAAGATTTGCCTTTTTAATACTTATTTTACTGTCGTTACCTGATAATATCGTAAATGACAACTATATATATCTAGCCGGAGTTTTGAAAACGTTACCACCAAATGGACCTTTCGCGTCCAACAGTTTTTTTTTTCGGTCAAAGTAGCCATTATAAAAATTAAGAGTGCAACCATTACTTTTTTCCTCTTCTCGTTTCCTTTCTTCCTCCTCGCTCTCTCTTTTTCTCCTTAGAGTATATAGAATGTTAAGCCAACGGGCATTGGGAGGGAAGGGGGAGAGGGAGGGGGCGAATGCGATATCCTTAAAGAATCTAGATGCCGTAATATGACGTAGGGGTTGTTCATTTGTTATGGCCAGGGGAGAGGGGGTAAGGCAAAATTCATAATGAATCTCCAAGTTAGTTCCTTCTACACAGCTTTTTAGAATATATTTCAGGGAATTACTTACCTATAATAGGTTCGTCGACAGAATGGGCGCATATATTTTAGGAAAATTCTAATTTACACCATTTAAGCCAGATAACAAAAATACCGTAGTTTTGTCGGTTTCGTTTGCTTACTATAAGGTTTGCTGTTTGGGCGCTGTAGCTTTTACAAGTTTGATCAACAAAGCAGCTCTCGTGGAATTCTGGTCAGTCGGTTATCACAGCTACCGCTGGGCAGGGGTGAAGCTGATTGCCCGCGGGCTCACTAGTCTGTTCTTGATGGTTTTGTATCTCAAAATTCACGCGCGGGCCTTGCCTTTGAGAAACCCTGACGTTAGAATAAATCATTTTCTAGTGACTGTGTTGATACTTGGAATTATGGCGAAGTTTGTCGCCATTCTGGTCGATCAGCACAATGGATCTCTTGACCGCGGAGTCGGGTATGTAATTAAATGACAGCCAGGGCAAAGCGGATCAAAGTTACCCTAGGTACCATGCGTTTTTTGTCGCGTGCGGCGGGATACATCGGTCGGCCGCCGACAGATCTTCGGCCGAAAGCCAAAGCTACGCGAATGTATGAAGACTTGACGAAAACCGGAAAGCAGGCATGAAAAAAAAAACGGTATCTGGGACCCGGGGTAGATCTAAGTGGATGGGGTGTCTTTACTAACCACAAAAAGAGATACGTATTCAACGCTTCGTGCTCTTGCACCCAATTTCTTTCTTAAAATGATGTTTAAGAGCAAGAGAGGTTTTATCCTTAATATTCTGGCGGTAAATTAAATGACTTGGTATCGCAAGCGTTCAAACCTGGGGCGATTTATTGTATGAATTGTCATTCTAGGATTCATGGGACGCGCGTAAATTATAATGGCGGAAGTTTTAAGTCAAAAGGAGGACGAAAACAAATGGACACTAGTAAAGAGTGAAAGATAAAAAATGGGAACAAAGGGCATTGTGTTGGTAAGAATCACGACCACGTTCACGCTCGCTAGCAGCCCGAGAAAACAGCCATGATTTTGCGAGGCCACCACTGGTTTTCCTGCGAAATGACGTCTGATGAACGAGCGAGGAAATTCCATACTGATGACATTTCACTACCCAGATCCTGCGAGTGTTTCTGATTGGTTGAAGCAAATTTCCAAAGTAACACGACCAATCAGTAGCAGTACCCAGATCTGGGTAGCCATACATCATCAGTATGCAATTTCTGAGCTCGTTGCAAGTCACTTCGCGTGGAAAGCGGTAGTGGGGTCGAGAAATGTTGGCTGATTTTATTATTTTGTCGTAGATGTAGTAAAATCAAAGTAGAGAGCTTATTACACCTTCTGCACGAGGCCGGCCAGCCAGTGCTCCTTGAATTTCTTATATCCAGGTGTGTTTACATTTCCTTCTTATACAGACAAGACTCAGTTGCCAGAGGAGTACAAATTTCAACGAGGAATAGGAATTACCCCCCTTGATCCAGATCTGACCTGTTCAGAAATTCAGATAACGACTCAGCAGCGTGGACGTTTTTTCCTTTGCGTAACTCGCTAAGTCGCGCATGAAAATTGCTTATGGCCTGGTCCACACCAATGCGTTTCGAAAACCTCTGTTTCACGATAGCAAAAACTCGTCAAAAGCTGCACGTCCATACTAGAGCCTTCGCTTTCATTTTGAGCGTAAATATGGCAAAAATTGAAAGCTTTCAATCTATTATCAGACGTCTGGACCTAATCTACGTGATCTATTGCTCAAAATCATAAAGATTAGAGACAAGCACTAATCTGCCTGTACTCTACAATTTTTAAAAGCTGGTGGATGATTGACTTGTCTTGAACGACTTCGCTTTTGCCCGTCCACATTTAACTGAAGATAGTCCTCCAGTTTTTAAAAGTATTCACTTCTCTATAACTTCTATTTCTGGTCGTTTTACACTTACGCAAGCTCGAAACAATGTAATTTTACCCGTTTTCCAAGACTCGGTACAAAGTTACCGTTAAGTATTAACTTCGAACATGTCGAACGCTGCAAAATAGTAAATTGTTGTACGTTATCAAAACATCAGACTTTTTCAATTTGATATTTTACCATAGTTTATTCCTTCTCAATCACAAAGACATATAAGAGACACAGGAATACAGGTCTAACACAGCCGTAAAGCGTGCACAATGTCACTGAATTAATGATTTTTTCAAATTTAAGTATCGAAACTAGTAAGAGATAAATCTGTGCTTGGATAAGTTACTTTCGCCAATCAAATTCGTCGATATAATTGAACTTCCAGACATTTCTAGGTTAGTCATGAACCCTGGTTTGATGAATTTCTTTGTTTTAATTACGACTCTTGAAATATAAAAGTTAGTGAAGTGGTTTTGATAACTCTTTCAATCGCAGCACTCGATCGACTGTTGATGGTTTGTAATTACTGAAGGGCCAATTCATGAGAAACAGAAGAAGAAGCAAAAATGATAATTTCAGTAAAATCGAGAGAGAATTTATAATTTATTTTCCGGTGCCATAGTTTGCTCCACCCGCTTTTACGAGAGTCTGTTTCACATTATCAAACTGGAGATCCTCCATGTGACTAGTGAAAATTTCCACCGCAAAGTTCTGCAATCAAGTCAAAAAGTACAACAGTTAATTAAGCCTTCGATAAAAAATGTCTAAGAATTTAAAATCTAACGAAAGAATGTCCCGACGTTTCGATGACATCGTGACGCGATCATCAAGGGATGGAAATCTATACGGGTTCCGGCAGAAAGGAGTTAAAGTGCTCTAAAATTTGCATGGATCAGGAAATTCACACCAAGACTTCATCGACTTTAGCACGGATTGAACCCGTTTGCATGTTTAAAGGCGGTTTTTCTTTTGAACGCGCATTTATTTGCATTCCTTACAAATGTTAGTTTTTCCAAATCATTATTGATAGAAAACAAAATGTGATGGTGAAGTTTAAGCCTGATGAATACATGAGAAAGATGAGGTTTTTTCCAGTCTATAACACCGACGGCTCGGAAGAAAATATCCCATTACCTTCAACAGTAGCCGAGCTTATGAGTCTCCGGTTACCAGTCCAGGTGCTCTACCACAGAGCCACAGGAGACTTGTGGGAGCTAAGGCCACTAAACTAGGTCCTCGCGGAGAGTAAGATTAAGTCCCCGGGGGTTACTCCCTTATATGGCCTATACGGGGATGTGCCGCTGGACAGGATATGGTTTCTGACCCCTCTGTCCTAAACAGGGTATATAATTTCAAGCGAGTCTGTCCTAATCAGGGCATATGATTTGCGCAAGTCTGTCCTAACTATAAACAGAATGAAATTTGTTTGTACTCCAAATATACAAAACCATTGACTATAAGGTGAATTTGCTGTATTGAAACTGCCAATAAATGGCTTTAAAACAAGATGGCGCCCATTTTGTCCTTTGTCCTAAACAGGGTAATTAAAGTGAGGGTGTTGTCATAAACAGGGCACTATGTATTGTAGGATTATTGTTGTCCTAAACAGAGCCAGGGTTTTAAACCCTCAGCGGCTCACCAATACCAAAATATTGGTCGAGTACCCCCCGGGAATCAGCCTGCGGGTCCTCACTAACAACGCAGACACAAGCATAAGCGTAAGCCGTAAGATTAATGACGCTAGAATGAGAAAACAGCCGACAATTCTCGACGCCACCACTGGTTTCCCAGCGAAATAACGTCTGACAATACGAGAGCAGAAATTCTATACTGATGATGCGTCACTACCCAGATCTGGATAGTGCTTCTGATTGGCTGAAGCAAATTTCCCACGCGGCACGACCAACCATAACCACTACCTACTGGATCTGGGTAGTGACGCATCGTCAGTATGGACTTTCTGCTCTCGTTTGGCGTCGCGAAATGTTGGCTGTTTTCTCACGCTAGAATAACGCAAGCATAGTAGTAAGCATATGCGTATTTGAAGGCGACCTTGAGATAAATATAAGAAGAACGCAAGGTTTGATATTCTTACGCTTATTCGTTTGTCAAGGATGTCCTAACTAGCGCACACGCTCCTTATGCTCACACGTATGATCGCATCGCCAGTCAGGATCACGCTTAAAATAAAAGTCAAGTAGCGACCCTCGAGAGCAATTCTCCTATAAGATGGGTTTTTGTGTAGTCTCAAATGTCATCCGTCTCTTCGCTTCACGCCCGCTGGGAGGGGAAGGGGGGGGGGGTGGGTGGGGCGAAGATACAGATGAAATTTTAGACTAATTTTTATGACATTACTAAAGATAGCCTGTGGGAGTTAACGGACAAGAAATGCACAAAAAAAGCCACGAGATAACCGAGACATGATTGCTGTAAACAACACATCCAAAAGAGGGGAATAAGTAACCTGCGCGACGTTAAAAAAAAGAAAAGCAGATAGGAGGAAAAAAGACGAGCGAGAACGTAAGAACGTGAAAACCCAAGAACGTGAGAGCTCCAAAAAAAACAAGTTCATTACCTGGATAGTTTGCTTGACAGAGGCTTTGTCTGTACTGACTTTGGCCTTCTTTAACGGAGGAACAGTTTCACTGACCCATGTTATGAGAGCAAACTTTGCTCGCTTGCTTAACTCGTCACCAGTCTCAATCCTGACATAACCGTAGGCTCGTTCACCCGCTGCGTAATAAGATTAGTCACAATAAAAATTCGCCTTACAAGTCCAGCCTGCGCCACAGACGGAATCAAACTTCTGGTCAAGTCCGTCTGCGAAACAGTGCCATCTTCGTTAACGTTACTATGGACCTTACGAAACTACGACGGCGATGGTAACGGGAACGTCAAAAAAGCAACAGGTTTAATAAGCAAAACAACAACTTTGCATGTGTATCAGGCTTTTTTGTACATTTCTTTACCATCCCTGCACAACTGCGACGAGACATGGCCAAATTTTACGTTCACTTGAGAACAGGAACGGGAAGGCTATAAATTCTGGCATCTCTGTCTGAACTCGGGGGCGGTCCCCTCTCTTCAGCTCCAACATAAATTCCCTTCTTTTCTGTATTTGGGCGACATAGTATAATCACGAAAAAGTTAAAGGATAGGAAGTCTATTTTTCAACGATGTTTTCATGGACGTCGCCGTCGTCGGATCGTAAGGTCCCTATTGGAAAGGAGGCAGCGAGTCCGAGTGGTCAACAAGTCGGACTCAATCGCAATTCCGAGTTAATTGGTGGGTTCGAGTTCCGCTCTGACCACTGGCTGGATTTATTCATCGATCAGCCTTAGTTTAATCCTCCGTCATGCTTGTAAATAGCCAACTGGATTTTTTTTTTTATTCCGTTGCCATATATTCGTATTACTTTTTGGAAATTATTTTGAAGAGATTGCCTGTGAACTAGTCTGTGACTGAACTAAAGTGCACCTCAACTATGAACAAAGCATTTAGCAGTTATAAAACGCGAGTTTTGTGGAAGGCATCCCTAAAAAGGGAGGGGAAATCGGGCGCACAGGAGGATGGGCGTTCTGAATTCCTTCTTTTTTCTTCCCCTAGTTTCAAACGCCTGTCATGCAGGCTACAAGACTTTCCCGCGTTACGCCAGACTGAGAAAACACAAAGAAATGAGATCGAGGTTCGGGCGGACAAATCACTGTGTTGTCAGTTCAAGCCCCGAGTTGGTGTTTTGTTTATAGTAATGCGGGAAAGGTCTATTAACGCTAGCCTGCATGTGTAGAAAGCGTTTCCGTGTGGTTTCGGAGCAGAGAAAGACTGAGGAACGACGAAGAACGGGATTTTTGGTTTTGGCCCCGCGGAAAGTGGAAAGAGAGCCCCTCCCCGCTCTTTAACTCGCTCCATTTTTCGCGAAGTCTTCGACTCTCGTTCCTCGTTAGTTTCTCCGAAACCGCGCGGAAACGCTTGATACACAGGCTATATTAACGCTAGTAAAAGTTGTCTTGGGGGATAATTCTAGTGCCACACGTCGACTTTAACAATGCAAGGAACGATGAAAAGTAATGCTGCGATCATTAAACAAATACGGTAAATCTGAGGCTATAAATATACAAACCTTCAAATTGTTTCAAAAATTCCTCATAATCTGTCCCAGATGCTATGAAAACGATCGTGTTGTCGCTGTACTTAAAAACAGCCCTAACGGAACAAAACAAAGAAATACAGTCACAATCCCTTTTAACTGGCACCTACAGTTGGGGGAGACTGGAACGAGAAATACACAAGCGCGCCCGCGTGATTTATAGTGATCTAGTGATCTATAAGGAACAAAACATACGTACTGGTAGATCTAGCAAGGGCAGAAAAGGGCAGAACAAATTCTGCGTGGTGAAATTGCGACGTGTATGTTAAGGTTAAGAAATTTACTGAGACTAACGAAAACGTGACAAAAATATTCTCTAAGCTGTGCGACATTTGAGACCCACTTTTTTTGGCCTACCATAATAGTCATAGTCATCACGCAAGGGTTGAGAGACAATACGATAGGCCATTTCCGAGTTCAAAAAAATCTCACTTTCAAAGCGAGGCTAAGTGCGAAGCCATTGATATGAAAATGATTTTTAATTATGATGCAAAAAAACTCATTTTCACAACAAAGGTTTCGCGCTTAGCCTCGTCTTGAAAGGGAGATTTTTTGGAACTCGGAAACGGCCTATTAAAAATAACGATGGCCGGCAGTCAGTGTCACAAACCAGGCCAACGCGTCCAATAAAACGCCACCCTTTCCTGGCTTGCAAACACAGACGTATTTCCGGGAGAAACAACCACCGGAAATACGTCTGTGTTCGCAGGCTACCCTTTCCCTTTTCCAAGCCATCTCTCATCGCTCTCCGCGCGGTACTGGGAGCGGACCATTAGGGCCCAGCAGGGGAGGTGAGGAGCTACTCAGGTTCGCGTCAAGTGGCCTTGGCCTTTCAGTCTGATTTGGGGGCTTCTCAGGCCTGTCACTGCTTTACCTGAGTCCCGTTCCGCTGCATTAGGAGCCATCAGATGAGGCATTCTAGAATTCAAAGTTTTCCAATTTATTGTGCACATTACAGTTTTTTGGCTGCTCACCGTGTATGTTTTTATTTTCGCACAATCTTCCCTTCTCCACCCCGTTTAAACTTTTTGGTATCTATAGGCCTTCTCCCATGACATTCTTGGTTTAATTATTATCCGTACTCCTCAATGAATAATCCCTTTCGCGATAATACTGCATTTGAAAAGTTTCATTAATGAATCTCATTGCTTATTCTAGGATATTTCTGGAACGGAAATAACGTAAAAGGGATTGACCAGTTGACCCAAGGTTTTGAAAACTTGAGACGCCTTTAAAGATCTTTGTTGTTGAAAATAAACAATGACCCTTTAAATAAATAACTCAGCTGTTAAAAGCGCGTTTACCTTTGTATTACATTTCAAGCCCGATAAAAAGTTCAGGTTTGTAAAGGAAAAACCAAGGTAAAATACTCGCACATCGCCAATGTCAAATATTTTTTCGAATATCCTTCACTAGCCAATACACCCAATTTAATTATTTCCGCAATCGTTGCAATTTCCTTTGAGGCTATTTAACATTTTCAAACGGCGGCGTCAGATTATAATTCCTGGCGTACTGAGAACAACCCATCATTGCCAAATATTTTACTTCATTTCTTTTTATAAGTAATTAAGAATATGCACGTTCCTATTAAGCATTCGCATTGAAGAAATAAATAGTAATATTCGAGATTACTGTCGCTGGCTTTGTGATGATCCTTGAAGGAGGCGGTAACCTCCTCATTATGCAAGAAGCCGGTTGATCATTAGTTCTTTTCGCCGGCGTTCGGTAATATTCGTATTAAAATGGACAAAACCTTCAACTTACCAGTTAGTATCCACTTTGTCGTCTCTCACTTCGAGATAAGCTTTCTCCATCGCCGCTTTATCAACCGAAGCCATGATTTTTTGAAGATAAAACTGCCGATTAGGAACTTTTCACGTGCGCGTTGATGGAATATTCGAAGTGATATGATCGGACAAAAGATTCCTCAGGATATTTTGTCACTTAATGTTTGTGACGTCACTTATAAAGTGATACTAGATCTAGACAGTACGTGCGAAGTAATTAATGATATTAATGATGTGTGACATATAATTGGGAATTTAATAATTCTTTTTCTCCAGATGGATTAAAAAAAAAAACTAAAGTAAACTATTTATTTCATTCAATAGCTCTGATCCATTCGAATTCGTCCATAAGAAACTGGAATATTAATTTTGTTTAATACTGTATAAAGTGATGGAAAGGGTTCTGGATGTTTCCTGATATTCGTGAAAGTCTTTCAAATGCTCTGTGGACAAGGCTGTGTGGTCGTGGGTTCTTGTGAAGCCGTCAGGCCATTTCCGATTGGTGGAATACTTACTCATTTTCACAGAAAAAAACAGGTTTTGCATTAAGCCTCGATTTGAAAGTGAGAGTTTTAGAACTCAGACGGATGGCCTTTTCGTAGATTCCGGGCCCGGGGGGGGGGGAGGGGGGCACTTGGGTATTTTTTGGGTGGGTATGTGCCGCCCGGGACTCCAAATTGGCACCCCGTTCTAAAAAAATTTCCCCTAAAATTGACACCCCGTTCTAGAAATGGGCAAATTTTTTATACCCCGTTCTAGAATTTTCCCTAAAACTGATACCCCGTTTAGAAATGGGCCAATTTTTTATACTCCGTTCTAGAAAGTTTGTAAATTGAAATAGCCCTGTTTTTTTAAAAAGATATTTCTTTATTTGTTCGACTTATACATCAAATAAATGTTTCTTCATAATCAGCAACAATTTTAAGCAGAGGCAGAAGATAAAGCCGTGATCCACAATTTTTTATACCCCGTTCTAGAAAACGCCTCTGGAATGGATACCCCGTTCTAAATCAGGATCTTCAAAATCACGACCCCGTTGGGCGGCACATACCTGTATAGGTAATGTATGGGAGTACCCCCCCGGGATTCCGGCCTTCCCTGCCAGGAGCCGATTACCAAGGAGTAAATGGCTTGCACGTCTGCAAGAAATTTTCTTTATGTGAAAACTTTTTTCCTTTTTTTTCTTGTATTCTCTTTCAAAAGATATTTGATAGTATTATCTCTAAATGGCAGCAACAATTAAACAACGGGCAGAAACGATAATTTTTAATGTATGGTATATACCCGCGGAAACCCCCGGGGGGTATATAAAAACAATGAAAAAGAAAATACAGACTAGCCGACATGTCACAGCAAGTTTCACGGTCCTCAACGCCGGAGATAAAAGTCATAAAAGCGAAAAATCCTAGCTAGTAAGAGACCATTAAATAAAGCATTTACTTCAAAGTATGATAAAATTATTACAACTTTGCAAATAGCAGTATCCTAGTTTAATACAAAGTGCGATTGACGAATTGTGACTGCGTTTTTGTTACTAACTAGTGTGACACAGCAGTATTTATTTTTTATTCATTTACTTATTTATTGCTAACTACTTACGTTACGCTACTGGTCAGCAGTATCATAAAGAAAGTCTCCCGGATGTAATATTTTGGCGGGAATCACAATCTTGAATGCGAACAAAGAGGCACTTCGCTTTCTTCGATCAATCATCAACTTCTCGCAAAGATCCAGCTGAGACACAGAGAAATCAAAGAAAAGCAAGGTAAATTCCCAAGAACTTCGGTAAGAGCAGTGCTTCCAGATCGACTCTCTCTGCCAATATAACGTTTTGGATCTTATTCGTGTCTAAACGTAACTGTCATTGTTGCTTAGCTTGGGTAATCTGCAGTTTCGGTTTCATACACGGGCTCTAGCTTGTTTACTGGCTCGCTTTTGAGCATAATAATACACTTGACTTCAACACATGTAAACTTTTCAGGAAAAGGCGTTACAATCTCATGACTGTCCGGTGATTCTGTCCGGTGATTCTGGGATGTTTATGCTACGTTCGACATAATTTCCGGGCCCGCGTGAGTTCAATCGGCAACTCGGAATCAAAAGAACAGCTTTTATTGCATGCATGTCTTCCAGCGCCGAGTATGCAAATTTTTCACGTCGATATAGAGCTACTCCGCTCATTACTCGCATCTGTTTCGTGTATAGCTTATTGAAATAACTCTTGATTTTTCTTAGCTATTTGAGGTTCATCTGACTTTATGGCAGACCCTAGGTCTAGCTTCATGACCAAGGCAGTCTGCGGTATCTCTCCGAAGACACCCAACCAGACAGCGTTTTCAGAGACAGGAAACCTGCCGTTACAGATCACTCCGTTAGAATCAATAGAAACTGAAAGAGATCCTGAAACTCCGCATAAAGTAAGAATAATTAGAATATGTTAAACTTCATAAATAATGAGTTTAATGAGCGTGGCGGATGTTTATGTACATGCATGACTCTTCGAACCGTTGCTGCGGAGGTCAAAAAATGTATGGATATATTGTTGAAAGTTTGGGACCACTGCATCTATCTTTTGTTTGTACGCCAGGAGCATCTGGTTTAACTTCATCCCTTATTTAAACTTTCGTTTATTTTTTCTTTTAACATCATCCTCAAATAGTAGGTTGAGTCAGAAGTGGAAATAAAAAAAAAACGAAATAATAATAATAATAATAATAATAATAATAATAATAATAATAATAATCATAACTATAACAAAATTCTCAAATCTGATTGGTTCTCAACTGCCCTGATTTCAGCCTTAATAGGACAGTTTAATAGGACAGTACGCGTCATGCCTAAGTAATTGGACAGTACGCGCCATCACGCGCGCGCTTAAATGGCTTTTTTTTTCATAGCTAGCGAAAAAATCTTGGAATTTCTTGTGTTTTGATTTAAAAAGAGCCCTATATATCACAAATTTTGTTAAAGTTATGATTAATTGGTAACAGAACTTCGTGTCGTCCAATTCGGTCTGTAATCATACTCGTGATTAAACAAATCGGACTCCCGCTACGCGGTCGTCCGATTTTGTTAATCACTCGTATGATTACAGACCGAATTGGACTCCACTCAGTCCTGTTACCATTACTAATAATAATAATAATAATAATAATACTAATACTACTACTACTACCACTAATAATAAATATCCACTACTAGCACTAGCTACCGACACTAAGGTGAATTCATTGTAATACTAAAACAGTGAGTTAATTGAGCTCAAAAATGATATTACTGCGAACCATAACAATTTTGTGTGGAAATGACTGAAGTTACTGCTGCCATGCTGTCTTGCCAACAAATAAAACTTTTTGAAGGCATTTTTTTAGATCTTGCGGAGACATTAATTTGTTCAAAAAGATTTGCAAAATTAATATTATTCCTGTATTTGTAACCATTCTGTACAAAAACCCATTTAACTTTGTTTTCAGCTGATTTATCCACATGTCGGCTAAATAAAGTAACGCAAGACAAAATTTGCATTTGTAAGCAAAAAAACTTTCTCAGCGGTTTCATCAATAAGTTCAGGTTATACGGTTTCTGTTAAACAGACAAAGCTTTACCTGTAAAAACTTCCAAACCAAATTTTGTTGCCTTCTTTGTGTTTTTTTAGGATACAGCTTCTTAGATTATTTGTCAAATTTCTTTGTTTGTTATGGCAACAAACCAGAAAGATATGGCCAATTTCTATTCTTCTTCAAACATGTCTTGCAAGCATGGGGTTGCTGAGATGCAGTTAACTTTCTTATGTAGTTAATAATAATAATTTATCCTCCAAAAATTGCATGAACGAAATTATTGCGGATTATGGTTAAGGTTGAAAAAATTGGCATGCATGCAGTTAGTTGCAACTTTTTTGAACAGAGGCTCAGTATCATTTACTGCACTTGTTTCTTTCAGGATCCTACCTTGAAAAAGAAATCAGGAAAACTTGTATCAAAACGAAAGCTTTTTCTTCAGAATGGTCAGAGTCTACAGATAAACAAAGGTATTCCATGATTCATTGTCATGCACGCATGCATGTAAAATGTAAGATCCAGCTGTGTGCAGGGTTTGCACGTACCTTGAAAGTCCTTGACAACTGCAGTTGTTGCTGGAAAATCCTTGAATTTCGGTGCTAACTTTATCCAACCCAAAGGAAAAGGAGCAAGACCTTCAGGATAAAATTGCTCATGCTGTGGATTGAACTAAAAAAGACTTGGGCTCTTTTTTGCACTGAATGGAGTCCTTCAAAAATGGGAAATGTGCCCTTGAAAATCATTGCAAAGTCCTTGAATTTTTGTTCAGAAAAGGGTACAAACCCCATGTATGCTCAGCCATTTGGGAGCAAGGGGGTGGGGGAGGGGGTAGGTGATTTGTTGAACTTGCACTGTACACTGTACACTGTACACTGTCAGAAGTATATTGTCAGTGAGGCAGTGAAAGCATTGGTTTGAAATTCTAAAACTGATGTTTGTTTGATATCAATTTTAGAGATTTCAGACTGGTCAAAGTTGGCCATTTTCAAGGGAGCTAGCAAATTGGTACCATCAGCGTGGATTTTGTTATTGAGCTAGTGAATTCAGCCTCTGACTTTCCCAACAGGCAGGCGGTGTTATTTAAGGAATTAAAATTACACATGTACAGTTTGAGAACTGTAATCAATACTGCTCATCAAAAAAAAAAAATTGTTGGGGCTATTTTAAGTGATTCTTGGGCTAGCACATGCTACAACTGGTAACAAAATTGTTGAAATATTGCAGTCAAATAGGTTAACTTAAGAGAACAAAACAATCCACACCCTTCCTATCTCCCCTTCTTTCAAAGCTGGGGTGTTTGTTGTTTTCTACAAGTAGCTCGAACAGCGGCACAACATTGCATGGAGAAACGGGGTAGGGAAAACTTTATTTTCTCCTTTTAGATTCAGTAAAACATCAGAAAAGCCCTTTAAGGCAAAGTGTCTCAACTAATCTTGTCGTTGATTGTAGCTAGAGCTTGATCAAATGGCAAGCTGTAAAACTGACCATTTTTTTTTCACATTGACCAAGACTGGTATACGGAACTTGAAAAAATATCTGTTCTGTTGCCCAACTAGTTTTTCCAGCAATACAAATACATGTTACTTGGCCAATCAATGAGGTCAAGGCAAGTTGTCTTCTAACTTCTTCCAAAAAAATGTTTAAATTTTTTTTGGTATAATACCATAGGCTATGTGATTTGAAGATCTCTGAAGTGGAGATCCTAAGTCGAAGTTGAATAGAGGAACCTTACCTTTTGTTTTTATTTTTTATGTTGGTTGGTTTGTTTGCATCGTTTCTTTTTTATTGTGCCCCCCCTCCCCACCCCAACCTCTCCTACGCCTTTTTCTTTCACATTCCAGAAAGACTATATGTACAGTCAATACCACTCCTCCCCACTTAAATGTAAGATCTTGCTAAGTGCCCCCCCCCAATAATAATAAAAAATTCATAAAGAACTGAAGATGCAGCAAAAAAAGTAGAAGAAGGCAGAATAGAAGGAATTCAATAACAGAACTTCAAAGTCCTTTTATAATTAGAGCAAACAGGAGTTTGAGAGCAACCACAAACTGAATTGAGTTTTTCCTGACAGATATGTTCTAGTTTTATTACTTTACTATTACTTTATCTGTCCAAGTGGAGCATTTGGAACATATACCATACTTTAGTGATCAAATTCATGTGCAGCAACTTGATCAAAATAAGGCACAATGGGCCATTTGCACGATGACGTCTCTTTACTTCTAAGAATTAATTCGTTTTTCCTGTCATCTTTAAATTTGGTAGTCCCAGTGACAGGAGTGTAAGTAACAAAAATGTTAATTTGCACAAAAAAATAATACCCTGGAGGATTCTGGTTGTAGTAGTTAAATGACGCCATCCTTCAAATGGCCTATATCTATTCTGCACATTCTTATTCACATTCCTGTTTGACCACACAATGATTCCTCTGGCCTCAGTCAAAACAGTGGTTAGAGCGTCTCAACTCAGGGTTGTCATTAAGAGCCGGGGGCCGGAAATTTTCCCCGGCTACTAAGGGAGTGGCCCCCGGCTACTTTTATTGGAAAATAGAAGAAAAATAGAACCAAAAGAAATCCCTAGCCGTTGATTCCCCGCCTACTTGTTGTGTTTACCCGGCAACTTGAAATCTTAGTGACAACCCTGTCAACTGCAGTCTGGTTTTTCCTTTTTTTCTTCCAGACCCTTCCCTGCAACACCCTCAAATTAACTTGAAAAAAAAAATTCCCATAAGGGCTCTGTAGAGTATTTATGGCAATATCCCTGGTAAACTGCTACCCCTTCCATAGTGAAACGCTCATGGTTAAGGGGAGGGAAATGAAGTATGGATAACAAGCAAATCCCAAACGTGCCCATGTGATATCAAGAAGCTATAGCAAAGTTGTATGCAAAGTGGGTGAGTGGGATACATTAAACTTAACTCTCTCTGATATTGGACACCATCCATGTTAGGGAGGTGTATTTTTGATAAAGAGTTATGTTATAGTTGTAAAAAGGCCAAAAATGGTAGGGAAGGTACTAAACAGGGTGTACGTCTTTCCCATAAAGGTACTGTACATGCTAAAAAAGAGTTGATTATACTGACGGATAAAGGGTCGTCAGTCTAGAACAGCATCACACTCACTGTGTACTGTTTTACTGTTTTTTTACAGCCAAGAAGTACAATGCATCCAAGACTGCAAATGTACAACCTCAAGGAGAACCAGGCTCCAAAGCCAACTATCCTCTCACAGAACGTCAGCAATTACAATATCTCCTTGAAGTAACAGCCAAAGAGGTGAGGCAAGATTTTGAATCCAGCAACTGTGATGATTTGCCTAGTAATAGCAGCAAAACAAAGAAGAGAAACATTGCCAAGGATAATCAGATTGAGGCTCGCATCAGGAAGAGGAATGAGCGTGGCGAGACATCATTGCATGTTGCTGCCATAAAAGGTGACTTGGAGGATGTAGTAGCCCTGATTAAAGCTGGTGCTGTTGTCAATGCGAAAGACAATGCCGGTAAGACAAAAAATACAGAAGATTTCTCCTAACCTTGTCTCTCTCTTCTCTCCTACTCATCCCCTGGAGCAAGAAAGGGTATGGGTAGGGGAGGTAGGGCTTGAAAAAAAATCTTGAATTCCTCCTTGCCCTTTGGGCAAGCAGCTCTAACATTTTGCATGCCCAGGCCTACTTCTTGCCCACCTAAGGGTGCGTTCCTTTGGGATGATCTGTATCAGGATCAGTGATCTATGATCACCCGGATCGTGATAGATCAAAAGAACGGATGAATCCTTGTCCAGAGTGGATTCATCAGTTCATTTAATCTACCATGGTCTGAGTGATCTCGGATCCCTGTTCTTGATCCGGATCATCTCAAAGGAATGCACCCTATTAAGTTAATGATTTTATTAGAGGATGGCTTGCCTGTATTCTGCCCATTGAGCAAGTAAGCTTTAAAAGTTGCTTGCCCAGTAAGAAAATGCACTTGTTGTAGACTACCGGATGGGCCTTTTTTTCGTGCCATGGTGAGAGGACCTTGGGAATTAGGGTGGATTTCTCCATGAAAACACGGTTCGTACAGTCGTGAAAAGTCCTTGAATTTTCTTTAACTTTGAATGTACAGTGTAGTGGCCCGGAAAATGTTTTTTTTAATGCTTTGGGGTTGTTCAAGACAGAATACATTGTATAAATCACAGCTCAAAGAAGTTAATGGCGATTCACATAAAGTGTTTCTTTTTGGTTTATGCAGGAATTATAATTTTAACTATAAATTTAAGACAAATGAACTGAAAAGTGTAGAGAAGTTGGTGGAGCAAACAATTCAAGCCTTAAAGTCCTGTTAGAAGGGGCTGGGAATGTGCACTTTTGTGCAATCTGTGAAATTATATTCCTGGTCGGTAGTCCTTGAAAATCTTATGTGATCCTTGAAAAGACAAAATGACTGGCAATTGTTTGGGGGTGATATAGTTTTCTTTTTGAGAACACACTAAGAATGAAAGTAGTTTTTGTTTTGACCATTTCCAATTTTGCTCAAGCCTCTGAGCAACATTAAATTTTCCTTGAATGTCATGAGTTGGTTATGCAAAAAACAATAATAATAAATTAAATAGACAATAATAATAAAACTAATTAAAAATAACTTTATTCGTAGATTAAAAAAAAATAGACTATTTACAAATTCAAGAATATGAATATTAAAATATATACCCTATGTACATTCTTCTTGTGTACGAAAGAGAATTGTCGTAAAATGACCATCTAAAAATGCTAATAACAATTATAAAAAGCATCAAAAAGTTAATAAAAAAATAAAACTATCTAAAATAATAAAAATAATAATAATAATAATAATAATAATAATAATAATAATAATAATAATAATAACAATATCAACAACAAGCAACAAGCAGTTTGCCAAATTATTGAAGTAGCTGTACGATGGGATGCCTATTGTTATCGGGGCACTTAGTAGTTCAATTATCTTATGATACAATGTGTTTGTTGTTAACATATACTTTAGAGGACTTCCTGAAAGCCATCTTTAGATATGGTGGCCTCCTTCTAAAAGATTTATTTTACTTTTATTGTTAATCATTATCATTTTTTAAGTTATTTTGCTTATTCAGACACTTTGGTGCTTCGGACACTTCATCGTTGCTGTATAGTAACTTAATTGCATCATTATTACTCAGCCTACAAAGAAAGTAGTGTCCAATAGCCCGGGGCTAGTGAATTTTGCTATTGGGCTAGTGAATTCTGTTATTAACTTGTCCAACACACTGGTGAAGTTTTTTGAGGAATTCGAATTACAGAAGAACTGTGAAATTAATCTGCTCATCAAAACGTTTTTGGGGCTAGTTGAAATGATGTTTGGGCTAGTAAATGTTAGCTTCAGCCTGCCCTAATTGGAAGCCGTAAAAATGAGTTTCTTTGCACCCTGTTACTAAAAATAAGTGTGGTAACCTTTTTAAACAAGAAAAGATAGGAACTACTTTATTTCATTTTCTTCTTTTTTTTTCACTATTTCAAAGGGTGGACACCTCTTCATGAAGCCTGTAACTATGGTAACCTCAGAATTGTACAGGAATTAGTGTGGTCAGGTGCTGATGTTAGTATTCCAGGATATGAAGCCATCACTCCTTTACATGATGCTGTCATCAATGATCATACCCAGGTTTGCTTACAATGTGCATTGTTGTTTCACCCCATGAAAGGAATCCAAGACATGCAGTCTTGGATTCTGGATTCCATGCCATGGATTCCAGACTCCAGGTACTGGATTCCAGTCTTTGTAAATGGAACTTGGATTCTGGATTCCAAAACACAAGATTCCAGATTCCGCAAGCAAAAGTTTTCCGAGTTCTGTTTTAAATTTTTCCGAAATGCTTTGGTTTTATATTTACACGTTGTGAATAGGTTATGTTTTGAGGTTCTGCCGGCAATGTAACTTCGCTCCATTCCTAATTGGGTTGTCAGCATGAGCAGGGGTTTCAATAAAAATTGAAGTAGCCAGCAGTGTTGAATAGAGTAACCGACTGTATCAATATGGGACCGTTAGTCCCCTTTTTCTAGGAGAGGAGAAGAGGGTCTGGGGGCGTGCTTCCCCAGAAAAGATTGAAATTTCAAAGCTCTTATATGCGATTTTCGGCATTCTGGGGACTAAATTGAGGACAAGAGAGTACATTAAATTTTTTCATTCAAGAAAATGTAGCTTTCGTGCAATTCCTACCCGCAATTGAACAAATGAAACTAAATTACATACTTTTCCGTGTAAACAAATGCTGCGTAAACCTATAAAGAAACTTGTGAAAAATTGACTGAAATACCGTAAAATTCCGAAAATAAGCCCATCCATGTATAAGCCCCTCCAAATATAAGCCCGCCCCAAACTCGTAACGCAAAAAACCTCCGTTAAATGGCACCTCCAAATATAAGCCCCCCGGGGGCTTGTACTTGGAAATTGCCCTCAAATACAAAGTAAAACAAAGCAAAAACGGTAAATTTTCTTCCAACTATAAGGCTAATCCAATCGATTTTGAGACGCAAATTTCCTTCCGTAGGTAAGCCCCTCCGAATATAAGCCCCTCCAAAAATAAGCCCCTCAAAAAGGGCCTTTGAAAAATATTAGCCCCGGGGCTTATTTTCGGAATTTTACGGTATAGCGTTCACATGGCTAAAGCATAACGTAAAACCACTGGGCCTTTATGAAAACACGTCATAACTACGTTTTCATTCAGATGTTATGGTTTATTTTTTGTTTACAACGTTATTCAAACTAGTTGCTTCTTCTTTCCAAAAAGTAACCGACTTCTATCAGCAAAGTAGCTGACGTGTTTCGTCGGCCGTCGGTGCTTATTGAAACCCGTGCTTCGGGATTGGCAATTTGGAAAGGTAACTCCAGAAAGAAACAGCTTATGTAGTTGATGTTCAATTTTCCGTTCACAGGTTGTCAAGTTTCTTTTAGACAATGGAGCAGATCCAAAGATGCAAACATCCCACAATTACAGCACCTTGGACCTGGCAAGATCTGCAGAAGTTCGAAACCTCTTAAGTTCAGAGCAAGGCACAAAGGATTCTGAGACTACAAGGCTTCAAGATTACCATTATCCACTGCCACAAGCCAAGGAAGTGGGCAAAGTGTCCGAAGAACAGTTTCATGGAGAAATCAGGCCTTTATTCCAAGAAAGCGTGTACAATGAAACATTTAATAACTTTTTACCAGTTCATGTAGATGAAAGCAATTTATCCAAAGTCATTCCTATTGAAGTTTCTCCTGATAAAGAAACACTTACATTTGTAAAACCGCGAGATAGTGAAGTTAGTACTGAAAGTCACTGGGAAGGAAAAGTTTTCACTGTAACGAATCTGCAAGAAACTAGTCAACGTGAAAACAAAGGTGTTTTTGTTGTTGACAACAAAGAACCTTTAAGTTGCAAAGAAGCAGCCTCCATTATGCAGGTGTCATTGAGAGAAACTGAAGAAGAGAGTACTGGTGTCAATGGAGATGGCGTGGCTTTGCTTTGTCAGCAAACACAGATTTGCAGCATGAATTCTGATGAGCTGAAGCTGAATGGAAACACCGAAGTTGTAAACAGCCAGAACATCACCATGGCAACATGTGTGAGTGGTTTACAATCACATAATGTCGTCAGGGACACAGCATCTGCCTTTACTGCTCCAAACACTTTTGAAGAATCCATTGCAACTGAAACACTTATTCGGCTTCACGCAGGGAAAAGTTTTTCTACACCACCTGGTCTCCCTGTGACTCAAGAGGTCGAAGAAGATACACCAGCCCCTGAAAAATTAAATGAGTGCCTTGACAAGGCAATCATTGAGATTTCCTCGTATTTGGAAACCAGCAAAGAAATACCTTATTCTACTGACAAGATTCTCAAACAGACTAGTACTATGCCGACAGGAAACGAACCAACTTACACTGAAACAAGCCAAAGTAGTGATTTGGATGCTTCAGTGAAAGTTCCCGAAGAGAGCCCTCAAGCTCATCATATCCATCGTCTTGGACATGAGCAACATGCTACAAATGTTTTGTCAAGTGAAGCTGCTAAGAAAGCTAAAGAAAATGTTGCAGACAATTCATTTGAACAACAGTCAGTTGCAAATTTCACAAAGATAAAGCCGAGAAACGAAAAAAGAAAAGAGGTTAGTGGTGTCGAGAAAAACATCAAGTCCAGCAGGAGAAAAAGAACATCAACAAGGTCCTCTGAAAGCAATCCTAGCTCATCAGTTAAGGAAGAATGTACAAGTCACATCGCAAATCCGACTTGGAGATCAGAGCTAGCTAAATACAAGTATAGCTGGCCAACGATGCAACTGTGTGTTCCTGGCTATGAGGATTTCCTTATAAACAGCAAGAACTGCCACAGAACGAAGATTTCTTCAAATGAGGTTAGTTGCTCCTTATGTTTATTCCAGAAATAAATCAGAATTGGATTGTAGAATCCGTTCGCCGTCTCGCCTAAATTTCTGTTCGCCCGGTCTTAACTCGATTCCCTCGATGTGTATTTGTGGTTTTCTCCAAACCTGAAGGAATGGAATAAACGTGGAAATGTTGGAGATCAATAGCTTTTTGTATTGAGGTGATGTATGTCATTGGGCGAATCTACGACTGGCGGAACGACCACAACTGTCATCAACTTGACAAAATCGCAATCCAGAAAATCAGCCTGTCTATATTCTCCTGATAGGCCCAAGAGACGTACGGGAATGGGGCAAGACAAAAAAAGAGCTCATATCTTTCAAAATGGTAGTTTCCTTTTTTTGTCTTATCCTAGTACGTTTTTTGTGTCCCGGAGAAGCACACAGGGCCCATCTCACTTAACTCCGTCGCTTTTAATCCAGTGTAAAACAGAAAGCTTACTAAAGTCTACTCAGCTAGGAGGGCGACCCTTTTTCCTGGGACAGCTTTTCTCCATATAAAAGGGGCTTTAGTATCTTGTATGCGTAATTGACACAAGTAGTTGAAGGGTTACCGTAAATCCTCCATTAAGCCCCCCCCCCCCCCCTCTCTAATAAGCACTCCCCCTTTCCACAGGAGGAAAGTTAATAAGCCACCGTCTCTATTAAGTTCCCTTCCCCTCCCCTCCATCCTTATTCTTCACAAACATTTAACGTGGACTGATCAGTTATGGTTTATTCAGGCTGGAAGTTCATATTGTTTTTGGTCTTCAGCCGCATGACCTCCAACTTCATGTGCTTAACTTTTTCAACTTTACGCTCTAGTTCTCTGTGTAGGCTCCCACAAGTGAATTAAATACTGTTACCAGTGACTTATAGAACACGTTACAAGTCTACCCTGTCTCTTACTACGGTATTTTTGCTACCGGTGATGCGTCTCGCTAAATTAAATAAGCGCGCGCCCCCCCCCCCCCCCTTCCCAAAAAAAAAAAAACTGCTTGAAAAATAAAAGGCCCCCGGGGGGCTTAATAGAGGATTTATGGTACCTTTTGAAAGAATGCGCAATGTAAATACTACACTGAAAAACGATGATGATTTTTTTTTCAGCTCAACGAAAAAACGCCAAAAGAAAGACAGCTGGACCAGCTTGTCTCGCAGCACGACACAGAAAAGGTGAAATTAATGTTGAATCGTGAAAAGGAAGATGCGTAAAAATACTTCAGCCTGTTCCAGGTTTTGTTCGCGCTTCGAAGAGCATTCGGAAGTCAGCCAAGCGTGGTCATTGCACGCGTGCTGAACAAGAATGCTGTATAATGACAGACTAGAAACAATAGACAACTCCCAAAGCACAAACTCAGGCAAAACGCTAAAAATCTTCAATGTTTACTCAAGTTTGGGGGCTTATAGAAGATAATGTCACAGTTTTTCAATGACCATGAAATTCAGAGTCCGGGTAGTTAGTTAATCAATTGTGGCCCTGAAAAAATTTGAAGGAAAAAAAACTACGAATTTTTAAGAAAATGCTTTTTTCGTGAGGACTCTTAAACGCTGACAAACGTCAACAAATAGCGAAAACTATAATTTCTATATGTTTGCTTTGCTCGAAATCGCGCGCATTTACAAGGCCCTAAAGCGTTTTGCTGACTTGCAAGGACCCATCTGTTATAACGATGCCCAAAATAAAGAGATGAATCTCGTAGTTTATTAGATATAATCCATGTAAAGTTTGCTTATCATTTTCGCATAAATTATGACCTAAATTTGGAAACCGCTGAATTTCTCGAATTGGGTCTTTGCGATTTTCGTGAAACTCTGTTCAGCGTAAGGCACTAATGCGCACTATGTGTAGCCGAGGGATTTTCACGAAAAAACGCCGGCAACAGCAGATTTTCGACTCAGACCTCAAAGGGGCGTGGCATTATAACCACGTGACATTTACTCCGATCGCCAAAAATTTTATGTTATATTGTAGATTGATCTATATGTTATCCATTCTATGTGTTAGACTTACGATAAAAGTAAAGGTGGGGATACCAGAGAGCTTCAAAGTAGGATGGTACCCCCCAAAAAAAACTGGGTCGAGTCACCTTAAGCGTCATTATTCAACCGGAACCTCAAACCTTTCGAGGCTGCTTAATTTTCTGTGCAAAAGATTACTGAAATAAGGCGCGCTCATATTTCCTACAACCATAACCTTGCATGGTAGACAACAGGTACCCCAAGCTCACGGGTGAGAATCGTTGTTGCATAACCAAGAAATGTTATAATGGTTTGTATAGAGATTCAGCGATCGTAAGGGGTCAAAAGTAGTTATAGAAATACATCAGAATTCCTTGCCTTGTCTAAAGTTATGATGTTTTCTTAGCATTTTCCAGGGCGATTCCAGCGAGTTTTAGTTCTGCCGTTGTTCGGTAACAGAGCTAAAACTTGCTGAAATCGTCCTTTTTGTATCGCGTGCATCGTTAATCCCGCGCCCCATATTTTTTATACGTCACCACGCAAGTTAAACAATCCATTTTTGGCATCGCTTGTTCCTCAGGTTAAACTGCGCATGACCCTAGAACAGGAGCTTGTTCGTTTGTTTGGGAACTTCACTCGAAAGAAAGCTGGATACGCTGTACCATACGGCGCATGCACAGTGTTGACTTCGCAGATGGGGTTGAATGGAGTGAAGGTTCGTTATATCTGTTTTATTTGTTAAATGTTTGAAATCATATTTAACTTGGTTCTTACAGAGTCTTGAATTCTTGAAAACTCTTGAAATTTGCAAAGCAATTTTCCAGATCTGGAAATAGTCTGGGAAATAGAGAAAAATTCTTGAAAAATGGTATAAAGGCTGGATTTTTTGGGTAGTAGTTGAATTTTTTTCACCCTTACAGCGTGCAAAGAAAGTCGTGTCCGATAGCCCGGGGCTAGTGCATTTTGCTATCGGGCTAGTAAATTCTGTTTTTAACTTGCCCGACGGGCAAGTGATGTTTTTTGAGGAATTCGAATAACAGAAGAACTGTGAAACCAATTCTGCTAGTCAAAAAGCTTTTGGGGCTAGTTGAAATGAAGTCTGGGCTAGTAAATGCTAGCTTCAGCTTGCCCGAATGGCAAGCTGTAAAAATGAGTTTCTTTGCACCCTGCCCTTAGTCAAACCTTATTTAGTCTTCGTGCACTGTGGTTGTTGCACGTTTGCAGTGCATCATAAGAAAAGCAAAGTTCGTGCGTCTTTCAAGATCTCTGTTGATCACCTTTTTTGATAAACTTGAGTCTGGAAAAGAAATTTTTGTGTGAAAAAATAAAAAGGCCTTAATTTTGGATTAAAAAATCTGTACGAACCCTGTTTAAAACTATCATGAGCAGCTACCTACTTGTAGTAAGGGCGCTTCCTTTGTAGACAGCATATACCATTTTTCAACCCTTTATACCTAAGATCAAATTTTAAATTCTCATCTGTTGCTCCTATTCATTTTCTACATAATTAATTAGCGGAGTGAAATGATAAAATATCAAGCAAATTCATCTTGTGTGATCATATCCGTAATCCTCATGACCAATCTGTTTTAGAAAATATTGATATTACAAGGAGAAATTTGATGCTGATCACTCTTAGGGATTAATGGCTTGAATAGTTTATATGTCCTTGCCTCACTTCTCAGAAAGCTAGGATACAAGAGGAAGAACCTGCGTCAATTAAAGCGGAAGTGGACAAGATCCTTAGCAAATTCAAGACGCTTAAGGTATTTAATATTGTTTACTTTTGTCTGTCGCATGGTGAGCTAAGTTTTCTTACCCTAATAATGCGTTCGATGATAGGGGAAGGCAGTTCATAATCTTGAGCATCCTGTATTAATAAGCGGTGATTTTTTTCTTCGTTGTTCCTTTTCATCGCTATTTTGAATCTTTGACCTAGTAACATATGGCCCTGTTTTTCTTCAAAACTTGCTTTTTATAATACCGTAACTGTACTAATTTAAAAGGAGTTCTCTTTGTCATGCTCATGACTTTGACGGCGTATGGCCGTAAGGATTGGATGACCCTTAAGGTGGACCTCCACTGTCGCATAATTATGGACTTTACGACCAGACGACGCGACGGCAGCGAAAACGTCGCTTCAAAATTGAACTTGCGTTCTTCCGGGCTTCATCGCGATTATTCCAACTCACTTACGTTGTCAAATGTAGGCGAACCCTCCCGGAGTTGAATTTCTAAGAACCATATTCAAGTTTAGAGAGAGAATAAAATTTCGTCGTCGCTCGTTTACGTCCTCCCTAAAAAGTAAAATCAGGCAATTTCACGTCGTAGTCGTGCCAAAACGGCAAAGAAATGTACCAAAAAAAGAGATGCATGTGTAAAGCTGTTGTTTTGTCCTCTAAACCTATTGTTATTTTTAACGTTCTCGTTGCCGTCGCGTCGTCGGATCATAAAGTCTCTTGTCTAGTATTATGTGCGAGCGCACGTAAAATTTACGCGCGTTCATAAAATAAAGGCAATATATGAAAGGTGCGCGTAAATGTACAAGTTGAGGGCGGTTCAACTTTTACGTTTACATACATGGCCTCTATTTAATTTACGCGCGTAAAATTTACGTGTTTACGCGCGTAATAATCACGCGACAGTTACGTAATCAAACCTTCAAACAATCAAGTCGAACTTCGGCTTGAATAGCCAGATAAAGTGGTGATGTGTGCATGTTGTTTTCTTCGACTTGCACGGCCATTCATTTTGGTTTTTTTTGACGGCTTAGGGAGAGATGTTAAGGCGTCATCACAGGGAAATTGAAACAGTCGTTGCCTTACGGGATTTCTGGCCACATGCAGAAGGTAAGATTTGAGTTTAGGGTATAGTGAGTATAAAAGTGTATTTTTTTCCTTAACTTAAGGCTTCATCTAATTCCGCGTTACAATATCATTGGTTAATTAAGCATAAAGGGTCGTGGTCTTGACTGCAGGGCTCGAAAAGTAAAAAATTCTGTATGATTGTATTCAAATAAAACGTAAATATATTTCAAACCTTATATTTTCAATAGCTGTGATAAATAGTTTAACTAAATTTGGAAAAATTAGCATAACGTCAAAACAGTGAACGTTGTGACGCGGATTTTTGGTCGGTTCGTAGGCTAGATTCGTCTTGAAATTTCAACCTGTTGCAGTGAATCAATCTTAATGAAAGTTTCAGACATTATTATATACGTCATGAGGATTGTTTGATGAGGTTTTAAAATAATTCTGTGGAGCCGTTTCAGAGATATACAGAGAAGCGCTAACAGTCAAAATTCAGAATAAAGTTACACTTAGACAGGTGGTGAGAAAACAGGTTAGTTTTCAGAGTCTCAAGAAAGGAAATACACCAAAATTTCCATGCGCCGAAATATGATATTAAGCAGACTTCTGACGTTATTTAGAACTTTTTAATTAAACGATTTATCACGGCTATTGAAAATAAAAGGTTTGAAATATATTTACGTTTTATTCGAATTCAAACATAAAAAACTTTTTACTTCTCACAGAGGTTATTTGCTTGACACCACACGTTCTCGGACGCACACGCAGATTCGTACCCCCACCGTGGTACAAGAGTTGAGGGGGGGGGGGGGGGTGGATGGAACCTCTACCCGGAGTTTTTGATATGTTGCAGTATTTTGAAGCGATTTTACCTTTATTGGAAAGCCTTTCATCTTTTTAACAAGATGAAGTATATTTTGTGGGTGGTGGCGCTGCTGAAGGCCTGTGACGTCACCAAAAATGGTCGCCATCTTGGTTTCAATCTTGGACTTTACCGAGAATTAGAAATCAGGTTTAAATGCGAGAAATGGTAATTTTTTGTGCTTAACATAAAAATAACCCATAAATAAGCATTTTACATGATTTTAGCGACAAGATTTACTTTTATTGTTGAAAGAAGTTGAAAAAACTTGTATTTTCAAACAAATTGGCTTGACAACCTGCTACCTATGACGTCATATCTCGTAACCATAGCAACTGACCATCACTAAACTTAAATCAAAATCTGCGCGAGGGATGAACGAACAGCTACTGAAAACGTCAGGTGCTGATGTATTATCCTTTAGGAAAAACTCAGAAAAACCTTATGGGGTGGGGGGGGGTGGCAAGTCCGCCACATGAAAACGTTTACGTAGGAAATCATCATTGATAAAGCATTTGCGTTTACCAATAACTCATCGTTTTTCAAAATCCCCGTTTTTGGATATAAAATCAACTCAGTTTTCAAATAGCCCCAATCTGAGGTTCTTTTTTTCTTTTTTTTTAAAGATGCGTTTTCGGTGACCATTTTCGCCGCAAACAGGGGAACAAAGTTATAGAGTATATCTGTTTTCAGTTAAAATGGCAACCTTGTCCACGGGGCCAATAAACAATCCAGTTTGTACCGTTATGATGGCATTCCCTAATAGTACCGCTGCGTGCGCTAATATTAATTAGAAAACGGGGTTTTTCTTTGCCTAAGTCCAGCCATCTTTCTTATTGTGTAGATTTAACTACGGACAGAAAATTTTGGACAAGAACATGGCGAAAGGATGACTCGCGGTCATTTTATGGCGAAGACTTTGAGCTGATACCTGCTAAATTTGCAGAATACTATGACGAAGTACTGTGCGCTCCTGACTGAAACAAATTCCTCCAAGCTTTCTGTAGACTTTGAATTCCTTTGTTATTTCAGACTTGACATTCACAACATACGCATACATTCGCCCTTTGGAAATTTTGAATTAAAAATTTCAACCAGCAATTGTCACTGAAATGTAACGGCTTTACGCGTATGTTGCAAATGAATCCATTCTAAGTTCTGGTAAGTGGCATTCCACTTAAACTTATCTTAGTTCCGTGTAAGATTTTCGAAAACGTGTATTGAGGGAACTGACTGCAAACTCTGCGGAGAATAAAGATGATCATTTAGAATATTCATTTTACTTTTTTTTAATGTTTATTCCGTGGTTAAAATTGATAAAAATGGATTGGAATCGATAATAATCGATAAAAATCATCCATTTTTATCGGAAAATCATCGATATTAATCGAAGTCACAGTTTTTTTTCTTTATCGATTCCGATCGAGTGATATTGGAAATCGATATTAATCGATATTAATTGATTGTTACCGATTATCGGCCTAACTACGTCTGGTGATGTTTGATTGCTCTCTCAGCTTGAGCGTGGTTCTTGATGTATGTTGTCAATTTGATATCATTGTTTTGGTAAGCTGTCTACTGGCTCCCTACTGAACTCGGATTAATTTTAAAGGTTTCTGGAAAACTGCCCACCTACCCCTCCCCTAAGCTAACATTAACACTTACTTCTCGCTTAGGGTAAAATGATGGCTTAGGGGAGGGGTAGGTAGGCAGTTTCCCAGAAACCTAAATTGATCCCTGAACTCCCCATCATTCCCGCTCATGCGCGGCGCTTTTTTAAATCTCTTGTCCCTCGCTGGCATACAATGTTTTTTCTCTTCCGCAATGTTATAGTATCCTGCGGTTTGCGAACAAGCCCGAGGCAAGTCCCTCTGTTCCGTCCGTTCTCCTGTTACTTTGTGGTTTGCGCCTTCCCCGTGGCTCCCATCGACTAGTACGTGATAAGGCGGGGGGGGGGGGGGGGGTCACTCAATGAATTTTGGGGTGTTTATGTGTGGCTGGGACCCTGGAAACCTTAGCCTATTACAGACCCATTTTCAGCTGTAATTTGGCCACCCTATTCCGTGAGACTAGAAACCAAAACCCCTACCATATCCCAGACTAACTACTAAAGAGAATCTCCAGTTCTTCATACGACGGAGATTTGATGCCCTCTTCGTAAACCAGAAACCTTTGAATTCTACACTCTATCCCACACGAAACGTCTTAGAAACGCTACCCTTCATAGTGTCCCCACTCCCTTCTAGTTTTACAAATGTATATGGCAGTATTCCCCATCCAGAATAAGGCTCTTATCATAAAGACCGAGGTTTGTTGACGACAATTGAGGTAAAAGCTGGCAAAAAGAAAATAAATACAGTTAGGGCTATTACAGTAATCAAACGTTTGGTGCTTTTATGTGAAGTTTATTTGAATCACACATAATTCAAAATCCAAAACGATGACTATGGACTATACCAATGAGCTTAAATAAATGCAAAAGATAATGTAAAGCTTTTTCTTTCTGTGTCAATGCATAAATTCTACTTGATTGTCTCCCTCGGTTTTTACTTTTTATTATTAAGTTTCATTATTCTTGACCATTCTCTCTTTATCCTTTATTTACGCCCCGTAAGATTTTGTTGTGAAACTTTTAAGAACTAAACTATTTTTCTTGCAAAATCTGCCCAAAAAAATTTTTTTCTGTCAACCAACATGGCCCTCTTGTCACTTCGTTGCAAACCAAGAATATACTCGCCAAATCAAGCTTGTCTGTGTAAATAAGTAAATAAAAACCTTATTTACTAAGTAAAATAAGTAAATAAAAACTTTATATACCCTGCAGAATGAGTCAGCAATTCAGTCAAGTATTAATGGTATGAATCAATGTTCATTTGTTTATTTATTTATTTATATACTGTGAATATACTTAAAATTCTCAAAAGTGTTATATTAGTACCCCTAGCAACCTTGTTTAAAACTTCTTTATCAACTGGAATTGTTCCTTCCAAGTTAAAGTTGCAAACGTAATTCCCCTTCATAAAAAAGATTCTCATACTGAGCTGTGTAATTATCGTCCAATCTCTTTACTTTCTACATTCAATAAGCTTTTAGAAAAAAATGTGTCTGGCAGACTTTTAAAATTTCTAGAAAAGGAAAAGATGCGTTTTCAAGGTCAGTTTGTCTTCCGTTGTAAACATTCAACTGACTTTACCATTCTTAGTATTATTGACAAAGTTCAACAGGCAATTGATCAAGGTGATCTATCATGTGGTATTTTTCTAGACCTTAGTAAGGCATTTGACACTGTAGATCATACTATTCTTATCGAAAAACGTGACTTCTATGGCATAAGGGGTATTGCTAAGGACTGGTTTACTTCATACCTTACTAATCGCTAACAATTTGTTACTGTTAATGGCATAGAGTCTGACCTTACTAGTATATCCTGTGCTATACCTCAGGGATCAGTCCTCGGTCCAGTTCTTTTTTTTTACTATATATTAATGACTTTCATCTTTGGTTCAACACCTTTTTACTTCCACCTTTAAGCTGATGATGCTAATCTCTTTTGTAGACATAAGGACATAAATATTCTACAACAAAATATAAATACTGAACTAAATAATGTTAGTATGTGGCTTCGTTCTAACAAGCTTTCACTAAATATACAAAAATCAAGTTTTGTTATCTTCCATCCTCCACAAAAAAGATTTCCAGTGATTTCCAGTTAATCTTAGAATCAGGAAAAGTGTATAAAATATCTTGGTGTCTTCATTGGCTCATGTTTGTCATGGAAATCTCAGATTCAATATATTTTAACCAAAATTAAGACAGGTGCTGGAATATTATCCAAGATTCGCTACTATAGCGGTATTAATGTACTGTCTAACCTCTACTATGCTTTAATTTATCCTTTTTTGATTTATGGAATAATTGCGTGGGGCAACACTTATTCAACAACTCTGCAACCTCTCTTTATTTTACAGAAAAGAGCTATTGGCCTAATGACATTTGCAAGTTTTCATGAACACTCGAGTCCTATATTTAGAAAATTGAACATAATCAAGCTGAATGATTTGTTATCATATCATATTGCAGTTTTTATGTATAGATTCAACAATTCCTTATTACCTTCTGCTTTTGATGCATTTTTCTCTAAAGTAAGTGAGATCCATTATTACAATACACGATCGGCAGCTAAACAATCATATTACCTTTTCAAAGCTAGAACTAATTATGGAAAATTTAATATTAGATTTCAAGGACCAAAGATCTGGAACTCAATTGATGATAAGATTAAAGCTGTTTCTCTTTCTCAATAGACGGCCACAAGTTCACTAGTTTCTGTATCTATTCCGTGCTACCCTCTTTAAATAAAGTGTATTATTATTATTATTATTATTATTATTACCTCTTGTCTGATATGCTGCCATATTGTACCCCGCACAATAAACTTATTTAAATTATTTTACTGAATGTGGCTTCTTGGCATTTTTAACTTATTAGTTATTTCAGGAAGTCAGTACCCCTTTTAGTTAATTGATTATTTTAACAACTTGTAAATAACTATAATATTCTGCTTTAGGTACAATGAATAAATTTGTTGTTGTTGTTGTCATTTACACTCAGGCCCGATTCAGACGCCGACCTTTTCAGGAGCCGAGCCTAATTCGAATTAAGGCCGACCCAGATAACTTAGAACGGCTGAATTGATTCAGACGCCAATCTTAATTCCAGCCGAACAAAATTCAAAAGGAAAAAAAATGCTCTTTTCGGCAATACTGCTTCCAAATACTTTATGCATTAGGTTCGGGACATAAAACGTTCGGCGTCTAAATCAAAGCCGTTCCAAAGTCACCCCAAAGCTGAAATTCCCGGACAGACTGGGCTGCGCCGTTCCATGTACTTTTTCATGTATTTAATTCAATGTAGTAGGTTCGGCTGATGAAAAGTTCGGCGTCTCAACCTGGCCTTACTTAGTTTCGCCAGATTCTTGGCAGGGTCGCGGCAACAGCGTCTGGCGCCACTACGCAGGCCCGTAACAGTCCCTCCCCCCTTGAGTAGTCCCTCCACCACACCAGGGACTACATCCCCTACTCTTTACGATCAGTGTGTGGGTTTTTTAACGTCCCACGGAATTTATATTCGCAGAGGATGTGAGACGGGGCCTACGGTTTATCACCCTTATCCGATGATAATGTACAGCTTAATGTTATTACATCTAAATATATATAGAAATCATGATAAAATCTGAAGTTAAGAAAAAAGAAAACAATCTAGAATAAAAACGTAAGATCAGTGAAACTTACATGATGATTATAAAAATGAATCAGCAGTTAAGTCAACCCGTTAAGTTTTCCACCGAACACTGATGGTCACTTTTGTTTGCTTTAAGCAGGAATGTATAAATCTTGGACTTAAATGTGTTAAAGCTGTCTACTGAACTTAGCGATTTCGGTAATACCCAAGCGATTATGCCCTACCATAACACTTTAATTTCCCCAGAGTGTGGTATCCCTGCTCGTTATACACCTTGTCACCAGTGTCTCCAAACCTAAGCTGTATTACCGGAAGCTTTGTCTTGTCAGGCAAGAGACCGCTGTCTTCACGCCATTTTCTGTCGTTCTTATCACAGTTACAGGCAAGTTTAGAGTCTGCACACGTGTTGTTCATCCCGCATGCGCACTTACCAGTGCCAGGTGATGCTCCACCCCAATACGTCATCTTAGTAGAATCACGTGACACCCACCAAGCATATCCACTGTGCCTGAATATCATGGAATGATAACACTCATACTTGATAAACTGCTCACAGTGTAAAGAGACACTGGTGAGACTCACCAACTGAGACAGACTCGCTCCAGTGTAGTGAATGTCACGTGAGTAGCTCCCAGGGGAATCATAACCTGTCACAAGTGTTCTACTCTCACTGTCGTGACTGTTGACTGTCACGCCAACACCATTCTTGTCTGTCATGTTACAGTACACTGAGAATGGTGCCAAAGCTCCCTCGCCATCTGGATCAATGCTGTAATTTCCACTTTCTGCAGTAGGGTCGCTCTGTTTTAAATAGCTGCATGACGCAACTGCCGAGAGAAGATTCACAACAGGAGCTAAAGCAAAGACGTTTTTGATAGACGCACTTCAAACTGAAGTGGAATTTCTGTATTCTTGGGCAGAGTTTTTGCCCAAAAGTTTGTGTCCAAATCTTCGTACGTATCGTATCTACACAAATTTGGTAGCGTCCTGGCCCCAGTTGTTCAAAAGTTGGATAGCGCTATCCACCGGATAAATCACCATCTAATGGATAAAAGTTAGGGAAACAAATTGCGCTATCCAGCTAATAGTGATTTATCTGGTGGAAACAAAACAAAACAACTGGGGCCTGAGGCATATTAAAGCCTCAGTTCCGGTGGATGTGCCCGCTCAAAAATGCCTGTGCTTAAGTTCCCCAGTCGTTTGCCATAATTCGTTTTTCCGCCGGGGTCTATTATTAGAAATACTTTTGTTGCAAAACCTCCCGAGGCTGTAAAGGGTCCGTTATGTTATAGGCGTTTTGCATTAATTGATCACGTAATTACATCGTATAATCCATGATGTCGCTTATTATTCTAACTGCATCAAAAATCGTTCTTTCTTTCACGGATGCATTTTGGTCATGATGGATTACATATGGCAGGATCTCTTCTAATCTCTTTGCCATAGCTTTTGAGCCTGTTAATTTTTAACGTCTACGTTTGCTAGAGATAACGGTCTCCAGTTTTTTTTATCAATCTTCTATCCATGTCCTTCTTCTCTATGAGGGTGACGATCGAGCGTATATGATATGACAATGATTATAAGATAAGCGCATGTTTTTTTTTCTCAGTGGCAGGGTTTCGCGATTTTATGAACTTCGTACGCCTGGTGCATAATGTACGATGCACATACTTGGCATCAACAAAACGTTTACCTTTCTCGCATGTTTCTCCGCTGTAGCCAGTTGGGCAAAAACAAACGAATTGTTTCTCCGTGTATCCCATATAGCAGGTCCCATTGTTTAGGCAGGGCTTGGCGGCGCAAAGATTCTGAAACAAAGAGTCATTTTTTCCTTATTAAACTATAATGTGTTATGTTCTCAGAATTTGTCTCCGATATATTCAACGAAAGCTGCAATAGGTTTAATGGGTCTGCGTCGGCCTACTTAGTAGAGATTATCTCATCATCATACCACACTTGTTTTGTCATCACGATTTACATCTCACGGTGATGGGGGTTGTTAGAGTGCCCTCCCCCATCATATGTGACATGCGTCCCTTTCTTTTTACCGCAAAACGCTAGGATATTGATTAACCGAAGCCTAGGTTAATCTCAAAGATTCACTCTTTTTGAACGAAGATATGTAGGCAGTCGAAATTTTTTCGAAGAAACCATCGTTGAAAGCTCCCTTTCTTATCAAAGTATTTTCGTCATCAATTACAGTTTGGGACAAGATTTTGTTTGACAGTATACTCGGTCCTTCTTGCCACCTGACTCTTCCCTACCCTCCTTTTGATAAAATGCAGCTGCGCCCTTGGTTAATCAAATCCCAAATATCGCTACAGTTTCATTGCGATATCAAGATGATAATCATGATCATAGTAATCATCATCATCATCTCAATCGCGTCATCATTATCGATTCCATCATCGTTTTTGAATTCTAGCTAATTAATAAATATTTGGAGAGTTAGCCTTCTTTTAACTAAAAGTGTGTTTTAAGCAGTGCATTTTATAAGAAGTATACTTGAAAAAAAAAAAAAAAAAAAGAACAAACAAAGCAGATCAGTTAAACAAAAGCTTACAGTTTTATAAAGACGCATTCGTCCTAGTCATCAATTTTAACCATTTAGGACATTTCATAAGTCATGATCACGTGACATGTGACAATGAATGCTGTTGTTACCTTTGTGCCTCTGTAGAACCAGTCTTTTCTTGGTTTGAGATCTTCTGGGTGTTGCAAGTGATCTGAGTCACTCAATTCACAGGCCATCTTGTTGTTTATCATTGGACCAATATTATATGAAACACATTGCTTCGCAAGGGCGCATTGGTCCTGGCAGTCTAGGTTTAGTTCCACAGAATGATTTGATAACACGTGTCCTTTAAGGTAAAAACCTCTGGCTGGTGTCAGAAATGTGATGCGTCGGTTGAATTGACCGCAATCACCTAAGATAGAGATTTGTATCAAAATAACAAGTAGTTAAAACGTAAAGAGCATTTGCACCAACTATATCTTAGTATCGCTACTAATAAGTTTTGTTCTGCAGAAAGACTAGGACTCTTTGTCGACAGTGACTGACGTTTCGACAACCTGTGTGGTAGTTATCTTCAGAGTCAAAGTCAGTTGTATCACGTCAGTTGATGGTATTAAACTCTTGTTATTGACCTGGTTCGTGAATAAGTCGCGACGTTATTGGTCGTCTGTCCGTAAAAGCGTGACGTTATTGGCTATGAAGACTTCGTAATGTCATTGGTGCGTTTCCATCCGTCTATTGTCACAGTCAAACAGTAGTAGTCGAGTGTTTCTCCTTACTTCTTCTTGCTCTACTCTAGTCGCCTCCTAAGTGCTTTACAACAGAACAGAGCAAAGTCGAGGCTTCTTTCTGATTTGTTTTATGATAAAAGAATTTGTTAAATTCCCAACGCATTGCTTTCTAATTTTGAAAACAAACTTCATTTTCAAAACGAACCAGATTGTCCTCAGCATGTTCTACACTCCCACGCTTAATTAGCCAATCATAATCCTTTTTAGAATAGGCCAGAATGGGCCAAATGATTTGATTGGCTGAAAAGACAAAAGCTGTCAAAACATCAAAGTTATCTCAAAGTGAAACGAGCGAAACGTTCTTTGAATTTGAATGCAGAAGGAAAAAGTGCTTTTAAAACTGGCTGAATTGCTGCCCATGAAAACCTGGACGTCATTAACATGTACATTTGAAAACAAACTGCTTAAAGTACCCAAAAACTGAGCTTGAAAGTAAAAATTCTATAAAATCCGCCGACGTCTTTGCAGGTGGCAGAAACAAAACAAAAGACAGAAACGTTATTTCTTGAAAATTTTTATTCAAAAAGTAAGAAGTTGGTCTAAAAGCATGGAAAATCGTACAAACACATGGCAAAATTCAACACAAAATCCACCTCAATTGGGGGTGCATTTTGTAATCTTTCTTTAACGGCGAAGACAAAATTTAAACAACGTTTTTGAAACACTTATACATACATAAATCTCCTTTTAAAAATGTAATTTTCTTGACCTTAAAGAGTAAAAATGTACCTGAAAAGTCTTCAAAAACTTCGCTGCCTTGGATTAATTTCAAAACAGATAACATTTTGCGCTCCGGCGTGAAGAAAATATCGTTGAAGGCTTGAAGGACGATGCGAAACCAAAAGCTTTCCTTGTCCACAAAAAGAAAACTGAGCATTCAATCGAACTTTTCCTTTCAATGTGTGTCTTTTAACAGTGTATTTTTCACTCTGAAATGCGAAACTTTGGTGTAGAAAACCTCCGCAGGGTGTATTCACAGATGGCGTGACCGCTTTAGTCCCTGTGTTTTATACTCTCATCAAACATGCTATTTCAACCAATCAGAGTGAGCGTTAACATCTGAACTTTATAGAGAGGAGAAGTGTGACGTCACGTTACCATGGTAGCAAATTTTCTGGATGACAACAATAGGGAGTTTTTGCAACCGCGTCGGCCAACAGTAAAAAAACAATCAGTTTAGATTGGCAAAAAACATCTCTGCACATGCATCACGCTTTTTTGTAGTTTCTTAGCCGTTGTTGCACGACCGCGACATGAAACTTCCTTATTTCACGCGCCCACTTTATGGAGTAGGTGAGCACAACACAAAAATTTTGTTTTTCTTTTTCTAAACTTACATACGGTCCTTTCGGATTTAACCCAGAACATTTCGCCCACATTTGACAAATCATATGAAATTAAATAAGATCAATGACGTTTGAAACAGTGCGAATCCACTTTTTAAGTGACATTTTGGTTTGTTGTCATCCAAACATTTTGCTACCATGGCAACGTGACGTAACGACCTCTCCTCTCTACTATAAAAGTATCGCCATATATGATGAAGTTAAGGTGAATAAAAAATGTTCTTTACTTTGATCCTGCCTAAAGGTAGACAGCCTAACCAGTTTTTTTTTAGCATTGAACTAGTTGTTAGTATGTGTAATCAAATGGTCACGAGTAAAATAAGGGAATAATTTCACGCACGTTTTGTCCACATCCTTATAATTGCGAGGAAAATTATTAGGATTGGACAAAACGCAAGTGAAATTATTCCCTAATTTCACGAGTATACCATTTGATTACTTATTAATATCATGGGTGACGAATTACGTTAGCAATCTTGGATTTTTGACATGTTTATCCTGGATCATATCGATCAAGAACTCCACTCTTTCAAATGTTTAGACCTTAAATTTGGCTTGTAAAGTTCAAAATTTTTCAGACTTTTTCGGCGAAATACCTGTTAGAGTCCTTCTTGATGTTCTCTTGTGTGTTCAGGTATTCTAAAGCGTCATTTTGTGCCCTGACATCTTCATTCACGGCATTTGAAAACTTCGTCGCCATCTTGACACTGAGACGTACGGAAGGTTGCCATGGCAATTTTGTAATTTCACATGTGAAATTACAAATTATCGCTGAAATATATTGCGCCAAAATCAAGGAGTAATTCGTCACCTATGATATTGTTATTGTAATTTCCTACCCCACAGATCATTGTAGTGTTTTTTTCCTTTTCTTGTCGATTTTTTACTTTAATTTTAGTTTATTATTATAATTCTTTGGTAAAATAAGACTTTGCCCACGCGACGGAAATTGTAGTTTTAAATGGAGCGCTACATTTGTGCGCCACATATTAATTCTCAGTAAACTAGGATAATGAATTTCATTTTCCTCGAAATTCTAACTTTTGTTTCATATTAGGTCATTGTTGTTTGCCCTAAAAATACACTTGCCTTACCGGTATAGGCGAGCTCTTTTGAGATTTTTATTAAGGTGAACACAGTTTCTCTACAAACACCTTATTCTTTACTATTAGCATCTTACGTCATGATGGGATGCAAGGAAAGCGGGAAAAAATGCCCGGAATTTGTCAGTTTTCGTCGCCTTTGACATATCATGTGTTTTCAAAGTGCGCTCAAGTGTTGAGCATGCGTCCTTCGGGAGTAATGTTAGAGCGCTTGTTTTGTTAAGTTTTATAGGCAATTTAAACAAACAACAAATATCTTAAAATCTACTCATTAAAATATAAAGAAATTTGACCAAAGTTCTGTTTGCATCGCACCTTGGTCAATGAACTAGGGAAAATAAAAGTTAAAAAAGCCGGGAGTTTTGTGACACAATCGTTTTTCTCATGATAGCTGTTTTTTTTAATCATCCACGTTGTCAGGGCAACGATCGAAATCTTGTGTTCAACCTAAAAAAAGTAATGCCCCACCCGGAACCAGAGGTTCTGCGACAAATCCCCACCGCCGGGACCGACAGGATGACAAATGCCCAACAAAAGCCCCGGGGTGATTGGCACGCTTGGAATTGACTGAGCCATAAATAATGCTGTTCACTCTCACTTGCCTTTATTCAAACATTTGCTATCTGATTTTATCAAAGGACAACTTAATGTCCTCAAATCAGTTATTTTCCTCTTTTTCTTTCAATTACCCTTTGAGGCTAACTACTGTTTGAAAAACTGGATAATGATGACGAGCGCTGACCGGCTTCAAAACCGGATTGTAAATTGCAAGGCACATTACTAAACCTGAGAAGGGTGGTTGCCTGACAAAGAGGCACAATATAGAAAGCGTTTCCGCCAAACGGCAAACGTTAATAAGTTTGTATCACGTGACAAAGCTTTCGCTTTACTTGACGTACATTGTTCATTACTTCTACTCATATGTTTGCAATCAAACGCCCCTTTAACCAACAAGAATCGTTTGATACAGTTTTTGTCTACTTATTTTAGTATTTTCAGAAATTAAGAACTTAAATGTGACGTTTGCCGGCGGTTTGCAGTGAAACGTGACTAACGAAAGTATACTGTCACCCGCAACGTGGCTAATGTGAGCAAACATCCACCTGCTGTGGGCGGTTAACAAATAGCATAATATACATGCTAAAAGTGGATATCACATTCGTCAATTATTGCGAAATTCCCTCTTTTGAAATGTGTACGTGACTGTTTTTAAGACGGTTTTCTGTTTCTCTATTCCTCTCATGCTTTATTTAAACTGTTGAATTTAAACTATTTTCAAATTGGGGAACATGTTGTTAGCTGTGAAACTAGTAAGGAAGATGGAATCACCGTTTTCTGAAAAAAGGTCCATGTAAAGAACGGCATTTTATTGCAGCTGTTTTAAAATTAGTGTTTGTAGAACGGTCTAATGAGGGCCTTTTGTACATGTACTCTCTTCTTATTAGCCTTGAAAAGAACTATTAAGTAACTGAAAATGATATTGCCATACCATCTTATCGCTGTGTCTTTAATAATTAGTGTAGCAAGCCAGGTGCTCTGTAAACTTGATTGAAATAAGGCTGGATATTATATTGGTGACAAATATTAGTCCCTGATCTGTTTCATTGGCTATGGCGAACTCGATTGCCCATCACACTGACGATATTTAAACCTTAAAGTGTTCTCTTTCAGTAAAAACTTTTGTCAGTTTTACTCCGTAGTATATCTAAATAATAACTTATATATCTTCACGATATTTCTCTGAACAACTTTGTTACCGATAGATTTTCGTCGCTTTTTGGAAAATTCATTAAAGAATACATTAGATCTTTCCTACTATAACTGTTGTTTTCTGTTTGAAAACTTGTGTCTCTATTTCAATACAGAACACTCGGTTCCGAAATGCATCGGGGTTTAATAGAGACGTCAAGCTTGTTATTTACCGCCGTTCACCGGAAGTTAAAGACTGTACCGGGCTGTCGAATCAATTTTAAAGGGGATGATTCAAATTATTATAACTAAATGAAAATGAAAAAAAGTGAAAGAAAAAAAGGGAAAAGTGGAAAGTGAATTTAACAGGGTGAGCAACACAAACTTGCCAGCGAGTTTTTCATTTTTACGCGATCATCTCTCACCCCCTCCTCTTTTCCTCTTATTCCATTATGTTCCATACACGTTCCTGTTTGCACTACGCATTCAACATGAAAAAAATTTCAAGAAGTTCTTCTATCCTTTATCGCTTTGAGTCCGAAACCACTAGGCCAAGTATGCGTGTAGCGCACGTTTAAGCTGTTTGGTTTTAGAGGGTGTATCTTCAGACACAGACTCATTATAACCCTTTTGCTAGAAGAATCGACAAAAGTCCCAACAAATTTTCATTCAAATAAGTAGGCTGTATCAGTCTGAAATCAAAGCAACCTTAGAAGATAAAAGGAAAGATTTGGCTGTTAACTACTCTGAGATTGTTGCACGATATGTTTGCGAGGGTGTGCCTGTTTTCACGCTTGTGCTTTTTTAGTGGTCACCTCAAAGCGTGACTTTTAATTAACTGAGAGCTCTCTTTTTTGGTACTAAAAAGGTAACTAAGGTGGTGTTAAGCCGCTCCTCAATACTCAAGGCTCATGTGTGGTGTATATAGAATACAGAATAGACGCTCTCCCGGATTTGGACGATATATACCCGTACCTTATGGGTAGTCATTACAAGTCAGATTAAACTTACTGGTCTAGATTTTTATCAGAAACCATTTATCTGCAAAGGGAAACTTCATTTTTATGACTTAAGTAACATTATTTCTTACTTTCAAGTGCAGTTGCAATGTACGTCAACCAAGCTCCCCAAAAATTACAAACCAACAAGAGCCCTAACACGGAGAAACAGCGGCCTGTCATATTGAAGACCCCGTAGAAAGAACTTCTTCTGATTGAACTGGTTTCCCTCTATTAACTATGACCAGTTCAATCAGAAGAAGTTCTTTCTACGGGGTCTTCAAACATAAATCTTGGCGTCTTTGTTTGCTCCTTTGATGTTTGCCGGGCTTCATAACCAGTCACCTCCATTAACTATGAACTGGTTTACTGTCATTTATATAAGGGAAAATATAGTCCGGTATATGCAAAAGATAAATATGGTATTGACGTCTTTATTAATATTTAACTATTCAATTCATAAACATAATAAAATGTTCTCGCACGTATAAAGATAATTAGGAGTATTCGGGTGATGACGAAGCATGTCCACCCGCGATTTGTCAAAATTCTAACAGTCTATAACGCAAGTGAAATTATTTCTTTAATTTTAAGAGTGTGCTTATTTCATAAAATATCGTGGTTAACGTGTTACGCTCATTTGGGTTTTTGGTACATGTAATGCATGTTTAACACAATAACAAACAGTAAATAAAGTATAATGGATACTGATATTCGAAAGCACGTACCGTAAATATATATATACTAGATGGGAAAATGCTGAAATATGCACAGAAAAACTTCATGGAGGAGTGGTTGGCATACGAAAAACAGCAACAGTAAATAGAACAGCAGCAATTCCATTTCTTCTGAGTTTTTACTAGAGCAGCTGAACCCTCGATGTCGGCAGAGAGAAAAAGTAAAGAATTCTTAAGGTTGTTGACAACTTAGCAGCATTATAGGCCTATGTGCGTTTTACCAGAGCTGCTATGTATTGGGTATCGCATCATTAGATCGTAAAGAGAGGTTCATGTGAGACTATACCCAAAGCCACGTGAAACAAAAAAGGTTTTTAAAAATGCTTTTTAGTAGGAGCATTCGGAGTATGGAGTACGTTGACAAGCAGAGAAAATTCCGTGCAAATATTAAAATAAAAAAGACGTTGGCACTGAATGAGAAGCATACATGTAAAGTTCACAGTTTTCTAGCATTTGCTTTTGACCGTAATCAGGGGCACCCAACGACAATTTTCGGAAAATATCTGTTCGGAAGACGATTTGAGATCTAGAATTTTCGAAACATTTGTTGTAAAATTTCTTGCTTGCCTGCCTCTCCTAGGATTTTCGAACATCTAAAAAATGGTATAACTGCCTATTTTTAACGGATTTTTACCCTAAAAAGGTCACCTAGAATTTTCGGGAGCCTTTTATCTGACTGGAATTTTCGAAAAGGTAAGTTTTGATCCCTATAATTTTCGGATCACTAGACTTTCAGCTAGGAAATCCGAACAGATGAAAAATTTTTAGGGGATAAAAATATGCCTATATCTACCGTTTAAATACTAAAATACGTTTAACAATGCTGTGTTTAAGTGGTTTTGAACTATATTCCCGTTGGGTGCCCCTGCGTAATGCTCGTTAGAATGAATCCTACTCGCTTTTAAAACTGTGCTTTTTCCTATCTGTTGAGGTCTTCTACAGCGTCTTTTAATGCCCTGAAATCTTCAATCATAACATTTTGAATCTGGGCGCCATCACAGGCACTCGATCAGATATAGGGAATCTTGCCATCGCAAGTTTGTAATTTCTCGTGTGAAAACTCTGAAGTTTGAGTTACCATTTTCAAAATCATCGAGATTTTTTCCTTTTGTTTTTCATCTTGCTCCTATATTTTTGCATCAGTGAAGACGACAATCGAAAGAGTTGTTGTACCTGTTGTTTTTAAGTTTCCCTCAATCATTTCACGTCTTTTTCTGTGATATTCATGGTCAGTATTATCGTTCGTTGGATTGGCAACATTTCCGGACATTTGCATGCAAGGTGTCAATTTACTCCCGAGGGGGTACTAAATAATGGCTTATAAGGGGAGGTTCCGCTTGCCACAAAAGGAGCGTTGCGTGACGCACAAAAAACGGCTGTGTAGCAGACTAAAAAGGCTGGAGATTTCACTAGTTTTAATGGCTTATAAGGGGAGGTTCCGCTTGCCACAAAAGGAGCGTTGCGTGACGCACAAAAAACGGCTGTGTAGCAGACTAGAAAGGCTGGAGATTTCACTAGTTTTAATGGCTTATAAGGGGAGGTTCCGCTTGCCACAAAAGGAGCGTTGCGTGACGCACAAAAAACGGCTGTGTAGCAGACTAGAAAGGCTGGAGATTTCACTAGTTTTAATGGCTTATAAGGGGAGGTTCCGCTTGCCACAAAAGGAGCGTTGCGTGACGCACAAAAAACGGCTGTGTAGCAGACTAGAAAGGCTGGAGATTTCACTAGTTTTAATGGCTTATAAGGGGAGGTTCCGCTTGCCACAAAAGGAGCGTTGCGTGACGCACAAAAAACAGCTGTGTAGCAGACTAGAAAGGCTGGAGATTTCACTAGTTTTAAAAATAATAACAATACAGTATACAAAAGGGAAGGGACGTCTGTCATATCGGTCTCTAAAAGCCGCAAAAAGGCTAACAGACGCATTTTATGGCTGTGAAACAGTTGAGAGTACGTTTTGGTTTTGTGCTTTATTAATGTATTACAGACAGTGCAACAGTTGAGAGTACGTTTTGGTTTTGTGCTTTATTAATGTATTACAGACAGTGCATTTACAGCAGTTAAAAGAGATGCAAAGTTCTTAACTACATCTTCATACAATCCGCGAAACAAGATAATATATGCGTGAGCGGAGAGGTAGGACTTCCTGTGCATCTCCACAGTCAACAATCTTCATAATGCAGATATCTTACTAGTTGAGGACATTATCCTCGATGTTTTGCCTAGTTACGCTCAAGTAAGCTGCAGTTAACCCATAAGCTTGTCTGTGTGATACCAAGATACTTATGCTGTGCCGTAGCACTTAAATTTCCCCAGAGCGTGGTAACCCTTCTCGCGAAGTTTCGTATCACCAGTATCACCAAACCTGAGCTGTATTACTGGAAGCTTTGTCTTTTCAGTGAGAAGACCGCTGTCTTCACGCCATACGTGGTCATTCTTATCACAGTTACAGCCAAACCTAGAGTCTGCACATGAGCTGTTCATCCCGCATGCGCACTTACCACTGCCAGATAATGCTCCTCCCCAGTACGTCATCTTAGTAGAAATACGTGAAATTACATGGTCGCTTGGAGATACGAAATTTCTCTTTTCAAGTTGAAACCTATTTCACTCGTTCGCGATATTATTCACCACTCGAAGAGAGATTTTAAAACTTTCGTATCTCTGCGCGGCCATGTAATATCCTCTATTTATTATATCCATTTTGAAATCACTGATGATCCCTGAAATCGGATTGGCTCTCAGCAATATGAATTATTCACGAATCACACTGTTCTGAATCGCGTCATTCATGCTCTAAATCACGTCATTTCTGTTTAAAATCGCTCTAATTTCGCTTTATATAGGTTCATTTCTGTTTCAACTACAAAATGAAATGTAAAAGCCTTTTTGTTTCCTCTTTTCAACTAGTCGGCTTCTAGATCAATAAAATATCGGTACTGACTGAATTCTGCGATTACTGCGAAATGGCTGTAATAAAGTGGCAATTGAACTTCGTGTCGTCAGCAATTTTGGTCTGAAATCATTACTAATTTGTGATTTCTAATCGAACTCGTTCTGCGCGTTCATCCGATTTTTAGGGGAGCGTGAAAATTTTTACTGCCTTCTCTCTCGGCCCCCCCCCCTCCTCCCCCCCCCGCCTACCATCGTTCAAAACCGCCAGCTACGCAGACGGACTAGCGCGGCATCTAAATTATCGAGCAAAAGGTAAAATAAACTTTATTTGCGAGCTCTAGTTCGCCTTGAAATAAAACTTCTATACATTAAGGCGTTACATTGCTGTTTTCAAGTTGCCTCCAATCAGTTGCTAACATATTCGTGTAGAGGACAACTTAAGATCCTTTGCCCAGAAAAGTTAAACGCTATTTTGATAATGTTTGTACTTAATGCACATAAATATCATTCACCGGTAACTCCAACAAAATGCAATTTACTCTAGACATTATGAAAACAATTTTTCCCCAAGAACGCTTTTCCAAGGCAGCAAATTTAAATGGCGATAGTATACCAGCTTAAAAGTCGGATTTGTAAGTTTCGGAGCTGCCACTCTTCTTAGTTTTCGTTCATTATTAATTAAGCTCATAATTAACGAAAACTGGGAAGGTTGCATGGCAGCTTTCCAGAAAGGCGCATAAATCGTGCTACTCTGAACGTGAGTTAACATTCACCTGCTGCATGGGCGGTCAACAAATGACATGTCAAAAGTGAATATCGTCACGGCGTCAATTATACCAATACCTGCTTCTAAAATGTAGACCGCGTTCTTTTTGTTATTATTATTGTTTTTTTTTGCAAGTTTCTGTCCCTCTGCCTCTCTTAAGCTACGTTAAATTTTTTGAAACCATATTGTTTTTAAAATGCCCGGGGTTAAAAGCTGTGAGACTAAGGAGGCTGGAGTCGCCATTTCAAGTTCTTGAAAAGGTTTATGGAAGGACGGACGGCAATGCAGCTGTTCATGTATTGTTTGTGAAGCGGTGAAGTGGTCTTAAAGCCCTTGGTATATCTCCCTGTGTTTCCCTTTATTACCTGGGAAACTGATGCGTGGCCTTAAAATAACTAAAAAAATGTTTTGAGTGATATACTCGAGATGGATATATTATTCTTAGAAAGAGAATATCAAGTAACTAGGATACTGTCATATCTTCGATTTGCTTCTTCTTAAATAAATGGGATACCTGTTTTTAGTTTAAATAAAGTGAGCTCTTCCGTGTTCCGAGGATATTACTAACACGACTGGAGTGCTTTTATGGCCTATAATAAAAGTGACCATGTTTATGCGTTTTTGCGTTCTCTGTCTGTGAACTTTTGCAAACTTTACACTGTTGAGTTAAACTGTCTTAATATTAACATATATTAAGATGATACATCTATATTAAAAAAAAATGAGCTGATCAGGAATAATTTCCGATCTATTTAACGCGGCTATTTGGACAAGTCATTAAAAATGCTTTTAACCGTTAAAAGTAACTGTAACTGTTAAAAATAAGATAAAAGTCATTTTAATTAAAACAAAAGTCACCTCAATGCCGAACACTCAGTCATATGAGTTTGGGTTTGAGATACTACCAGTTCATGATTTACCGGAGTAACAGTCTAGCTGTCCTTCAAATCGTGAGACTAAAAGAGGATGACTCAACATGCTTTAGTTTAAGTCAGAGGGAATTTGTTCGATTGACTTCAAATTTAGAGGGAAGTTAGTTTAGCAAGAAAGCAACACAAAATTTTATACATGCCGCAATCTTTCACTTCGCCAAATTTTCACCAGAGGAACTTCTTTATGATCACCCCACTTTTCCTCTTAGTTCCATTATGTTCCGTAAACTTTGCACTAGCTAGGGTAAATCTTCTAGAATGTGACAAAATTCCGTGGTCCGGAAACACGAGGACAAATATGTTTTCAAATACTCATTCGGTCCTTCCTCACACTCTCATTTTGTCATCCCCCGCGGTAAAAAAAACCTGACCGAACAAATTGTTACCTGACGTGCTTTTAACATCTGGTTTTACAACGTAGCTATCTGGATTATGAATGGAACGCTTGGACGAGAGATGGTTTGTTCGTCTTCGACACAAAACTGAGGATTTTAAATTACGTCAAACCAGCTTTATGCATTTTTTTGGTAGTATACAATGTAAATCTTCCACTGTCAGTAAAGGAAGGGTACTTTTGAGCAATTTAGTTTGAGGGGGTATATCCTAAAACACCGTCTCACCCCATTTTGAGCCCACCAAGTAGAAGAAACGATGCGATGAAGGGTTTAATTCATGCATTAATGCAGCATCCTTTAGAATTAGTTTCGGAAGACGAAAAGCACCTCTGTTTGGAAAAGAAAAGACTTGAAGAGTAGCTTCACATTGTAATGTTGCACAGTAAATGCAAAGTATTTTTTTTCAGGTTTCTGTTTTTCTAGGCGGTCAGTTAAAGGCCTCACAGTCTAACTGACAGTTTTTTCTTGGTGAAAAAACGAAACAAGGTGATATTAAGGCCTTTTTTTCATATGAAGAATCTAGACGATTGAGTAACACACATTTTTTTTTTTAACAAAGGTTACTCAAGTGCATGCATTATTCTTAATGGCTATTTACAAGTCGGATTACACTGAACAGTTTACTTCGACAAACTCTTTTTTTAAGCAAGTTAAATAACTAAAGATTGTTTTCTTACCTTCAAGAGCAGTTGCAGTGTGTTTCAGCCAAGCTCCCCAAAGCACACAAGTCAGCAAAAGCACTAACAAAGAAAAACAAGGACCTGCCATACTGGAGACCAAATTGCTTCCAACTTGCTTTTCACTGATATATTAGGCGAAAATTCATCCGGTACAATCAACAGATAAATCATTAAATAAACATAATTAAGAGTGGATCCATTTGCAGATATGGATGTTACTAAAACGGGAAACGGAAATCGGGGAACGGGAAAATGAAACAAGGAACAAAACCTGGAACCCTAGGCCTGTCAGTAACTTCATTTCTAATTCCCTGTTTTGTTAATCCATTTTGATTTTCCTGTTTCCCGTGCTCCTTAACCGTTCCCTGTTCCCCGTTTTAGTGCAGTATACGCATATAACCGTCGCATTTACCCTTAAGGATTTTTATAGTTTTTGACCCGTAAAGACAGTAAGATAAACTTCCAACGGGTAAATGCGATGGCCATACGGGATGTTACTATCAAAGGGAACAGTCAACAGGATATGCAAAAATAAGAGCAAAACAGAGAGTGGGTGATGAAGTTACTCGATAGGGCTAGAGTTCAAGTTAGGTTTTGTTCCCATTTTTCATTGTCACCTAGCTTTCTCGTGCTTGAATGTTCCTCGTTCGCTATTACCCTGTTAGTAATATTCCGACGTAAGAAACGTCCAACAATGTATTGTTTACACAGCTGTTTACATATCAATTCATGCACGTCAGTTAATTCTGATAAAGAAACATCCAATCCGGAGCGTTTAAGCAAACCGGACTGAATCTCATAGCCCTCAACGCTCAAGCTATAATGCTAGAAAGGTCTGGCGCGATTTCACAGGGAAACTCAATTTGGATTTACTGTGAGAGTGAGACTCGGGAGAGATGATTGGTACGCAACAAGCGAAAAGCGTTTCTTGAAGAGAACGGAACTGAATAAAAGCTGTCACAAAGTAATAACAATTAAAGCAACTCAAAGCAACTGAATGAACTATTGGTGCTTGAAAATGAAGTTTATTCGAATAATTCAAGATAGCTGATGCTGAGTTAAAAAAGAATAAGTACTATTCAGCTACCGCTATTTATACTCAAAATGTGCTGAACTCATTTATATCGCTACTCGAAACTCCTTAATATACATGGAAGTCTTTGCGTCTTTTAAACCTAAGTTATACATGTAGTTTTAGAACCAACTTTTTTAGTTTAAAATTATTTTCTTTATCAAAACTGCTGACTGATTTTTTTTCGACTACAAGTTAACCAAAAATAAGTATAAATTATAACGAAATAAGTAAAGAAATACAACAAGTTGAAGCTTTTCAGAGTCAGCCCTTTGCAAAATCAGTCTTTGATATCTTGCTATTTTGCTACTGATTTTCGTGTTGTTGAACCCGCTGTTAAAGAAACGAAAAACGCCCTTAGTGCATTGTTGAGTTATATAAGGAAGCGGGAATTTTTAAGAACACGAGCTATAGAAGTGCTAGAGAACCACGAGCCGAAGGCAAGTGCTTCTCGTACTTCTCGAGTGTTCTTAAAAATTCGCAAGTGCTTATATTACTCAACAATGTACGAGGAACATTTTTTTTTTATAAAATAGAAACGCAAAAACAGATACCCTTACTAAATTGCTCTGAAACGATCAAATTACAAATCAAACGACGTCATTTTATATATATATTTTAACTTTCTCCTTATAGATAAAACACGATCCTTATCCTTTTGTTTCTTTAACAAAACAAAAAGTTCATTTTTAACTCTTTTATGAACTGAAAGGACAAGATCAGACCAAAGAACTCAATAACTTCATCAACAACATATGTAAACATCGATTTTCACCTTTCAAGAACAAACTCACGCGCGAAATGCCCAAAGCGATTACATTTATGGCACCTCAGGGGTTGATCTCGTTGAAACAAACGAACTTGAAAACGCCCAAATCGAAAAGTAGCAGGAAGGTGACGATTAAGGATGACAGAAAATGTGTGAATCTCGTTGGGACTCTTTGTTCCCTGATGGTACTTACGATACGTATTCACTACTTGAGATAGTGAGATTCCTGACACATTTTATATACGTCTCAAAGTGTCCTTCCTGGTACAAAGTATAAGCAAAATCCCTAATCAAACAGTTCTAAATAAAGTTCTTAGGCTTAAGGTGACACAATATGGCACCTTGTGACGCATATACAAAGCTGCTTGAATCCAGTCATGCAGTTGTAGTGGTCATCTATGAAAATTTGACACAAAAGGTCACGCCCTTATTTATGCCAGCGGCTTGCATAAATTAAAATTGAACGTGTCTGTCGTCTAATTGTTGGATACAAAAAGCAGCCACTTAGTGGAAATAAAATCTACCAGTTCTGGTTAATAAAATTTTTGTTGTGAGCAGAAATTTTTACAAAATTTAGCGCTATCCCCAACCCACCTAATTGTGCCTAATACTTCATTAGTGTCCTCAGCTAAAGGCAGACGTGATCACACCGGGAATAAAGGTTATGCGAACAATTCACAAGTTCTTCACTCCTGCTACGAAAACGCACGAATACTATTATAACGTTATTTTCAATGTGTGCTTTACACCTGACTATGCGTAAAGGTCATGAATAAATTAAAAATGATAGATTGCGGCTTAACCTCTTCCCCAGAACTTCTTGATGTGCCCAACCAAACAGAGGAGAAACGTCCTGGGAACGAGGTTGCCACAACTTCTCCTGCTCACGGAATTGCAAAGTTTATCTTATCGGTTTGCTCACCAAAACGTTTTCAGCTCCAAAGCCTAGAAATAAAACCCTTGAGAACAAAATGAAAATGACTATCGAAGAAGAAAATTCAAACTTCGATGATGCACATTGGCAGGCGAAACCTGCCGAATACGAACATTTCCATGGACACTGATGTCCCCAGAAAAATGAAATAGATAACTATAAAGATACACCCAACTTTTTGGTTCAAGACCCAGTTGTTCAAATAAAGAACAAAAAAGGCAATAGCCACAGATCCCACGATGAAAAAACACGACACAAATAGTCCACGACTGCTGATCTCAATAGGTGCATTCCACGCCGCTGCCTTAATAAGCCATGGGAGACCCAGACACAGAAGAACATCAAATGTGTTACTTCCCACGGTGTTTGACACGGCCATGTCGCCGTCACCTGAGAGAGAACGAAAAAGAAAATCAGACCTTTCGAACTGGGGAAGCTCCACAATGGAGGTAAAAAGTAAAAAAGGAGAATTATGTCCCTTCCCTCCCCCTTGCAATCCCCCACGTAGTTCGCAATTACAAAGTCAGCTTTAATCACTGGGAATTTCGACTAAATTCGTATCATTTCTCAATCAGCTTTCTCCCAGATTCAGTAGCTGCAATCGGAGATAGATAAAAACCCAGAGGGGGGAGGGGGGGGGGGGAAATAATGGGTAAATGAATGTGGCTGCTTGTTTTGCGTGCAGTTTGAAAACATTATGAAACAAAATATTTTCAAGCGAGGCCAGATATCTTACAATTGTTTTACAGTTTAACGCGTTGTGATGATGTATTTTAGGATACCGGATATTGGGCAAGGCGAGAGAAACTACTCTCACCCACTCCCATCGCCTTTCGCAAGCTCCCTTGGTAAATATTTGTCTTTCTCTCCAGCCTTCGCCTGTATGGTGGCGAAACAAACTTAAGAAAATGCACGTACTCCAACAAACGTCTACACTGCACATGTCTTGCGTTATGGCTGCGAGTTTTTATCTTCTACTGATACGGTCGTGTGGGACGTAAATTAACTCTCTCGAGATGAGTTCTGCGATCTACGTGACATTTATGCGAAAGTCTTGTTGCCATTGTAGTGCAGTGTGTTTTATGGTCAATTGCAACTGGAATGATAACACAGCTTACCTTTCCGTGCGATGAACAGACTTGACGAACAATCTGGTACACTGCTTCCAAAGGCGACGAGTGTAAGACCCATGACTGCATCCGGGATCTCAAATGTATATCCAATAATAGTAACCATCCAAACGAGGGTATAAGACGAGACTGCAATCCAAGCAATACAAACTATGAAAGAAACGGCCACCCACTTCTGGCAAGATTCCTTCTTCACATCTGGGATGGTGAAAAAATATACTATGTTGATTGGAAGGCCAAGGAACCAGCAAAATCTAGCCGCCAGCCCCTCCGGAGGATTAAATGGCGTCCCTAGCGTGAGATCTGGGACGGGCCGGTGTTTTAAACCGTCTCCTGCAAAAACAAAAAGCGTTGAATTTAAGTTTCTCCGAGCGCGCATAGTCCTCTTATTGGAAAAACTACAAAACAAATCCGGGGGAACCATAACGAAAGAAGACTACACGTTTGGGAAGAAACAGAAGTAAATAATAGAGATCGAAAAAAGACTAAAAACAAGGTGGACACGTCACAGCAGCCCCGTGGTGTGGTCATCGGTGTTGACTCCACAAAGTGTCCCGCTAAGTCCACGCGCAAACTACCCCACAACAATATATATTTATCGTTTGATTTAAGGTTGTTTTAAGTAATGATTGGGATAACTTTTTTTTTTTTAGTTAAGAAGACACTTTATGACGGTTATTGTCAGCATTTCTTGCTATAAGTGATGTTGAAATGGACCCGAAGTGTAAGGGGACACTTTGTGACGCTAATTGAAGTCTGCATGCATATTATTGCAAGCATTTCTGAGGAAAAGCTTTTGAAAAACGAGATCTTTATGATGTCCCTATTTTTAGCCGCTTATCACGAAAATCGAACTATCAAAAGCACAAAAAATCCACCGTCAAAGCTATCCCCAAAAAGAGACCTTCATATCCTGTTGCTGTTTTGGAAGGACGCCTGGTCGTTTCCGATTCCCAAAAACATTATAAACTTTACCCTTTAGTGGTTGTTTTTCCCCACCGTCCTCTTTCCTTTCTTCTTGTTGTTTCTCTTCCTTTTTTCCATCTCCTTTCTCTTCAGGCGTCTCCTTTGCAGAGTTTGTCTGTCCAATAGTGCTAAGTGGTTTCTTCACTTTTCCTTCTCTGTGGCTCTGTTCTTCATCAGCGATCTTTTGGTATCCATTGTTGTTTGCTTTGATGCCGTTTGAAGCGTGTAGATCGGATTTGAACTCAGGACTGTTCGTATTGGTTATTTTATAAAGCCAGGCCTCAATTCGGGGATTGAAGTACATAATGATTAAATATATCGAATAGGAACACGACATGGCCAATGCCTCTGGCCTGTGAAATAAATAGAAATCACAAAAAAAGCTTAGCTAAATTTCATTAAGTTCATTGATGATTTCAAAAAAAAAATATGCTCGTATTTTTGACCGAGATGATTTCCCTGCTCCAAAATACAAGAAATTAGTTTCTGGCGGGTACATATTACATCATATCAAATCCTTGGGCAATAGCTTTTTTGGCATAGGGCTTCTAGTCAAATTTATCACGAGACAGTCCCTAAGAAAAACAACAACAACAACAACAACAACAACCACAACCTCGTTCCCAGGGCTTTCCGCCTCTCCGAGGGAAAACCCGATGAGGTTGAGGTTCACCAATATAGCTGCCTTGACGTCACAAGCATCCTCTTTATTGACACTTGTCTCCCATCTTTATTTAAGTCTTGGCTGTGCGGGCCAGTCTAGTGGTTAACTGAAGAGACTACAAATCAATTTAAATCAAATGCTGGTTCTTATTTGAGAGTGGAAAACAGGAGTATATGGAGAGAGAGAGAGAAAAAAAGCTTTCCGAGCGGAGTAGAGAGCCAACAAACTTATCTCACACAATTGCCGAGGGCAGAATAGAACCGGGGCAACGTTGATGGAAAGCGACTGCCCTCGCCACTGCGCCAACCCTCAGTAGCCAAAGGGACTAAAAATTAATGTTACATGAAGATAAAACACTCACCAGGTTACAATGCTATCTATGAGCACCAAGATGAGAATGACAACACTGAAGAGATAGAACATATTGTCTCTGACGAGAGGCCACCATGCTAAATACAAAACCTATCATGGACACATCACACAAGTTAGACGAAGTAGGTTAACGAAGAAATTGCCTACTTGAAGTTGCTTCTTCATATCTCTACATTATGATCATTTATTTTTCGTTCGGAATATGCGCTTCTGAAAGCATGTCACCTAAAAGTCTAATACGCCTTTTTTTTTTTTTGGAACATCTTGGGTTGAAACAAACGGTTTTGTTTGAAGGAAGAAGGTAACAAAACGTGATGCACATGCAGCTTTGTTAACGCTTCTATGTGACGTCATAATGGCCCCACCCCCTCCCCTCCTAAAATAGGAACAGCAAGAACAAAATAATCTTTAGCTTCGTCTGCTCTTCGCTCCTAGACACTTCTAAGAATGGGCTCATAAAATGTTTTAAATCAGCAATTTATTGTTGGTAAACCAGTAAGCAGTGATATACATTTTAACATTGCAATCCTCTCTGTAGTGTTCACTCTACCTTGCCTAGAAACCCAATCTAGAAATACACAACTGCAGCTTGTTCGTTTTCTTTTCTCCATTCACAGCATGTGATCTTTCAAAAAGCGTGCAAGCATACACACGTGCATGACATAAACACGCTCACGCGGTCTAGTTTGGGAAAACAAAATGTACAAGTTAAAGAGGTCTGTTGACGGGATACCCTTCTGCTCTCGGACTCCTGGCATGACCTTCCTGATTCCAAAGATTTATGTCACAGCGAATTTGAGTTTTTTTAAATTTATTTTTAATTTCTATTTTAATAGAAAATTAGAAAATAAGAAGTATTTCTTGGATATGCCCCGCAGGTAGCAAAAGCTGGTCGAAACGGGCGGTGTTTACGGTTATTTGTGAATTAAATCCTGCAAAGAAAATATTTACAAGAGCAGAATATTCTAATTCTACACGAATTCACGGACTGAGCCCTTTTTTAGACTGACGCAAGATCCTTCCCAGCCAATCAGAAGGCTTGCATAATTGATTAGTTCCTCAGGCGTTCAATAGTTAATCAATCGAACCGGAGTCAGTCTTAAGCTTGAAATAGCTCGATCCGTGAAAACGCTGTAAATCACGTGGTTATCCTCTTCTGGTCATGTTCTTACCGTTCCAGCCCCGAGGCCACACGCTCCAATAACGAACAGCACGTTGAATACCGCTGAGCCTAAGATGGTGCCGATCCCAATATCCCCTTCTGTGATGAAGACACCTATGATTAGAAAGCAGAAATTTGTTATTAAATGTTTTCTAAGGTGTAGAGTCACACTTGCAAAAACTTCCATTCGTTTTCAAAACTGCGAGAGTTTCCCGGGGTCTCTAGTATGTATGTGCATAATATTTGAGCATATTTGGAAATTTGTGAATAATCCATAGTTGCATGTTTGTCTACTCGGCGGTCCATATCTGCCTTAATATTTCCTTAGCTGCCTTTTGGCTTTTTGCACTTCTAGCTCTGACTATATCTCCTAGTTTCTACAGCAATCTCGTTCCCAGCGCTTTCTCCACCGGGTGGGTGTTGGACGCCGAGAAAACCCCGGGAACTAGTTTAGGCCTGTTAATGCACTTTGCATTTGTGAATCCCTGATAGTAAATATCGTGTATCGGAAGCGTAAGAAATACATAAACTGTTACAACTCACCAATGATTGAGGCGAATAGTTCGGGAGCTGAACTACCAAAAGCCATGAAAGTAGCACCGGCCACATCAGATTGAAGTTTCATCTTATTAGAAATCAACTCCAAGCAAGGAACGAAATAATCATCGCAGACAATAGCTATGGCCCAGGATGTGTAAAATGCAACCAGAAAATGAATAACGACTGCACCAAGTCGCCTTTCACGCTGGTTGAACAAATCACCCGGAAATTCCTCGATTGATGGTGGGCTGCAGTTTTTGGGACCATTTGTTTCGTGAACGAGAGGATGTCTTCCAGTGAATGATCCATCTGGAATGAAACAGAATATTTAACAATTATTCCTCGAGCCCGAGTGGGCTATTGACTCAGAGGCCTTGAGGGCGAGAGGAATAATTGTTTTAGTAAAATCCAACCAGTTGGTCAAAAATATCGAGAATAAAAAAAATTCTAGCTAGTTAAAGCTAGACTTTAATCCTTTTTGCCGCCAAAAAGCCGGCGCTTTACGCTACTAGTGGGCTATAACATATAGCCTAGTAGTAGCTCAACCAATCAGAACGCAGCATTGATAATAGACCACTAGTTGGATTTTACTAATAAGTAAAAGAGCTGTATTTTTTTAATGTGCATCAGTAGGATAAAACGTGGAATGAAACGTGAAATGAAACAAGAAATTTGGAATGGAAAGTGAAATTCGAAATGAAATGTTAAATGTGAGTTCCAAATATATCATTTAATTGATTAGTCCCAGGCTAGCTAATGGCGAAAAGGCGCCAGTTTCCTAACCGGGAGCTCACGGGTATAATCCCGCGGGTGAGACTTATAAGATGAAATGGCCCGCTAAACTACCTTACCCAACAATAACAGAACGCACATGTCATTCTTAGTTGTGGTGATATTCTTTACGTACCCGAGGCCTCTTTAACTACTTTCACAGGTTTTCCTGCAGTCTCACTGATTGCATCGTCTCGGCGCCAACTGAAAAAGCAGAGCACTAACAGAGCTGCCAATCCTAGCTGAAACTTGAATCGTCTTCTTCGTATCATAGCTGGAGCTGAACAAACGAAGACGACATTTTGTCAGTCACTTACTTATTCCCTGTGCGTCTTCAATTGTTTTATACAAGAGATGGTTTGAAACGTTGAGGAGCGCCAAATAGTTTCTTGTTAGCGCCCGTCGATGCCAAAGTTTCCATTCCAATCAAGTGTACCAAACTACTCAACAGCTATCAATTAAAAATCAGGGCAATAAAGTGTACCTGGAGTTATGAAAACCGTGTTATAGCAAACATTTTGTAATTTTTCTCAACTTATGCTGTCTAATAGCTTGACATATGCTTATTGTGTTGCTTGCTTATGTCGTTTTTTTGCTGGTTTTGTAGTTATGGATTTGTGCAGAAGTGGATGTAGACAGAATTGCTATCTTACCCTCCCCCCCGCCCCCCTCCTCCCGATTTTTTTCCCCTACCCACAATTCTTTCTTTAACATTTGAAATCAGCGCGCACCTAAAGCTTGTTTCGGTGCCGTTTAGCAGTTTAGTTTGATATATTGGTCACCTTGAGAAAAGTTTCCCGGAGAGCATCATGTAAATCTCTGAGATGGGACAAAGTTATTACGATTGGCAGAGTCTGCATCGTCCAATATCGTATTATATTCTCGTTTCATTTTGCTAAACTGATCAATCACCCTGATCCGGGCTGAGACAGAAAGGTACGATATTGTTTGCTTTTCTAAGTTGACCACTAAGTCTTTGGCCTTGGGAACAGGCTCTTAGGAGTCAAATGAATTAGGTGAGAGCAAAATTGCCAGTGAACTTTGACCCGGGCCAAGACTTTTTTCTGGTGTGAAAACAAGGCTAAGGTGATCGGCCGACCGTGTGACTCTACATCCGGGAACTTGAATAAGGCGAGTGGAAGAGAAAAGTCCAGAGGTGTTTATCTGGCAATAAGCTGAGTTTTTCCGAGTTATTTGATGATATTTCGCTTATATTAAACGTGAGAAGATTATGCGTGGTTGTGGATAGTCTTATCAGTGCCACGAAAGTGTGTGATTGTGTGATTTCCGCGTGGTGTTGACAGGTATGTGATCGCGTGGTTGAACGTCAACATGCGGTTTTGCCAAAATATTCTTTGCCACCATTAATATTGTTTCGTCGGTGTTTAGCTTAGCTGATTGTACCTTGGAAAAGCAACTCTCGACTCAGGAAAATTGGATCTAGGTCTAGTTTCAGCCGGCTCTAATGGCATTGCACCATAGGCCGGTTTTTGCAGATAAGAAGGTGATAATTTGTGCACTATGTTTCATTCAGTTTGTTGTCTATTCCATGCGGAATCCTGTGTTTTTCCTGTTGTTTATCGGACCGCGAAGAAATTAGTGTTTTGCTAACTATTTAACTTGTTATGTAAGCCTTAACCAGGCACTCTTTCGTTGCAAATCACTCTCAACTTAAAACTTTGTACACTGAAATGAAAACCGGTTTGAAACTTCGCGAAGTCAGTTTACTGAATAAATGTTCTAAAATTTGAGTCATTTAAATGTGGATTCGTTGGAATGCTTCTTGGGACCACTAAATTACTGCCCGGCTTAAGGCTTTGAATCGGCCTTTGAATGAGTTTTGTTGTTTTAAATTACCAAGTAGTAGAATGACTTGATATTTTTGCTAACCCGGTTTTCAAAAATCCAGGTATAAATAGAAACCGATCTCAAACCCAAGAGGTTAAAAGTAGACATACGTTGGGGAGATTTTGTGTTTTGTGTAATAACTTGCTTCCTTTAACGCCTGACTTGCGACTCGCATAATTATGCAAAGAGTAATGTACACAAAACGTAATATATGCATGCAGAATGACACAACGAAGTACAATTATGTGAAAGACTACGTCAACTACGTCACGTTAAGTGTCTCTTAACTATGAAGAATATAAGTCATCCATTTAAGACAAATGCCTCGATCATACCGAATTTTGTTGAGTCATTATCACATTATTAATTTTTATGCAACGTGCAGAGTTATTGATCCAAAACACGCTGGATATCATGGAAAATCTAAAATGCTTATCTCCAAGATAATACCCTTTACACGAAAATTTGGCAGCCGAAACGAGTTGATAAGGGTCAAACTGTTACGAAGCTAACCAATGAATCGCTCAAAACGTCAGCCTCGCAATCTTTTTACAGTGGAAATTTAACCCTCATCAACTTGTCTGATGCCAAATTTCTGTGGTTTCACTTCCTCACCAATGCGACACCACAGTTTCTTTAGAAACTTAACTTTTCACCAGTTGATATACACTTAATACCTGTCTTTTACTTCAATACGGTTTGTTTTAAGATGCACGTAGATTGCAATCATTTGTAACTGCAAATATTTCCTAATACAATCCCACTTTTCTTTGGAGGCTTTTACAGAGCAGAACTTAATAGCGTAATTTTCCCCCCTAGGTGACGCCTTTATAAATGAAATTCAAAGAGGGCGTTTGTCACGAAGAGCGAGAAGGTAACAAAAAGAAACTCTCGTGCTCCACACCTGTGGTTACTTGCATGAACGCTCTGCTGGACGCGCGGAGATAGTGTCTTTCAGTTACAAATATTTCTAAGGGCCTGTTTACATGGAGGTGGGGGACCCCAGGTAGGTGAGGTAACCTGCTTAGGTGGGGTAAAAAAAACCCCCTCCTTTACATGCAATCTTACAACCCCACCATCCCGGGGTGCACTTTCTCAAGATAATTGAATGGTTGCTAAGCACGTAAACAAGAAAAATGCTAGCCTGCGTAGCAGGCGATTGGAAGTACTGGGCGAAAGAGAGAACCGGCGCGCGCTAGGGAAACACGCGAGGGGTGTACCACATGTTTTGGCGATTAATGCACTTCTACAGTCACTTGTTGCTCCTGCTGCAACCTTCAGTGCAATGGTTTTCTATTGTTAACTTTAATAATGATGCAAAGCCACCGCCAAATTGAATTTTGCGCGAATTTGATGTACCACGAATCCGACCCCGGCCAGGCGGGTCACCCCACGTTGAAACGTTCACATGGCAAAATTTGACCCCGGCTGAGAGGGTAACCCGGTCTGGTAGACCGGGCTACCCGCCTTGGCGGGTCACCCCATCTATCATGTAAACGTGATCAAATTAAAATGAGAGATTATATGGACAGGCGACCTGGGGTCCCCCGCCTCCATGTAAACAGGCCCTAAAGGAACACAATACATGTTTTTACATCCTTTTTGAGTACTCAACGCGAAGGAATTTCGAATCTATCTCTAGTGATGAAAAGTAATTATTATTTTATTTTTCTTCGCGCAAGGGCATTTCCTAGCCTTTATCACATGATTCATGTTTTTCACTGGTCCAGTTATTTGACAGCTTCCCACAACTGAGAATGATGTTACGTTTGCAAATTAACATGCATGCTGGTAGCGAACCTGTCCATCCACATCGTCATGCACACGATTGTTTTTTCGCGTTTATCCAGTCTAACCCATTCTCCGGGACTCAAAAACGCTTGCAATATCGCCTGCAAATTTTAACGACTGAATTGCATGTTTATCTTATTCACAAGCTTGTGCTAATGACCTTAAATGGACAATCTGACGTTTGTTTATCATGAAAGTGTTTTTTGACTATCATATTAGGTTTTGTTTTCTTGCAAATTTCCATGATTGGTTTCCTCCTCAAAAGCACAAACGACTGCAGTCTTCTCCCAGATCATGCCATTATTCCAAAATGCTTTATTTGGATAAAATTGTTGACAAATTCGGACATCAACACAGTGACTCAATAATACGAATGAAACGAAATTTGGAACTTTTAAAACATCAGTAAATGAAAGGCAAGGTCGATTGAGCATGGCGGAAAACCCTTTTAAAGGAGTTGACGAACGGTGCGTTTCTTAGGGAAAATCCGAAAACGGATCATTAATCCAAGATCGTTTGGATCACGGTGCATCAAAGCAACCGAAGAATCCTTTTCCAGAGTAGATTCATCGGTTACTTTGATGCACCGAGATCCAAACGATCTTGGATCAATGATCCGTTTTCGCATTTTCCCTAAGAAACGCACCCGAAGTTAACATACTTCTTCATTATTCCTCTCGAAATGCAAACTTATGTTGAAGAAACGTCGAGCCCAGTTAGTGGCTGTTTTATGAATGAATGCTTAGTGAGTAGTTTTGGAAAATTAAAGAATCCGCGTAATGATAAGAACTGGTTAGCGACGCTTTCATTCGGTGAAAAATGACTCTTACACGAGGCTCTTCTCCCTTTTGAAACCATTTCCCTCCATGGCCTCCGCACCCAATGTATCCTCTTTTCAATGTTATTTCATTTCGCATCCTTACATCCACGCACGCATGTTAAGCCACCCAACGCTCTAACGTTATAAACAGATATAAACGGGTGGCGGCTGCAATCTACATCTTAGGACACGCAAGAATTTGCCTCAGCTAAAAGTGAAGGCTTAATTTATTCAACTAACGGCATTCCACTCACCTTAATAAACGTTTTTCTTCAAAGTAGTCGTAAACAGTAACTTATGGTCCCACTTTAAACAAAAATGTATAAACTTAGAGGAAACTACTTTAGAGAATATAATCTTCCTCACAATCACGGATGGATAAAGTTTCACAATAACTAAACCGTAACACATAAAGCCGTTTTCGAAGAATTTACCAATGTTAAATTAACATCGCCACAGGGTATATCATCCAGATGAATATTTATTAGTGCCTCTATTGTTCACTTACTAACTACCCAGGCATTTCCTCACGCACGAATGGTGGTCGAATTATGTATCGGTCAAATGGAAGCTTCAACTTCCCTCCTCCCCCCGGGGGTCATGAGACCTTTCTGATCTTTCCTGGAGCTATTAAGTCAAGCGCGAAAACCGCTAATTACGTCTGCGTGGGAGGCTAAGTCAAATCGTGACCTGACTAAATTCTCCTAGGCTAACTTTCATGCCTTCTGTAATCTCGAGAAATGTTTTTCGATGAAGTTGCTTGGAAGTATTCGGCCAAGTCAGGCTCCCAGTAGTTTGGAGAATCTGTTTACAAAACGAAGTGATTCTGCATGAGATATTTTTGCAAATTCTTATAACCTTTCTTAATCATTTTTTCTATAATATTGTGAGGAGAAATTTTATATTGGTTTCTCCTGAATTGAAACGACATGAAGGAATCATGTACAGGTGCAATTTCTCACAATTTTCAGAGCACACCTTGTAACCTCCCGTGATAAATGTTACAACATGTCCGACTTTTAATTGACACCAAAATGAACGAAAGCGTCATACTGTAGTTTATGATTTTAAGAGGACAAACAACAGCGACCTTCTTTATCATGCAAAGTCAGGTATTTGCCGAAGTTTAATTATGAACTTCTGATATTTGAAATATTGAAGATGATCTCTATTCATGCAACTACTTTATGCCTCAGGGCAGGTTTGTGCGGTATCATTATCATTGCACGTAAATTTGAACACCCTTTTGTCTATCTTTGTCCTATCAAAATAAAGGAAACTGTAAATGTTATAACAAGGATTTATTTCGTTTTGTTATGACTAGTGATCATCATTGATTGAATCTGTTCGCTCTTATAATTAAGGTTTCTGTAGAGAAAATTTGTCGAGAAAAAGACAACAAATTACAAACATAAACACTGCAAGTAAAATTGCAAAAAAAATGGTTTCTTCAAGTTAAATTTTTTTAGGTAATTTCTAGGAAAATGACACGCAGTAGATTGTCCTTTTCCTAGGGTGAAACCCACAACTAGCTCTTTCTCTGTTGTTATGTTCATGATATTTCTTTCTCTGTTGTTATGTTAATGATATGCAATCTGAGTGAACTTTGATATGTATCTTGAAATCTTTGAACGATTTGATTTGGTTCGATGGTTTGATGATCTTCATAATCTTCACGCATTTCATAAGGTCACATCCACTTGCACTTGTTGTACTGAGGGAAGGAGACATTAAAGAAACACTTGTTTTCAAATGTTTGAAAATGATTGAAGTAAACGCTGCAACTTTAGTTGTCAGGAGAAAAAAGAGGAAAATTCCTCAAAATTCGTTGGACAACGTGTATTTACTTTCATAATTATCTATACGTAAGGTTGTCTTAAGAATTTCTTTGCGGCTTGAAAACAATCCGAGATGTTTTCACACGGTCCAATTCTCAATTCTTGCTTCTTTGCACGGGAAATGGTTCCGATACAAAGACTGTGGCCTTCAGCTCATATTGGATCCAGTCCAGTCGAGTAAAAGAACAAGAAGACGCTTCAACGTGTGTATCTGACGTCATTAGGTTAAGTTATCGCTACTAAAGAATCTTAGAATTGAAACAAGCATGAATCTTAGATCACAATCATGCTTTTTGCAATTTTTTCGGTAAATTCTCAGCACAATTGTTTTGTTTTTCGTCCACCCATCCTTTTCGTATCAAATACACATGGTTGAAAACAAATATAACTCTTACTTTGCAAGCATATCAGATAATAAGGAAACAAATAGGAGTTACACAATTGAATACTTTGCCAAGCCTACAATTTCGTTACATTTTATTTTCGTACAGCGCTAACTATTCGTGAGTTATAACCAAGAAACTTCAATTGAAAGTGGAGCAATCTAAATAAGCATTGAAGCTTCGCAAATTAAATTTGAAATAATCTAGTGAATCATAACGATTTGTTGCGTTACTCCGTTCATGAACAACTTGTCCATTCCGCTGGCGTTGCTTATCATTCAAAAGCGGATCTTAACTGTTTTTCATCTTGGTCTTGGCCATTGTCGAATGGATAAGGCAGGAATGGCATGTACTTGGCGAATTTCAACTTACTGAGGCGATGCAGACCAAACGGCAGATTATACACTTCAGTGGGACCAACATCGTACTTTTCGTCAACTGGTTCATCAGACGCAGGATTTTCCCCCCATCCCGTTAGTCCACGTTCCTCGACTGCTCCCGGGATAGTGTTATCCAGACACATCACCCGCCATGCTTGTTGACAATAACACAGTGACGATATGATGGATCTCATTAACACCTACGACGAAGAAAAGAGGCCATTGAAATCCGAATGAAGGCAATATGTGTATGAAATAAAAATATGAATTGTTTGTAAACTCAAACACTGAAGTACATCGATAAATGTATGTTTGAGCTAATTTACTGTCCATTATAATCCAAACTCCGACACTTGTCTGAATTGCGTGCATATGATCTTCCTTATAGTATGGAACAGCCAATCCAAATACAAGAGAAAATCCGACGATGAACAAGTTCCTGGAGGAATTCATGTCAGCATACTGCAGATTCGAGATTCGAACAGCAGTGATCATTCCAATCATTGTCTGGAATGGTCACAAACAGCGCACCAAATTTACCAAGCATGCCGAAGATCATGAACAAGAAACCGCCAACTTGGATTACGCGGAGACTTCCAACCTGAGTAGATATGAATGAGAGGTTAACAAGGAAATAGTTGAAATTAACTAAACAGTACACTAGCATAAAAGCTTCCAAACTATAATTGCTGCTTTTCAGTGTCACGCCATTCAAAATAGATCAAAATAAAAATCAAAACCGTTCAATAGATAAAGTCCAGAATCTCGGAAATGAAAGGACGTATAGATACAAAGAACCTCGCCAAGATTCAGGTCAGAGGAATATATTGTATACTAGATATCCGAAGAAATGTTTTACCCAAACTTATAGAGATTTGTATGGAGACGCCATGCTGGTACTTACCTGGATGAGCTCCAACATGGCGGACGGAAACCAATTTAGTAACAACGTAGTAATTTCAGATACGAAGAATATAGTGCTCAGGATTTCACTAATGACAAGTTTGTTGCCTTGAAAACACATGGGAATTTGCAAAATGAAGGGAATCGCCAATGTTGATCCAAGCATGGTAAGGAAATGCTGAAAATATTAGGAACAATGTTAAAAAAAGAGAAATACTGCAGTCACCAATTAATCTAGGCGAATCCGAAGACCAAGTAGCTAAAAGAAGCAAAGCAAATCTTCAGCTGTATTTGCCTACCTGGAAAGCCAACCATATGCAAAGATACCATGGGGGATGTTCGTTGACAAGGTAAGACAAACCAAACGCTTTTGGCTTTTCCGTCTTGCTCGACACTTTTCCATTTCGCACGGTCACCTTCAAAGAACACAACTAAAAGAATTAATTGTTTGGCAATAGGAAAGAAGGCTTTAAAGTCTAAGCGTAAAGCATGCCGGTTTAACATCATGGGTACAAAAACAGTGACCAGGATAGGTGGACATGAGGGTCGGGTGGGTTGAGAGAGGTGCTCCTTCTTACCACGATAATTACTTTGACGACTAAGGAATGCGAATGATAAATTCGTGGAAGCTTAAAGCGTGAAAATGGGAAACAAATGCCGTCTTCCAGGCAAGAATTTCAAATGAATTTTTAAAGGATGGCAAAAGTGTTGAAAAAAGTGTTAAAATAATGACAAAATACAACTTTATCTCTTAGCGGCTCCAGCATGAAGCTGGTTTCCTCTTCCACTTGCTGTTTATCTACAGTGTACTGGTTATGTATCATTTTCCGACATTTTGCCTTTTTAGTATTCTAATACCATGAATGACAAGAACATTTATAGAACACTACTCGATCGTACTCAAGTATGAAAGATCGAAAGCATGCTTGACTTCCAAACTTATATTTGCATCGTTAAAATTTCCCAATGAGTGTGGTCATTCTTTGACCATACGAAAGCGAGCAGTAGAAATATGACGTTAAATTAAAGTCCTAAACTGACTTATCACCTCTCCTCTTAGAGTTGAGCGCTCTTTTAAATCAGTTCTACTAATAAACATGTACACCCACTTCCTAATAGTGTATACATAACAAACTTCCTAACAGACCGATTTTGATAATGAAAAATTGCGCTCACTAGATGCAAACTTTGATTTATACTATTTCGACTTGTTTCCTCCAAACTTTAAAATGATCTTGTCGATGGGTCTGAGAAAAGCCATTGTTTCTGCACATTGTGTCTTGCCTCGGCAAGAAACAACCGCAAGCAAAAATTCCAATAGCGTTTCTCTTCAGTCAACTTCATTTTAATAATATTACTTCACATGCTCTTTTTTACGGCGGCCATCTTGTTATGCGCAGTAAGAGATGCGCAATGCAAAACCAGGGAATCACCTTAAACAGAAAACTAGATTTCGCTTCGTCCAAACGTTATTGGGGCTCTTATACTGAGGGGGTTTATCCTCAAATGTATCTGCAATCACATCTTTTTGTTCTCACTAAACACCTGCTACATTTGCTCAGGTATCATGGTGTTGTGAGCTGATATCCCCAGAACGAAAGGGTTATCAAAACAAGTGACGTACGAATTCCATCACTGATTTAAATGTGTGGTTTAAATCCCATTTACACGTGCTAAAAAACCGGCACAGCACATAGCGCGTGTAATTGGGGTTTTAGTTTTCCATTTAAAGCTTTTTTGCTCAGCCAAAGCGGCTCTTCTCAGCTGGATATCTCCAAGAAGCCTTGTGGTTTGACTCCAAAATTGAAGGAACTGTTTATGAGAATCACCCTCTAGTAGTCATTAAATTGCTGCATGACTATAGATATATAACTTTATGACTATAAATTCCTCGCTTCACAGGTATCCTGACGCATGGCAACAGAACATGGACACGGAACATTGCTTCCATTTAATAACTTAGCCTTAAGTTTGCTAATTGCGAGCACAAGCTTTGTAACCTATATTTAATTTGCAATAAACTTCTTGTTGTATTTGCATTATTTTGGTGAAATCAAAGATCACGCGAGGAGCTTCGCGAAAATTTCAAATATTTTAGATATTCTCGGCACTGTGTTGTCCAGGATAGTTGAATTAAAGCATCAAATACTGACTGTATTGACTGAACTTCTGTTGTACTGTTGTAATTACATAACTTTGGTAAACTGTTGAGCAACAAGACGCCTGAGGGCGTTGACGTTGGTTGCTACTTACGATTTCAACCCGGGTGCCAAACCAAAGCTGACAAATATTTTGAACCCAGAAGAGATAAATCTTGATGGACGAAATCCTCCGGGATAGTGAAGTCCTGAAAGGGACTGCTGTTTACTGGCTGACCTTTCGACACCAGCGGGAGTCAACAGCACTTGAATAATTAACTCAAAAGATAACTTTCGCTTATGTTGTCGGAGAAGAGCGTCAATTCATTAACAGGAATCCTTCGTAGCGTTTCACTCATCCGGATGATTAAACTCCATCAGTTTATGGTCGAAAAAGTGTGATCAACTAACAATCGGGCCATACACAGAACTATCCTTATAATACAAACATACATACATTTCAATAAAAGGCTCGCGCAATATATAACACAAACAAAAGAGCTGCTTTTGTACATATTTGTTCGATCTTCAACATTTTTCGTTCATTTTGTCACATTGTTATCTTTGTTTCAAACAAATTGATATTGAGCACTAATTTTGTAATAGTGACTCACATGGACTATACTGCTGTTATAACAGCAGTTATGAGGCTAATTACAAGGCAGTCCAAACAATGAATGAACAATGTTTATCCAACCTTTACCACTCCTTCGCTCGTCTGTGGTCGGTCGGCTGGTTGGAAGAGTTTATTTACTGGCCAATTTGTGACTCAGCAGTGAACCGCGTGATTATCGTATTAAAATCGTTCTTTCTTGATCTTAGAAATCAAATTTCTGTAAAAGTTCACGGCTTAAACTCTCCATTGGCTTGCTAACGATTGTTTTGTGGTATGCTAATAATGCTTTGCGATAAATTCTGAAAAAGTTACAAGAAAATGTGTTTAAGGTAACATCTTTTTCCAAGTGAAACTTGTTTACGTGGTTAGTTACTTCTCACCAGCCACGGTCTCCAATGGTAGTTAACTCAAAAAAGGTGCGTGAAATATGTTAACACAAACTGGCGTCTGTCAGAAAAGAAGGCTTTCAAGTATCGTTGTTTTATAGAATAGCTGACAAGTGAATTCATTCGACGCTGAATCTTGAAGAGGAGTAAAGGAATTTTTTTTTTAATCTTAAACAGACTCTGCTTTCTATGTTTCTGAGGTCAATAAAATCAGGACCAGGATGGTGGGGGAAAGGGGCGCCCTTCTCTTCCCGTGAAGGGGAGATAGAAAAAGCCTTCTGAGGTCAGCTACTTTTGTTGCTCCCATCTTGAACTTTGTACTATATTCATTACTTCTGGAACATTAGAGTCTGTGCGCGCAGCCATGTTGGAGGAGTAAACAATGAAAATATCTTTGCAAGAGAATTAAACTTTGTTCCAAAGGAAAATAGTTTTATTGTTTTATTCCTCCAACATGGCCGCCGGGCACATACTCTATAGGCGCCCTTCTTGATGTCGGTATTGCTTGGTGCATTAAAAAAGATCATCTTTCTTCATTAAACTTTCTCTCTCACGTGTTTCCCTGAAATTGTAATCAAAATGATACAATATCTTGTGGGATTGGTGTTACGTGGATTAATATCAATATTCGTTTACCTATTAATTACGGATGACCGGCTATTTCAATTACCATTAAACTGCCTTTTGAAGCCACCGTACTCTTACCATTCATTTTAGGCCGAATAAATTGGCCTTTGTGATTAAAATATATGTCGCCAGAAAGTCCATGATTTTGCACAGAGGGTTCCTTTGTTGTTCATTAGAGAACAATGCTGACTCTTAACCTAATGGAACTATTTTGTGTACAACGTATAAGGCAAGTCATCTGAAAAACAATGAAGCCTTGACCGAGACTAAACAATAAAGAAATTTTGGGGAATTTTAATTTGCTCACGGATCTTTTAATGTTTAACATTAAAAGATCTCAATGGGAGCTCAAAGAAACAAGTTGAAACTTGCCATACACACCACTATCGATGTTATCAAGAGTTACGAATTCACGACGGACAAGTGCAACAATAAAATTCCGCGAGGAATGGGTGGTAATATGCTTCGCTTGAATGCAGAAACCTTGTTGACGTCTCAGTTAAAAAATTGCAACAAGTTCCATCTCACTGGAGTTGAACACTAGCTTCCCAAGTCCTCAATGAAGGATATCACGATATATCCGTCGGTAAGAAGACGACATTGAGCAGATCTCCTTCACGCCAGATATGAAACGGAAATACGCTTACTATGGAAACGTGACTATAAAATTAAGTTCTGGGCTGTCTTAAGATCTTAAGTATTTCGCTTCTTTCTCTCCAGTTCACGTTGTGAAAAATAGGTGAATGATTCTACAATTGGAATGCATGTTTTCATGAAAATATTACAGAAACTCGCGGTGTCGTTAAAACCTCAAATTTGGAAATTTCACCTTGTCGTTTGCCATATCACGTCAAAGAAATGGACAAAAATGAGCGCTACACGTGCAACACGGCAATTTCCAACCAATCATATTATTGGCTTATGACGATGTCGCTGCCGCTACCGTCTTCGTTGTTTACAGCTTTCTATAGGTTAATTGGCTAAAATACTATTACGTCTCTTACTTAAATCCAAGGAGAAGAAGGAGAAGAATAAGAACAAGAAGATGCTCAATAAACAACACGATGAAATACCTAACGAGACAAACGATTAAGCCAAATTTGTGAACCTAAAAAGATGGCATAGAAAGAGGGGGCAGCTATAAGCATGCTTTGCGCGCCTATTTGTTTGCCACTCTCGCTGAATCTGAAAGAGGAGTGAGGGAATTTTTAGTTTTAAGGAATAAAATATGTTTGTACATTTTATTTAAAATGGACTCGGCTTTCCATGTTTCTGGGGTCGATAAAATCAGGACCAGTAGGTTTGTGGGATAACAAGGCTCCCAATTAAAAGAAAAGCAAAACGTTTGTTCATATTTTTTTTACCTGATGACTTTCATTAGAAACCAAAAAAAAGAACGCAAGCAAATGTTCACTTGTGATGCAACCACCAGCAAAACTGAACGACAAACCGTAAAACACGTACGCACATTGAGGAGTGTTTTGATTATGACTAAATTTTTTTAGGAACAAAAGATGCTGTAATTAGTCAACAACAAGATACTGCGCTACGCAACTAGCTAGCGTTGCATAATTGGTAAAAAACAATCAAGGACTTCAAAGAAATCATTTAAGGCTTCGAGGCAACGAGATCGTTACTGAGCAACGAAGCTCAAAGACTGATGAACAGATTCTTAAAAAAAAGCCATTTTGTGAGACTTCACTGACAAAACGAGTTGAACAATAAGCAGTCGTTATTTTGCTTAATTGATATGACCCTCGGGCGTAGATTGACTTCATGGTCAACTTACGTAGTCCTTTTTTTAACATCATAGCTCAATATGAAATAAGAGACAAACCGATGTTATATACAGGAGCTTGTTTGTGTTTTATTTCTTAGTAAGATATGATTTCCAGTAGAAAAGGATGCCAAACTCAATCACTCATTGACCTTTGACAATGTCCGAGGGAAGCTTCCACTTCGATTACTAACATTCTTTGTGTCCATTACTATTTAGTTGATGACAGGGTCAGTGCTAACTTTACTTTTCAACTTCTACGTTAGGTGGAAAAAGGTAAGCCAAACAGGTTACAGAAAAATTTGCACCCTTACAGCTCAGAAACACGTGAACGCCCTAAAATGTATCAGGATAGTTGACTTTGAGATGAGCAATCGCAATAAAGCTTATCGGTTGGTTTATTTTAAGGCCTTTTTTTAATAAAGCCATTATCTGGCTCGTCCTTGCTTAACTCCAAGCCTAAAAATACAAACTTGTCTCGTTGCGTACAGTTAACTAGGTCAACATCAGCCTTTGCAATTGACTTCCACGCATACAAAGACACCTTCATCTTAAATCAGGCATGGATCTAGCTAAGTAATTCCAGTAGCTGAAGTTTGTAACTTCTAAAGATCTATTATAAATCAAATTACCCATGATTGACAGGTGATGTGATATTGTCCCCGTAACACAGGATCTTTGCTTTCATGAAAACATGCATAAGATACAATAAACACTCCGGGGTTTCGTCAGTCAGACCTGCCTATGCTTTGGTAACCGCGGTGGTAAGGCTGGGGCCGTTTCCTATACAACGCTGCTTTGTAGGCAAACGTGCAAGGTAAGTGCAATTTCTTTAGCCAAACAAGCAAGTTTTCAGGAAAAACTTGTGGCATTTTACAGGAATATCGATGCTAAAGGATTTATCTATTGCCTTCTCTAGCTCTTCTCAGTGTTAAAGTTTTGCATGCAGCTCAGACCATCATACCTAGCAAAATACAACTATAGATTGTTATGAAGCCTGTTTGAATTAAGTCATGCGATTTGGAGAATGAACGGAATTATCAAAAAAACAAAATTCCCCGGAGAGTAAAGAGTGGGGGTGAAAATTTTGGCCGCGAAGGAAACTTTTAGAAGGAAAAAAGGGTGATTGTTCTGAGAATTAATTGAATGTCAGTCATTAGCACAGGATTCAAACAAAAGTTTCCGTAAGCTGAGAGTAAGATGTGAAAACTTTAAACATGAAGATTAAAAGCATGCAGTATCTTAGCTTTGCTGTTTTTCAATGTTGAACTCTTAATTGTCTTTTAAATAAACAGCTTTGTTTTGTAAGCCTTGCTTTTTGGCAGATAGTTATGATGTGAGTAGTGACTTGGTTCAAACTGGCCTTTAAACAACGAATGTTCATTATGCCAAAGTTGTGTCCACGGTCGAGCAATTCCCCTCAGTTTAAAATAACTGATTTTTGGGTGGCATATATTGATTGACAAAGCATCAAAGTGTTCAGATTTACGGAAAAGGAGAATGAATTATAAGAATACAAGCAAATGCATCTTCAAAACCAAAATCTTTTCCTAATAAACTAATAGGTAGACCGTTGAGAAAAACAATCTGTCAAATTTATTTTATATGCAAATAAAATGCAAAAAGCCGAAGTTTCTTAATGTAAGTAACTACAATTAACTCTAACCCTCACCCTAAACCCTAACCGAACACGCAAAAAAAAAAAATCAATAAATTGTTATACCTTTCAACCTAGTATCGCCAGAAGTTAAGAAAATCAAATCAATTAATCATGTAAAAAAAAGAAAAACAATTTCTTTGAAATCCTAACTGGTACAGCAATGACAACAACAATTAAATTACGTCGTAACATTCATTATCTCGA
>OZ037993.1:41582784-41585284 GCA_964035705.1 Porites rus | reverse complement strand
TATAAATTGCTTGATCATTGAATGTACTTTTGATGTTGAAAACCAAGGCTGAAAAAATGGTGACAGGGAAAGGAAGGGGAAAAAGTGGAACAATGGGCCGGGTAGTAAAATCATGAGATTAAGAACTTGAATTGACTAAGTAAGCCTAAACAGATTCTTATATAAATAGTAGTTAGCACAAGTTTAGGCTATTTAGGTTTTTAAATGGGTTCATATTTTTCGAAGAAAAAAATGTAGCTAAGAGTATTTGTGTTTCACCTTATTCCTCATATAAAGTCTGCATACCAGATTAGAAGTTATGTGAGAATGGACATAAAAAGAGGAATGTCTTTTAATTTAAACATTGGCATTTACATTGCAGTTGAAGTGATAAGACAGCTTTGTCTCCAAAGAAGATTCTAAATGTTGATTCATCTCTGCTCAAGTGTACAAACTTTTGAGAGACTTCAAAAATAAGAACCTGTTTCAAATTTTAGGCTAAACAGGTTTTTATATAGAGGGGGCTCACCTGGCATATTTCAGCCTAACAGGTTCTTAAAATTCAGGTTCTAAGTCAGGGGGTTTTACTGTACTACTAGGATCCACCTCTGTAATAACTGGTAACCCAAAAGCCCTCTTTACGGACAACCGCTTCATACAGACACCTGATCAAGGTTGTGCTCTAGCAGAGCCCTGTGGCCCCTGGCACCTAACATTTGCTTTTGGGTGACTGGAAAATCTCAGGCTTTTCATACAAATCATATGCTGGGCAGCCTAGATTTTACAGGTTCAGAGAACTGGGCTCCTTTCAATGTTTTCTTAGAGCACAGCCTTGCTCATCATTACAGACAGCTTGCTTTGTTCCCTGGAAAAAAGCCCTTAAATTTTCTCCAACTTAAGATGGACAATTTCTACGGTCCCCTCAGTGTCAGTGTAACAGAGTTGAATGTGAGTATGATGAGACCTATGACACCGAATTAAAATAATTTATAAAATTGGGGTGAGGAGAAGGAAAGGGGTCTCAAGCTATGTTACCTCAGCCTTCATTACAGGAGATTTGTAAACATGAATGAATTTCACACTTTGAAGAGTTTTTATAATCCAAAAACATATGTGATAACATGTGTTTGTACATACATACACAATCATTAAACAAATAGTGGCTGAAGCTTTTAAAATCTATTGACTGCATCAGGCTTTGTAATCACAAATATGCCATTTTCAGTTTAAATCCAGTTATAAGAAATTCTATGACTCATACCAATAGAAAATATGTGGGCAAATAAAGATGCTCAATACTACATTATCTATAAAGAGGACACAAGTTCATTATACACAAATACTCTCTACTTTATTTACTTGTCTTCATGTGATAATAAATGCAGATGTTAAGCAAAACGAAATGCAGACTTGGTGCCAACAGAGAAACAAGTCCTTGAAAAGATGACCCCCTCAACTTCGATTCTCTTATTACAGCTAGCAAGTGAACATCTTGCAATGCTGATTAAATACCGTGGCCGGGTATTCTGAAGAAGCTCCTATCAGTACCTCTTAGCACTAGTTGCACTGATTTCACGGTGAATTCAAAATTTTCGGCGAACCTTGGGTCTTACCTTCAGTGCTTTTCATGATAGAAGCATTGAACAAAGCGTTTCTGTGCCGACATTTCTCGGTCAGTTGCAAACAGGATGCAAGTGATTACGAACAAAATACACCAGAATACACTTATAAACGGAATGAGACTGTTTTTTCCCTGAGAATTGGACAGACTTTCTTTTTCAAGAGCTTCCGGAAGAGATTCAAAGCAAAATCGTATATATCTACAGCGTAATTAACGAATATTCACTCCGCAGTCGAGATGTTCACTCCACGCCATCTTGACACAAATGAACAGATTTTGAATACCACCCATGATGCTTAGCGATCGTAGTGCGCACACCACCTGCTTCCGACCGTTGCATAATCTGCTAGTCTTACTGGGTTATCTTTGTTTCAGTTTCGTTTCTTGGAGCAAGTTTGTCCACAGAACCCTGAAGATATTTCCTGTTTCTTTTGTCTCTCAGGCTTCCAATTGTTCAGGGAGGAGGTTCCTTGGCTTTCGTTGGCCCAACATTTTCCATATTGTCTTTGCCGCAGTGGAGATGCCCAGACTTGAGTGGTAAACTTACATCTACAAAAGCAGTTTTCTTTTTTTATTATGATTTTGACTAACAATTTTTCTCTGTTTTAAGACAATAGTAACTCAACTGCAAGCTCAAACATCGATTCAACAGAAGTCTGGCAAATCCGTATGAGAGAGGTAATGTGTCCATACCGAGATGAACTTGAAACTAAATTCATGTAGAAAAAAACTTAGGCGGGAACCTTTTCAACAAATATTCCGGATGCAGCAGACAGGGAGCCTGACATTTATCGAAAGTCCATACTTCAGTTGTGAAGACTGACAAAATAACTCATTGTAACATTTCCATACATCGCTTTTCATATACAAGGTAAAACACACAAGCTTCAGGGCAGGTCT
>OZ037993.1:41565284-41577784 GCA_964035705.1 Porites rus | reverse complement strand
CAAATTTTTCATACGTGGGAAAAATGCAGACTCGGTGACTTGAAGAATAGTAGACTTGCTCACAAGTCGAGCTTTTGAGAACAAATCGCGAGCGAGGGAACGAGCGAAAGCTCGTGCCAGATCCTACCACACCAGACCAGAAAACCATGCGAACGACTTTGAGAAAGCCTAGAGAATAGCTTTAATCTTTTAATTTTTTCAGCTAAAAATAAAACGGTCAGCACAATCAAATTTAACTTCTTGCGAGATTAAAGGAGATCTCGAAGGTTATTTCTGCTGGCGTACGTCGAAGGTAAAAAGTTTTCGACAAGACTGCGACACGATGTTTTAGTTTTAATATTAGAGAGCTTTAGATTCTAAGACGAGTACGACTACGAGTACGAGATTTTCTCAATACTAAGTAGTGCACGCGCGTGAACCAGCGTCATTTTGGCGGGAAAATGTGGTAGCCGTCGTCATTCTACTACGAGTTTTAACGCGAATGTCATGGTGGCGAAAACAAGTTATCAAATGTTAGAAGTTTTATCATTTTGCGATGGGGAAAACGCGAAACCTCCTTTAGTAAAGGTAACAGTGCTAACTTTTCCTGTGAAATATGATAAAACATAGCTTTCCGGGAAGTCTATATTTTGAGAATAGGCGAAAAAAATTCAAGTCAAATCTCGTACTGGTAGCCGTTCTCGTCCTCGAATCTAAAGGTCTCTATTTTGGCTAGGCGCGCTCGAATTTAAAATACTGAAATATCTATTTGTCTGTTGCCTTAATATTTTCCTCGACAATTTTTCCGATTTTCAGTACATAAATTTTTAAAAATCTTGGAGAAATACACCTCGAACTTTTTCAAACGATGTATAAATTATCTCAGCACAAACCAAGTGAGTTCTCAAGTGCATAACTGATTTAGTCCCGTGCGTACACTTGCAATTTGCGAATTTACTAGAGAAAAAAACGTCGAAAAAAATATTTTTTTGTAAATCCAGGTAAATATTACCTGCCACTTTGGAAAAACGAAACGACACTCCTAAAACTGCATGCTCAACTGACCTATAAGCAAAACGAAAAAAAAATATTACAAACACACTTTGTAGTTCTCCTTAGTTGTGTTGTTGTTCTACTGCAGGTCTAAAAACTTGGCTCGCTAAATTTATTAATCGAAATAAAGAAAGAGCAAACAGCCAACGAGCGAGGACACCAGTTTTCCTGGTTTATTTTTTTACAAAAAGCGAAGACAAACAACAAGTCTGTTACCTCAAAACTAGCGCCACCGGCTTTTACAATAATGCCTACAAAAAATTCCTTATACAGCGATGCGATGTTTTTCGTCTAATACTTCACAGCTGGCGATTGAGGTTTCTTTCGCAATGAGCCTCCGCTTGCGTACCCCGTTCAGAAAGTCATTCCCGGCTAAACTTTCAAATGAAACCACTTTTAAGATGGACAGTATTTTGATTTGCACTCCGGCGTTTGTTGGTAAATAAAACGGCACCTTGTTTTATTTATAGCGGTCAACAACTTGCAGAGGGATTCAACTCCGCGATACACTCACATTAGTTCCGTGAATAAAGCAAATCCTGAGAAGATATAAAAAACCATATGAATTTTCTGCATTTCCATGGCACATATTGAGGCATATTTTCCTACTAAAGGCCATAAAACAATTAAAAAAAGACAGCAAAATCGACCTTTCTCTAGGCCGACGGCGGACCATTCACGAGAACAACCACGCCAGGAATAAGCGCTTTCCAACTTCCGTTGATTTCAACAGCCAATCAGATCCTGAGGCATTGTTCCAACAGCCAATCAGCGTTACGGCCAAAATGTGGCCGCACTGAGCACAAACGTGAGAGAGTTTATATCAGGCCCAATTTTAGCCGTAGCCGTTAGAGAGAATGTACGAGAACCGCTAAAATTGGGCCTGATCTCAGGTTGTGTTTCCATAGCCTCATAAACAATCGAGCGGTTGGGAGAATTCGAGACAGTAATGCAGACCGGGGACGAAGTCGAGAATTCTCCCAACCCCTCGAGTGTTTATATCAGGCTATGCAAATACAGACAAAAAAAAAGTTTGCCTGAATGCGGCTAATGCAAAAAAACGCAAAACTCTTTGTTATGGAACTGATTTGTACACGAAGTTTTGTACACGTAATCAGTTCTTGTTTCCAAGTTTCAGCCGACGAGGGAATGGGTAAATAAAGTAAACTTGTCGAGTTTTCAATTTTTTCAAATTCGTACTTGCGTGATTAGTGGGCTATCTTTAAAACAAGGAACGGGTAATCGGGGAATGGGAATGGCGAACGGGGAACGGGGAACAGGGAATCTTTAAAACGGGGAATTTTTCAAACGGGGAATCTTTAAAAGAGGGAATCTTTAAAATGGGAAATCTTTAAAAGCGGGTATCTTTAAAAAGGGGAATCTTTAAAACAGGGAATCTTTAAAAGCGGGAATCTTTAAAACAGGGAATCTTTAAAAGCTGAAATCTTTAAAACGGGGAATCTTTAAAAACGGGAATCTTTAAAAGGGATTCTTTAAAACGGGGAATCTTTAAAAACGGGAATCTTTAAAGCGGGGAATCTTTTAAATGGGGAATCTTTAAAAGCGGGAATCTTTCAAATGGGGAATCTTTAAAATGGAGAATCTTTAAAAGCGGGAATCTTTAAAACAGGGAATCTTTAAAAGCGGGAATCTTTAAAACGGAGAATCTTTAAAAACGGGAATCTTTAAAACGGGGAATCTTTAAAATGGGGAATCTTTAAAAGCGGAATCTTTAGAAGCTAATAGCAAGAAAACAAGCCTCGTATCTCAAAGATACAACAGACTTTCTTAACTTTCTCGGGAAGACAAAACTGACTGCCTAAAAGTAAAATTTTTGTCTCAATGGACGTTACCAGCCTCTGCACGAACACACCCAAGGAGGAGGGTATTACCACTGTATGCGAAGCATACGAAGAATATGGAAAACCCTCCCATTCCTACCAGGTATTTAAGAGAAATGCAAAGTCTGATTCTACAAGAAAACTCGTCCAATTCAATGGAAAATATTAACTCCAAACTCATGGAACAGCCATGGGGACGAAAATGGCCGTAGCTTTTGCTAACATATTTATGGCTAAAATAGAACTGAAGAAACACTCAGACAAAGCACCACAAAACCATTTTTTTCGAAAAGATTCATAGATGACGTCATCTCTATGTGGAACACAAGCAGAGACAAAATAGAGGATTTCCTTGTAAAGGCAAACAGTTTTCACCCAACGATTAAATTCACGGCTGAAATATCAGAAACAGAAACCACATTCTTATACACAAAAGTGTACAAAGGTGACAGATTCAATAAGGAATCTATTCTTGACCTGCGAACGCATTTGAAAGCTACAGAAACCTTTCAATACACGAATTTCTATTCGTGTCACCTACCAGGCGTCACGAAAGGCTTTATAAAAGGAGACGCGTTAAGGCTTCTGAGAACAAATTCCTCTCAATTTACTTTTGAGGAAAACATGCGTAATTTAAAACCACGCCTGCAGAATAGAGATTACTCAGCTAGAATGGTAGAAAAACACCTTTCAGAGATTAAATTCTCTGATAGAGAAATGTCGCTAGCGCAGAAAAACAAAGCCGCACCCAAGAAAATAATGCCCTTTGTAACACAATACCATCCCGCGTTGCCTAACCTAAAGGACACACTCATGGGGAAATGGCACCTTGTAGAAAATCAACCGTAACTGAGAGAAATCATCTCATATCGTAAGCGAAAATCCCTAAAGGACATCCCAGCTAAAGCTAAGCTATGAAGGCAATATTAGAATTTATTCATCCGCAAACTGTAGGAGTCGTTTAGTCTTGTCAACACTTTTATCACCGCTTTTAAATATTCCTCGTTTTAAAGATTCCCGCTTTTAAAGATTCCCTGTTTTTAAGATTTCCGCTTTTAAAGATTCCCTGTTTTAAAGGTTCCCGCTTTTAAAGATTCCCGCTTTTAAAGATTCCCCATTTTAAAGATTCCCGCTTCTAAAGATTTCCCGTTTTGAAGATTCCCCCTTTTAAAGATTCCTCATTTTAAAGATTCCCGCTTTTAAAGACTCCTCATTTTAAAGATTCCCGCTTTTAAAGATTCCCCGTTTTAAAGATTTCCGCTTTTAAAGATTTCTCGTTTTAAAGATTCCCGCTTTTAAAGATTCCCTGTTTTAAAGATTCCCGCTTTTAAAGACTCCTCATTTTAAAGATTCCCGCTTTTAAAGATTCCCCGTTTTAAAGATTCCCGCTTTTAAAGATTTCCCGTTTTAAAGATTCCCGCTTTCAAAGATTCCCCGTTTTAAAGATTCCCGCTTTTAAAGATTCCCCATTTTAAAGATTCCCCGTTTTAAAGATTCCCGGTTTTACAGATTCCTCATTTAAAAGATTCCCGCTTTGAAAGATTCCTCATTTGAAAGATTCCCGCTTTTAAAGATTCCCCGTTTTAAAGATTCCCGGTTTTACAGATACCCGCTTTTAAAGATTCCCCGTTTTAAAGATTCCCGCTTTTAAAGATTCCCCGTTTTAAAGATTCCCGCTTTTAAAGATTCCCGGTTTTACAGATACCCGCTTTTAAAGATTCGCCGTTTTAAAGATTCCCGCTTTTAAAGATTCCCACTTTTAAAGATTGCCGCTTTTAAAGATTCCCCGTTTTAAAGATTCCCGCTTTTAAAGATTTCCCGTTTTAAAGATTGCCGCTTTGAAAGATTCCCGCTTTGAAAGATTCCCGCTTTGAAAGATTCCTCATTTGAAATATTCCCGCTTTTAAAGATTCCTGGTTTTACAGATACCCCTTTTAAAGATTCCCCGTTTTAAAGATTCCCGCTTTTAAAGATTCCCTGTTTTAAAGATTCCTCGTTTTAAAGATTCCCACTCTTAAAGATTGCCGCTTTTAAAGATTCCCCGTTTTAAAGATTCCCGCTTTTAAAGATTCCCCGTTTTAAAGATTCCCGCTTTTAAAGATTCCCTGTTTTAAAGATTCCTCGTTTTAAAGATTCCCGCTTTTAAAGACTCCTCATTTTAAAGATTTCCCGTTTTAAAGATTCCCGCTTTTAAAGATTCCCCGTTTTAAAGATTCCCCCGCTTTTAAAGATTCCCCATTTTAAAGATTTCCCGTTTTAAAGATTCCCGCTTTTAAAGATTTCCCGTTTTAAAGGTTCCCCGTTTTAAAGATTTCCCGTTTTAAAGATTCCCGCTATTAAAGATTCCCCATTTTAAAGATTCCCTGTTTTAAAGATTCCCCGTTCCCCGTTCCCCAGTCCCATTTCCCGATTCCCCGTTCCTTGTTTTAAAGATAGCCTGATTAATGCGCGAAAAGTAAAACATCTTGACGTCAAAACCATGTTTACAAACTCTCATGGAGACACGCTTCTCCGCTAATCAAAACGCGTGTACTTTTTTTTTTTTTTTGAATGCATATGTAGTAGGATGGCTAAAATATCGTCCACTTTTTTTTTACAATTGGTTTCGGCTCCATTAAATAGAGCAGTCGTAGAACGTCATTTCAAGACGTGTTCCCCTCCCCCCAGCCGCATCATAAAAGTGTCAGCACAGTTACATCTTTAGAAAGGGGATATCACCAAGGAAATGTAATACTCTGCTACATTACAAACAAGGTGACACATCAGTCATAACCAAAGTTCGCGCATGTTTACCAAGTGTCTAAGGACATTCACCGAACCGATTATTTGATCAAAACCTTTCACTGTTAATAATAATTTTAGAACAGTTGTGATGAGAAACCATCTCGAAATTCTGTTACGTTATTTTTCTAGGGCATTGATTTTCTTGTCGGTGCAAATCGACTATAGCTCCTGTTCAAAAGCAGCGAAAGGCATACTTTGCAATACATATTTTAGACCTAAACCTAACAGATATTAAATTCGTTTCTACTGATACTGATCTTCAATAATTCGAATAATTTTTAAGTAAAATACAGCACGGCAGCAAAGCTGACAACCATTTTGAATGATGTAATGTTGTTACTTTTAAGATACAATCTTGAATGCAAAGTTATTAGTCTGACTTATCCTTCGCCGAGAATGCTGCGCAAGTATAACTGCAGTGTACTATGGTTCTTAAATTCCCTCTCAAAATTAACAACCCGACAGATGTTACTGAGGGGTGTACCCTTGGGTGTCGCTGATCTTCTGCTAAAATTTTGTTATAAAAACCGTACATCACGAATAACTAATTTTGTAACCGAAACGTGAATGCTTCCACTGGACATTTTTTTTTAAATTCGACACATACTCACCGACAACTTAAGTTTGTTGTTGTATCACTTGTACTTGTTCCTGAGTTAAGACCTTGTTGTATACCCGCGTCTGCCCGATCCTTCCTTTGGGGAACCCTCCATAATCAATCTTTGCTCTCACCCTTATGCTGTCCTGAGTAGCTAGTTCCAGTCCTGCTTCAATGTTCAGAGTCTTAACCACGAATCCTTTGACCCATAGTTTTGCATCACCGGTACTGCGGTCGTATGTAGCGCCAACAAACTTCCAGCCATCCGCTAGAGCGGTGTGCAATAGGGGGCTGGTAAGTGAGTAGTCGTGTTTTAGCAACTCTGTTTTTGATTTCCTTGGTACCAAAAGTGCAGTTTAGAGGAAACAAAGTAACAGGTTCTAGAACAAAGCAAACCACACATTTAGGACAAACTGGAGTTTTGAGAATAGTTTTCGGTTAATCTTCAGTGTCATTGGATCTATAAAGTAAAACGATCAAGACGTCCTCACCCAGGAAAGGTCACAGAAATCATCCAATCAGCTTTCTGTTTAAAGAACCCATCACTGCGGCTTTTGTATGCGACATTAACTTAAATAGACAGACTCTTCAGTTTAGTTTACGGAACTTGCTCTCTTGGTGAGGTTTTGTTAATAGCTATTCCTAAGCAACTGACGGAGGATCCAATTTGGTTCTGAAACCGGATTTACTGTTATAGCTGAGCGAAGCATACGTTCTCCTTAGAACTTAACTAACAAACTAAACTATTATGGTATCTGCGGAAAAACTCACAGATGGATCAAAAACTTTCTGATAAATCGGAACCAGTGTGTCGAAGTTTCAGGAGAAAGATCAGACTGGGTAAAAGTCTCCTCGCGAGAACCACAAGGAACAGTACTGGGCCCACTGTTGTTCCTCGTCTACATTAACGACATCAAGGGCCAAATCAACTCCAATATCAAACTGTTTGCATACAATGCAGTAAATGTACTCGGAAATAACCACTCAAGATAACATTTCGTTTTTCCAAACCGACATTAATCGATTATCAACTTGGTCCAATAACTGGCAAATGAACTTCAACCTAACCAAATACAACATCATGACCATTACACGTTCTACCATAGACCGAACAGCATGCTACTACATCCTGAAACACAAACTAGAGAATATCTCCAGCCCCAAATATCTTAGCATAATTATACAGGACCACCCGTAGTGTGACAGCCATGTAAGAGAGGTTAAGGCAAAGGAGAAAAAAGTCTTGGGGCTCCTGCGCCGACATTTTTCCCACCACAACTCCAAGGTCAAAGAACAGGCCTATAACTCCTGCATGTGAAAGCCTGTGTGAAACCCCATGTGAAATGTATGTGAAAATATCTGTGAAAGGGATGACATCGCTTCACACCCTTTTCACACATATTTCACTATGCAAACTTTTACATGCATGTTAAATATGTGTGTGAAATACATGTGAAAAGTGTGTGAAAAACGTGTGAAAGGAGTATGAAAATAGGACATTTTTCAGACGTTTTTCACATGGTGTTGCACATACATACTCCTAGTAATGTATGAAATTAGCACTAGTTTCGGGACAAGATTGGTCGCGCAAGTTCACGACTTTCGGCTTCTCTCGGCTATTTCACGAAATGAGACCGGACTACTTCGTGATATCTTGAGATCACTTCGAGTTTAGTCTTTAATTTACTCGAGGAATAAAAACATGGCCGCTCGCAGAGACGCGAAATTTCTCTTCGAGTATTGCAAAACATTTCAAGGGTGAGCGTTCCTTTCGAACTGTTTTATAATGAATTTTAAGTTACAAAAGACTGCACAAAGACGTCTTGTCTTTGTTGAGTGTTGCGTAGTAAAATTACTTTCATGCGTTGCGTGACTTTTCTCCACGTTTTTTGGATTATTAATGAATACCTTATTGTAGGAAATTAACGTTTCATGAAATTAAGGAATTGGAAATGAACGCGACTTAAACTAACGTGAATTTAATGGAAAAAGACTTTCGAATAAAGAAAATTAACGCAAAGAAGGAGGTAGAATTTTATAATAAAAGAAATTAACGCGATTAATTACGCGAAATCAAAGGAGAAGATATTGACATCGCTTCTGACAGCGACAACGATGAAGATGAACTCGAAATATTGTAAACCTTCGCCTTGGCTTTTGTGAAAAAAGAAAAATAAAGGGTAAATGGAAAGAGAGAAAGCTTGTAGTTAATGTTTTTTAGGTGTCAAGAATGTCTGGACAGGTTCCAAAATTGGGGTTGAAATACTGGAAATTAAGAGCGCGCAAATTAACGCTGCACTTAATTAACGTCGCGGAAATTAACGCGAGTTTAACGATTCGCGTTAATTTCATTTAGTGTTAATTTCCTACTATAAGGTAATTGATTAGGGCATGTTTACATTTAAGCATAAGTCAGCAGATTTGCATCTGTTAATGAAATCATAAAACATGTCGAAAAGCTACTACTATTCGATGGTTTAGTATTTTCTAGAACCTTATGTCGAAAGGTATAATACAAGTTCCAAGCGAGTTCTTTTGACGAACCAAGTTTTTTTCCTACGGGCTGGAGTACTATGTTTAGTCAAGTGTGGCGAAGGTCGATTTTCAAGCGCTGTAATTACAAGTTGGCGGAAGCCGTAAGATATCTGAATTAAGTTCAAGTGAGTGTCAGAGGCTGTTTAGTTTTACTTGAGTTCAAGTCAAGTTTGTGTTGGCGGATTTTGTGTTTTAAAGCTCCGTAAAGACTATGTTCTTTTGGTATTTAACTTCGTTGTGTTAATCCGACATCCCTGCGTGCTGATAGTCAGTGGATAATTATCCTCAAAACATTCAAAGTCGTAACATTGAGGTTTAGCCAATTCCACGCTCAACGTAATTGACTCCTTACCCATGCCTTACATATCTTTAATCAGTACATGAGACGTACTGCTATGCTGTTTTTGAAGCCTGATGTAAGAAAAAATAGAGAATGAAGTACCCAAGTGTGACGTCATAGAAAATGAAATTTGTGAAATTATGGGATTTGTAAAGATATTCTGAAATAACAACGTCCAAGACGCCTACTCGCCAAAAATTAGCAATTTCGGGCAGATTGTCTCTGAGATATTTGCAAAGTTATGCTCCGATGATTCCATACAAATCCTTCTAAATCTTACCTGGTTCCTAATCTTATGAACCAAGCCAAATTTAGAAGGATTTGTATGGAATCGTCACAGCATAACTGGACTAATATCTCAGAGACAATTTGCCCCGAATTGTTAATTTTTGGCGAGTAGGCGTCTTGGACGTTGTTCTTTTCAGAATATCTTGACAAATCCCATAATTTCACAAATTAACACCTTACTCTTACCATATTTCATTTCTTACTATTCCTCTGCATTTACAATTATCAGTTCCAGAACCCACAGGCAGCCCAAGCTCACGTTACGATCGGATCTAGGCAGAGGCTAAGTACTCTCACAGAGTCCCCGACATTTGCAATTAATGATTTTCAAGTTAGCCAGGTCACTACTGCAAAATCACTTGGAGTGACCATCGATGACAGACTTGATTGGAGTGGCCATATCGAGAAAGTAACAAAGAAAGTCGCTTCTGGTATTGGGGCCATAAAACGAATAAGGCACCTTGTCCCTCAGGCGACCGTACAACTAATTATATCAAGCTTTAATACAGCCACACTTTGATTATTGCAACATTGTTTGGGGAAACTGTGGGATAACTTTACAGAGTAAGTTTCAAAGCTACAAAACAGAGCAGCCCGTGTTTTGACCTACTCAAGCTATGACGTAGATGCTGGTCACCTTTTCAAACTTATGGCGTGGAAAAACCTAGCTTGCCAGCAACAAATTCAAAGAGCTACGATGGTTTACAGGTCTCTGCACGGGCTGGCTCCAAACTATCTTAGTTCTAAATTTGAAAGGCGAGAAGTCCCATATAACCTAAGAGACTCTGAAAATAAACTCAATGTTCCATTACCGCGCACAAACTATTACAAAAACAGCTTCAGCTAAAGTGGCGCCATTCTCTGGAATAGTCTTCCTTGTAACTTAAGGGAAGTAGAGTCCCTTGGGCAATTTAAACGATTACTCAAAGAACTGTAAGGCACGGCATTCGTGGAAAGCAGCTTTTCTATTTAAATATTTTTATTATATTAGTATTAGGCATTTTTAAAGCTGACGAATTTTGTACCGTGGACAAATAAAGATAATCTATCTATCTATCTATCTATCTATCTATCTATCTATCTATCTATCTATCTATCTATCTATCTATCTATCTATCTATCTATCTGTCTGTCTGTCTGTCTGTCTGTCTGTCTGTCTGTCTGTCAGTCTATCTATCTATCTATCTATCTATCTATCTATCTATCTATCTATCTATCTATCTATCTATCTATCTATCTATCTATCTATCTATCTATCTAAAGGCTCCAAAGCAACTTACTTACCATAGGTGACTCGTCACCTTTCTGCTGGACGCGTCGTTGTCGCGTTACAGACTCGATACAGGCGAACGTTTTTACCAAACCTTATGTATTTTGAAACTGATTTTAAAGTGTTCAAAATGTATTTTTCAGTATTTGAACACTATTTTCCTGTATTTTAATCCTATTTTACAAAAAAATTAAATTTTCGCCACTGTTTTAAATAGATCTTAAGTGTAGTTAAATTGTATTTCATCAAAAGGAAAACCTCTCTCATCAATTTACAATATATTTTGCTTAATAAATGTGATTAAAATAGGGTATTTTTAAATACCCTATTTTAATATTTTAGTGATTCTATGCGCAAAATACATTTTTAAAAATGTATTTTGCGCATAGAACCACAAACACTTTTACACACAGAGTTCAAATAGACTATTTGGAATATTTTTTAAGGGCTTAAATGCTGATTGTATTTTAAATACTTTTAAATAGGGTACTTTAACACTGTTTTGAGTTGTATCTAAAACGTATTTTGAGACGCATCCACCCACAAAGTTACAAATATAGTTCAAATAGACTTTTTGAAATATGTTTTAAGAGCCTAAATGCTGACCGTATTTTAAATAATTTTAAATAGGTATTTTAACACTGTTTTGAGTTGTACCTAAAATGTATTTTGAGACGCATCCACTCACAAAGTCTACAAACAGAGTTCAAATAGACTATTTGAAATACGTCTTAAGACCTTAAGTACTGACTGCATTTTAAATACTTTTTTAAGCCTTCATTGTGTCACGAACTCATAAATGACTCAATTAAAACAAGCTGTTACATATTGTGGATCGGATTCTTCTCTCAACAAAGTTCAAAGCTGAGCGAAAAATTAAATCTCTCAGCAAATCAAAAAGAAATTGAAAAAAAGAGAACAAAATTAGGAATAGATTTTAGCTTTGACTGACAACACGTAACTGTGACAGTGTGCCGATAAAAGATCAATCCATTTCTCAATGTTCATTACCTGCAAGCTCTTTGCGAAAATCTCCGCGTAGATTTTAGCCGTGATTCAATTAATGCAGTTACGGGACATTCCTGAAGTTATTTTTTTTTAAAAGAAACTTCTTAAAATTGCATTTTAATACTATAAAGAAATTTTCAACAAACAGCCGAAGCCGAGCGCCGAGAACCGGATGCACGCGGTCAACAGAGGTTTATGTATTTAAGTGCACGAATTTTTTTCATTTAATTTTCCCTTGCGCGAATATTTTTTTTGTTCTTCACCCACCCCCCCCCCCCCTTATAAGTTTTCTAATGGTCCATCCCTTAGTATATACTAAAAACAGTGGATAGTGCTTTTCGCGCGCTCTGATTGGGTACTCAATCAGTGAATATCCTGCACTATTCACTGATTCACCTCCAGTTCCTCCGAGCGAGCGACGCCAAACTCGCGTAAGTTGCAAGAAAAATGCCTTCCCGGTTTGCTGCCGTAACAAACATAGAAACTTTGTCTTTTTGACTTGATTTTATCTTTGACGTGTTCGATCATAAATAAGCTTAAAGCTAAATTTAATAATCTTTTTTTACAGGATTATTTTAAATACAAAAAGAATTCACAACTCCTTTTGAGGAAATTTCCACGCAAGAGCTAAACAAATGCCTTCAAAAGTTGTATTTGTCGGCAAGAAAAAGCGACGACCGCGGCCGTTCGGTCATTGCGTGTCAAAATTGTAATCGTTGCGGGCAACAGTAGATGAGTTAAAAATCATCATTTTTGTGCTCAATTATCTCACTGTTTTAGTATACCAAAACAATTATTCATCTC
>OZ037993.1:41552784-41562784 GCA_964035705.1 Porites rus | reverse complement strand
TGGTGGAAACAATTGCTGCCAAACGTCCTCTGATGTATGTGCGAGATGGCTCACAGAAATCACTCTTTTTCTTTCAAAAGCAATTTGCTTGGGATTTCATTTGGCACAAGAACCTCGAAATCTGATCTTCTTCAAAAGATAACTAAAATGGTTGTAGAGTGCTCTTGTGTAGTGAAAAAGATTGTTGGAAAAGACACGAGAAGAAGGACAACGACTCTACCTCGGTGAGTTTGTACCCTGCCTATTATTACTCATTTTTCTTCCGCGGGCTCACTGTGAATTGACAGCCTTTCGGGGAAATCGCTAGCTTAATATGTGCATTTCGGCAATAACGGGACAAGAATTTGAAAATATGGCACTATTAATAATTAACCACTTTCCGTAATAGAGAATGAGTATTAGCGAAGCTCTCGCGCGTGCGAAAAAAAAATGGTAACCTGTAAAATGCGAGAAAATTTCGTAATCACGTGATCGTGCGTTCGACTGTTTCCCCCTACTACCATTACACTGACACCGATAACAGAGAAAAAGCTAGAGCGAAACTGACAAAACAAAACAAAAAGAAAAAAAAAGAAAGCAGACGAAGTTCATTGCGGAAGAAAAAAACATAAAAAAATTCAAAGCTGTGATAAGAAAATGACAAATGTTAGCGGCCAGCAAGGTTAAGATGAGCGGCAGTGAAACAAAAATGGAACGTAGGAACATATACGATTTTTTCTCCATAAAACGTGCAACTAGGACGTTTCACGTACGTTGAAGTCGTGCAAAACAATAACAAAGAAATGTACAAAAAAATGTGCTGCACGTGCAAACTTTTTTTTTCGCTCTTAAGCCCTGTTGATTTTTTTTTGCATTTCTCGTTGCCGTCACCGGTTAGCATTACACGATTTTTATTAATTTTTTTTTTCTGGGATACAACTTTGAGTAAATTAACGAGTCAGAGCTGCGCTTTTAGCCCTGGAGTCAAAATCGAAAGCGCTAAACGAGGTAAACCAGCACGCCAGGTTTAAATGCAGGGTAACCTAATTTCAAAGATACAGTATTTGTTCTAAGATAATAGCAAGGGGGATGTTTGCTTGCGGGCCACTAGACTGTTCACTGTCCCTTATCTTTCCGTAAAATCGTCCAGATGTGCGGGCCTTTTTGAGTCCGCTGCCCCAAGAGTAGATTTCATAGTTATCCCCAGGCTAAACCCGGTACATTTTAAAACCAAGATGGCCACCTGTTAAAGGATGTGCTTGATACCGACGATTTACGGAAAAATAGAGGACTGTGAACAGTCTAGCGGACCTCCTGCCAGCAAGCACACTCCACCCCTATCCCCAGGCCCACCCCTGAGTCGGGGAGCTTGATTAGACCTGAAAACAGGTACTCGTCGGTTTAATACCATGGGCTACCAGAAATATGAAATATATTAAAAATAATAAAAAATGCAAACTTAAACGACAAGCATAAAACAAAACAAAGAGAAAGCTCATAGCGACAACCAATTGTTTTATAAATGCTAACTTGAATGGACAGGAGCCTGTTCGTGGAAAACTAAAAAGTTGCTGTTGTTAATGAACTGGGCACTTATGCAAGCATGATTCTTGATATTGTAGCTTGTCAACGAAAACAGCAATAAATATAATAGAATACTCTATTGATAAGATAATTTCCTGCCTTTCAATTTTAGTCAGACTAGCAAAAAGTGTTTTCACGGCGTAACGATTCAAGATATAGGAATGCGTGACAGGCGCCATCATGTGATATCAGTTTCGTGTACACAGCGAAGACGACTCGATCGGATCAAGCGCTGTAAACAGGTACACCTGTAGTATTAATGCGTTCGGCTTAAAGGCTTTCCTTTCCTACATGATGTTCTATTGTGTCAAAAGTCACAAAAAGTTTAAAATACTTGATACATTTGATGAATTATTGTGTTATTCGGGCTTTGCATTAAGACCTTCCATCGTGTATTGTAAACAGTCATAACGGAAAATAGGCATATTTCGTCGATCGGCTGTGCTAATAAATCGTTAAAATCACAACATATTTTTATGTTTCTATGTCTTTGGACATTCCCTTTGTTGGTCTGAAAAGACCTTTTGTTTAGAAGATGTGGGGATTTTGCACAGTGCTACGATGAAAATATGCATTTTTGAGTCATTTCCTGCGTACGGCAAGGTGGGTGTAAACCAAAAAATATTTAGTAGACACGAGTTGTTTTTGAAGGACCAAAATTGTGTCCTTTACATCATTTAAGGACCAATTTAATCCTAGGAAGTGAAAAAAATCGTTGAAAGTGCAAAACTTTGAAGTAGTGAACTCGGCAATATGCGCTATTTTTACTCTTTGTCGCTGCAAAAATTTGGCCTCCGAGTGCTGAAGTGATTTTCCTCCCGAAAAATTTTATTTTGAAATATTTTCAAAAACTAATGCGGTTTCAATTACTTTTGGACTAAGATATATTCATGGGGAAAGTTTAAAGGAAATTGATTTTCCGACCCGAAACGCAGTTGACCGGTTTTAGGGAGACTCCCTCTTAATGTTCAGGCGTAGCCTGCAAGCTCCTGATGATATTTAAGTAAAGCCGTGAACTATAAACAATGTAAGTTACATGTATGTAGATTATTATTTACCAGTAACGTCAGTAACGCTATATCCTTTTGAAGCCGAAGATTGATAGCCTGTGTATAGATCCCCCCCCCCCTCCCCTCCGATTTTTATTGAGAGGAAGGGGTCTGTACACAGGCTAAAGATTGATTTGAGCATTTCTGAAAAATTCCGTAAGAATTTCCCGAGGATTCTTAGGGAAATCAACGTAAAGGAATCGGCTAAGAGATACTTCTCGTGAAATCCTAGCCTAGGACTGTGTGGAGAAATTTCGCCGAGGTAAATCTTGCTTTTTCAGGGTTATTTTCGACTGTTTTGTAGTCATTTTTATTTCATGAATTTAAATGGTATTTCCATCCTGTTTTTGTACTGTTTTTTATGCTCTTTCGACCGATTTTTGTACTGTTTTCAGACAGCTCTAAGGCTATTTTCTTACAAGTTTATACTGTTTTTTGCATTTTTGCATCCTATTTTTGATGTATTTTCATAATATATATATGCGTGCTATTGCTTTTCTTCTTCTGTGGTATTTTAATACTATTCTCATTCGTATAAAAGCCGCCGCGTGACCATTTAATCAACTAGATTACTGCGTGCTCCTTCGGGAAGCAGTCTATTGGTCCTTTACGGTACCCAGGGAAATTCCCTAGGCCTTCTATACGCCCTAGCAAACAAATTCTTCGTCTTCTCGTCTTACTCTACAATGGGCAAGCAAGTTTCCCCACCCTCCTCCCCTTCAGCGGCGCTGGCAAATTTTCTCTATCAGCCCACCTTATGCCTTATATGCAAAATTTTTCACCCATAACGTATCCATCAAAAGGCAGAAGGTGGCTTTTGTGCGAATGTGAATTAGTTACTATTTTCAAAGTATTTTTATTGTATTTGCAAATGGGAGTATTTTTTCACTAAATTTCGAAACCGATTAAACAGCTATTGAAATATATTTTGAAGCATAACTTTTTAATAGCGTTTAAACAGTTTAAAACACCTTTAAAATCAGTCGAAAAATATACTCTTTATGTATTTTTGTACCTATTTTAAACCTGCTCTTTTTAAAAATACGTTTAAAACTGCCATTAAAAAGTAGTTTCAAAATAGTATAGCAAATTAAAATATGTTTTTGAAAATGTTTTTATCCTGTTTTTATTCCGATTTATGAGGTATTTAAAAACTGTTTAGACCTGTTTTGAGCCTTGCGAAAGCCCTGGAATTTTTATATATTTTAAAAGAATTTAAAAATAATTTAAAAATTCTTCTTTTAATAGCGTTTTAAACAAGCTAACACACCTTTAAAAGCAGTCGAAAAATACATTACAAATACACTTTTCCCCCTATTTAAAACCTATTTCACAAAACTGGTTAAAGACAGTTTTCAAAATTAGGTTCAAAATGCATACAAAACAGTGTTGTTTCGTTTGCTCTGCATACCGTGTGACGAGTGACGTAGCATGCTTAGAAACGTATACAAATATTAAACCATTGAATTTGCAACCACTCGTATCTCACGCACTTAGTTGAGCTTAGGCTTCACTGATCAATAAGTCTCTCTTCGGCATTCAGGAAAGTATTCAGTCACAAGCGCTTTGCACCGTTATTAAAACAGGTATTGTCAAGTGACAGTACAAGTAGTGGATAAGGCACCGGTTACTCCTATTCTTTGTGGATTTAATTAACTTTTTGAGTGGTATAAATTAACGCAGATGACGTCATGCATCTCATTAAGATAGGATGATGTCATAGTTTATTTTTAGCTGGCAAGGAGCGAGTGACGTCAGAATAGCTTAGGGTTGACGTCATCAAAAAAGGTGGCATCATAAACTATAAATAGAATAGTGATATCATGTCCCTACTTGGTCATGATGATGTCATATTTATTCAGGTAACATGAGGTCAGGGTTTATTTTTTACCTGCCAGTTTTTTCTATTCTTTCAAAACACATAAAATGGTCATTCCTTACCAAGCAAATCATTCTCGAAATTTGAAATCATGGTTGGATCAGACCAGATCACAATTGATGAAGTTGAAATGGGAGTACACATCATACGGAATGAAATAGGAGAGATTTTTCAAGATATATTTTTTAGAGAAATGAATCGTCTGATCTATGTAGCAGTGAATGAACACCGCGATGGTTGTAAAATGGATGATTTATCTCAACTGCATCACACTTGCTTGACCATGGATGCTCAGGAGGCGTGGGCAACATATTTTGCACACGTGAAAGGAAAAGTAGACTTGAAAAAATTATGGAAGCTTGCACAGCAGGAAGTGGAAAATAGACTAAATTTGCAGTTAAAAGAGACTTGGATGAAATATTTAGTTTGCCTTTGTAAGATGGATACTAGAACAGTCTATTTACTCTACATGGACGTTTTAAGAAGGGACGAATGCCATCAACTTGGGTGTTATGAATACATGTTTGAGAAAGATTGTTCACAATAAATGTATAATAAAGTGATTATCTTATTTGTGGTCCTAAGGTAAACCTAGCTCTTTTGGTTCTTAAATAAACCCCATTCTTGTTCCTAATGAGTGGCAAAATAGGAGTAAAATGGTGCGATCGCCTGGGAACACATGTCTTCTTGTTTAGCGCTAAAAATCGAATATATAAACAAAACACACACACACATACACACAGAGTGGAGCTGAAAACTCTCTATTTCAATTTTGACTCACCATTACGAAAGCGTTTTCTCCGTTCTATCTCGAGGAAACGACTAACTATTGAAATCTCAGCGCTTGATGGGCTTATGGTTTTGTCAATTTACGCGCCGTTAGCGTTAGTCAGTTAATTGTGCGGGTTAACAAGCCTAAAGTTGAATACAAATTAGTTCATCTCTACAGCTAGACCCAAGGGAGCAGCTTGACGTATTATTGTAAGAGCACAAACAATTAATAACTTAATAACTTAGGATCAATTTAAACACGCGACAAATAAATTGACAAGACACGAGATACAGTTTTAAAAACTTTATTGAAAACCTGTGACAAAAAGAGTCAAATACACAGCGATTTGGAAGGGATGGAAATTAGACCTCCTCTTCGTTCTCCTCTTTAGAAGATGAATAAAAATTGGTTTCCAACGTCTTGGCGATTTTGTGTGTAATTAATCCACAATCGTGACACCGAAGAAAGCCCTCTTTGATGTATTTTCTCTCCTCGGGGATCTGGTGATCGCATATAGGACAAATCTTGTAGTTATCTTGCCAAAAACATTTAGGGCATTTCATGATCAATGTGGAGTACACATTAGACTTTTCGCAACGTTCACAGGGACTTTTAGAGTGAAAGGTGGTGGACGTTTCAGGGCTACTACTTTCTGCTTCCTTACTATCGTTTTCAGTGTCGTTGTCGCTCTCTTTGGTGCCTTCAGTTTCAACGCCATTCTCAGACGCCACTTCCTCCTCCTCCTCCTCCTGATTTTCAATATCCGATGAACTCTCCTCATTATTACTCTCATTATCGGAAGTATTTTCTACATTTCGGTAGCCTTTTTCCTTTTCTATTAAATCACTTAACAACTTTTTGTTTTTGATTAAACCTTTATCGATTTCCTAACTCTGCAAGTCCATCTAGAAAGGTATTTAGCGCACGAGGCTTGGTAACCTCATTGTTATGAGGGAGTAACACATACTCAACTAGCTCGGCGATTATGGGACGGGAATAGTACGTTTATTTCGAAGTAATTGTCCGCTGGAAGTCCAGAAAAGAATATCTTTGGGGGCGGCCATACTATGCAGCAAATCAGAAGCACGCTTTTCCGACAGTGCTCGGGAAAGATGACTCAAAACATCTTTTATTTTTGGTTCTTCATCCTCGCTTTCATCACCAGAACTTTCACTTTCTTCATTTTCACTCTCGTGTTCTCCAACATATGGTTCTGTTTCGAAAACCCTCTGAAAATAATTAAGCGCAAGAACTCAAACTTTCAAATTCTAGTTGGGATAGCCTGTTCCAAGCGTTCAGATAGTGGAGAGCGGTGCAGAGTAAAGAAAGCGATGAAAAGCAGAGGGGGACTGGGGAGAGAGGTGCGGGAACGCTTGTAAGAATTTTTAACAAAAGTGCGTTCCGGTATACCAGATCCTGATATACCCTCTGATTGGTTGATTTTGACAGTTTTTGTCAACAGTGGAGCGTCTTCGATCACAGCGAGAAATGCGATATGGCCGTTATGACAGACTCTACGTGCTGTCACGCAGAATTCAAACTCGCAACAAACACAGCGCTGAGTAGAATAGATGTCTTAGCAATTTCTCACCGACTGGCTTTGGAAAAATTCTTATTTTCCAGCTTTTTCCTCGAATAAAGCGTGCGTTGGAATGAAGGCAGGATAGAATGCCATTTACGATTGTTGTGGTAACTCCGTTGATTACCATCATAGAAGACCAAGTGGAATATTTGAACAAAATCGGAGTAGCGGCGGCAATGATGGGCGCAAATGTGGATGAAGCCGTTAAAAGTGGAAGTTGTGAAATTGTTTACTGAAGTGCCAAATCGTGGTTGTCTAATGAATGGACAAAAGGACTTCAAAAAGGAAAGCTTGGAAAGCAAGTTGCAGCTATCGCTATTGACGAGGTCCACTCAATCACCGAATAGTAAATTTTCCCTTCAATTGTTGTGCATTTTCATTGCTTGAGTTAACGATCTGCATTGAAACGGCTTTCTATCGAAATGACCGATATTTGTTTTTCACTTGATTCACAACTTTTTGTCACGTACACGCTGAAATCATGTTTTAAAGCCGTAAATAAATTCATTATACATGAATAGTTCTCCCGCCTTCTATTGTGTGAAAGTCTTACATTGGGTTTTTAGTAAGATTATGTATACATAATATTTATTTTTGATCTGACAAACTTCGATTTACTCGCAAGAAAAATAATAAATGCATCGGGCTGTAACACCAGTCTTGATTGACAAGTGAAGACCACCTACAGCTGATGCGGTCTCACTGGGCGGAAGAGTCTATTTAAAACAAATCTAACAGGCGTTCCCTCTCTTACCTCTCCCCCTCCCTCGCTTTTATTTTTTCGCGCTCCTTTTTACTTCGCACCGCTCCCCACTATCTGAACGCCTGGAACAGGTTATAGTTGGGAAAGCTTTCTACGACAAGGTCTTGAGAAAGTATCTTTTGTCCTCAAATCGTTCTAGTATCCTGCTAGGAAGTCTGCTCCTGTCACTACTCCCTTTTAATTTAATTTACCAGAGAAATACAATTTAGTTTTTGTTCAGTAGATTAACTTGCGACTAAGAAGCATCTCTTTGTTAACCTTTTTCTATGAATTATTTCAGCGGGTGTTGAAAAGATTTGAAATCACTCAGGCACATTGGAGTTGAATTCCTTTCCAAAAATTGTTTGTAAATAACAACTATGTCTGTTTGTGTTAATCAGAGCGTTCATGCAAGTGCTTATGCGTGCGAAGTTCTTCAAGGACCCTTTGTCTCTTTGTAAATGTCTTGCCTTACAATCACGGGAGCAGAACTTACCAGGACACTAAGTTCTGCTGCTTGGATGCCTTTTTCGGAAATAGGATAAATTAATTATTTTTCTTTTGTAACTCTCAATCTGGAAGTTTCCTAGTTTTCTACCAATGCGATCCCAGAATGTATATTGTGTAACGAACAAAGGGCCATCAAATTAACCAATCAAAAGCAGTCATGTTAAACGTGATTCCCACATCTTGTAAACGTGAGTGGCTACTTCAGTAATAAATTCGAAACCATTTTTTTCTGGAAGTCACTACAGCCATAGCAACTTGTTTTCAGAGGAACAGCTATTCCAAAATACGTATTTGTGATGGCATGATAACACTCTTGAATTTATTTATTCATTTTTTATCTATTCATTTTATTTAGTCACTCACAAACCTAATACAAAATGAACAAGAGTTGTTAATTAAATCATAAAATTAATGTGACAAGGAAGCCTAACGAAGCTTGAAGCTTCTATTTATAGGCTTCCTTCAACTACCTAATGAACTAAATTCATGGCTGAGTGCAGAGTGAGCAAGATCAGAAAATTAAGCGACAGATCGGCTATCAGTGGGATAATTCTTTAATTAAAAAAATAAATAAATAAATATAGAGGGAGAGCTAATTAGTGAAATAGGCAACGATTCCAGATTTTTGCAGATTTTAGGTCCTCGGTAATGATCCTCTTGATAAGCAGAGCTGCGATAACCCTACTGAAAAGACTCGCGTTTCTCGAGGGAGTCTTTGCATAGACATCTTGGGATACTTGAAATTTGACGGCCTCTCATCCCGTGCATTTCAAAAACAGGTTAGAAGCAAATAACGTCTGAAGGTGTTATTCCAACTTTTGTTTTTCTTGCACACTTTGCAGCAATCTTCTAACGCGGCCGACATTCAACAAGCATAATGTCGTACAATAATGAGGCATACGTCGTGGAGAAAGAGGACGTCAAACACGATGATCTCAAAGTCGAGCCAATGACGGTAAGAAACAATGATAATTACCTCATTTCAGCCTTTGTCGATCTAGCTTCTTCACATGACGTCACGACGGCCATGTTGGTGTAGCATGAAAAACTCTGAGAACTGAAATCCATTTTTATGCAAATTCATTGTTTGTTTCAGCTAATCATGCGATCCCCTTAGTCCCCAATTTAGACCACTTGATATCCTCGCGCAACTTGGTAAATTTCCGAGCGCTCCGAAAAAAGGAATCGAACCTCTGACTCCTTCCGATTACAAATTCGGATGAGGATGACTCGGGTGAATTTGGAAAAAACCCGAGTGCTCCGAACAAGAAGTATAACCGGTGATTTTCCAATTACCAGTTCGGATGGTCAACTACTGAGCGATCAGATACTCGCGTAAGCTAGACCATCAAACTCGTTTCAAAAGACAATTGTCATATGTCATTCTTCACACTAAACTTAATAAGTCCATTTGCTTGTCTTTGTTATAAGGTGACTTCGCGAGATCAAAAAAGCCGAGAGCATTTGGTTTGTCTTACCTCGTCAACGAACATCCCCCATGGTACCTTTGCATATGGCTGGGTTTCCAGGTAAGCACAAGGGCAGCTTATCAAATTTTACAGCGCCAATTTTAACTGCAGCAAGAGAGGTAATCTACCCAGTCTTGATGATTGCAAATGCTGAAGTACCTACGGTATTTATCCTGGTTAACATTCTTCCAATATTTTTAGCATTTCCTAACCACGTTGGGATCAACATTGGCGATTCCCTTCATTCTACAAATTCCGATGTGTTTTCAAGGCAACAAACTTGTCATCAGCGAAATCCTAAGCACAATATTCTTCGTATCCGGAATTGCTACATTGTTGCAGACCACTTTTGGTGTCAGGTAAGCTTTGCTTGCAAAGATGGCTTAATTTCTAAAGAAACTGTGGTGCTGCCTGAACGGAAAAGTCAAACTCTA
>OZ037993.1:41495284-41547784 GCA_964035705.1 Porites rus | reverse complement strand
TTCTGACATATTATAGGCGAAAATTCATCCGGTGCATTCAACAGATAAATTGTTAAATAAAGATAATTAAGGGTGGACCCATTTGCAGGTAAACGAGAAACGGAAATCGGGTGCCCAGCGTGTCGGGGAAGGGGAAAATGAAATTAGGAACAAAACCTGGAACCCTGGGCCTATCAGTGACTTCATTTCCAATGCCCTGTTTTGTTAATCCATTTTTCATTTTCCTGTTTCCCGCACTCGTTAACCCTTCCCTGTTCCCCGTTTTAGTGACATCCTTTGCAGTAAATAGAATAAATCTGTCACGAATTACTTACAATTAAAGCTACTCGCAGCAGCTGCATGAACTATTGGCGCTTGAAAATGAAGTTTATTCGAATATTTCAAGATAGCTGATGCTGAGTTAAAAAGTAATAAGTACAGTTTAGCTACTGCTATTTATACTCAAAATGTACTGAACTCATTTATATCGCTGCGCGTAGCTACATACATGGATTGTCTTTGCGTCTTTTAAACCTAAGTTAAACATATATTTTTAAAACCAACGTTTTAGTTTAACAAAAATTAAAGTATACATTATAACGAAATAAGTAAAGAAGTACAACAAGTTGAAACTTTTCAGAGTCAGCCCTATGCAAAATCAGTCTCGATCTTTTGCCATTTCGCTGCTGATTTTCGTGTTGTTAAACCTATTATGAAGGAATAAGTCAACAGTGCATATGCAATAAAACATACGTAATTGATCTCAAAACATAAACAATAAGTCATGATAACAACAACAAGTTTTTCTGTGTTGTACCAATGTGCTTATGCTGTCCCATAGCACTTCAGTTTCCCCAGCGTGTGGTAGCCCTTTTCCAGAAAAAGACCTGTATCTCCAAACCTGAGCTGTTTTATTGGAAGCTTTGTCTTGTCAGTCAAGAGACAGCTGTCTTCACGCCATGCATAGTCATTCTTATCACAGTTACAGCCATAACTGGGGTTTGCACATGAGTTGGTCATCCCGCATGGGCAATTACCATTGACAGATGCTCCACCCCAGTACGTCATGTTAGTAGAATTACGTGACACCCACCAAGCAAATCCGTCGTTTCTGAATATCTTCGAGTGATAACACTCGTACTTTATAAACAGTTGACAGTGCGAAGAGACGCTAAATAAAGATTCAGTTCCTAGGTTTGATGATAATCTATTAATCATGTTGGAAAATTTCTTTTATTTGAATCTGATTATCGGAAACGCAATTTCCTTTTCAGCGACAAACAAGAACGGAAGTGAAAGATATATACTAGACTGATCTGTTATCTCATTTAAAATTATTATAAAGACAAGTGCTCTGCTGACACTTAACCTGTCTGGCATTTTTCTCCGCTGTATCCTGGTGAGCAAAAACAAACGAATTTTTTCTCAGTGTATCCCGTGTAGCAGGTCCCATTGTTTAGGCAGGGCTTAGCGGCGCAAAGATTCTTAAAAGAAAAGACGTATTTTTCATTTGAAAACTCAAATGTATAATGTTGTCAGAATTAGTCTAAGATAAAAATAAGTGAAGGTTGCTCTAGGTTAAATGGGTCAGTTTCAGCCACCGCGTATCGGTGATAGAGAGTCGACAGAGATTATCTCATCATCATATTACTTTTTTTCGTCGTCATGATTCATATTATACGTTTATTTGATGAATATCGCGTTTATCTTTACCATTTTATTGAAATGTCAAAATCATTATCAAGGGATCTGTCAAGAAACATAACAGCAGCATGCATTATCTTTCTTATAATCATCAACAACGGCATTATTTTCATCACAATCTGCATTTTTTGACTCCATCGTCGTCGTCGTCAACATCTTCTTCTTCGTCGTTATTAACATCATCGTCATTACTACCATCCATCAGCATCATCATCATTATTATTATCATCACCACCACCATCATCACGGCATCATCAGCATCATCATTGTTGTCATCCTCATCATCATCATCGTCATTATTATCATCATCATCAAGATCTTCGTCGTCGTCTTTACTATCATCGCTTTTTGAAATAAATAATGTTAGCAAATGATAGCAACGACAGCAAATCTTTGGAAATGAAGCCTACCTTTAACTAAAAGTAGCCATCATCGTCGTCGTTATTGCTATATTACACCAATCATAATGTCATAATTGTAACCGTCTTAGACCACCTGAGGCATGACTACCTAATTAAATATGCATATTTTAGAAAATGCTATTTAGAACGGCTTGCTTCCATCATTGCTCCTTTTCTTGGATTCAGATCTTCTGGATGTTGTAAGTGATCCGAAGTACTCAGTTCACAGGCCATCTTGTTGCTGATCATTGGACCAGTATTATATGAAACACATTCCCTTCGCAAGGGCGCATTGGTCTTGGCAGTCTAGCTTTAGTTCCACGGGATGGTTTGAAAACACGTGTCCTTAAAGGTAAAAACCTCTGACTGGTGTCAGAAGTGTGTTGTATTGGTTGTTTTGAGTGCAATCACCTAAAAAAAAATTCAAAACAGTACATAGTTATAGAGAAAATACTGTTTGACCGCATGTATCGTTGTAACGCTGTTCATTAGTTTGTTGTTCTGCAGAACAGGACGGTTGTATTAACGAATTAGTCATCTTAATTTTGATATCAAGGTACTGGCAAATAATGTTGTTCAACTGAAAAAAGTCGTCTTTCATTGCTACATTAAGATAGACAACATAACTTTTGGTTACCAACAAATTGTGAACATTCGAACCTTCTATCCACCAATTCCTTGGTGGAATTGGATTGACTTTAAATTTAGAAAGAAGACAGTCTAGTGAGAAAGCAAGACAAAATTCCATGCAGCGATATTTCATTTCTCCACTATCAATATTCTCCACTACCTTCTCTCCTTTTCTACACTATCCGTGTTTAGGCAGCGTTAATAACCTCCTCCGATTGGCAGTGGTTTCGCACAAAGGTTCCATCACACAGAAAACACACAAAAAGTTATGGGCAAAATTCTTGTGTCGGGGAAGCGCTTAAATCTAGGGGTAAGGGGACCAGGAGAGAAGCCCTCCTGAGGGGAGACAAGATCGATTGGTACCGAGGGTAGCCACCCTGGACAGGAGTCCTGATCAGTCTCCTGGGGTTAGGCCCATATCCCCTAGTCACTAGGAACTAAGGGGAACCAGGAGGGGTGGCCCTCGGCTGGGTGAAGTACAGATCAGGTGGGACCGGGGGTCCACACCCTGGAGTGGATATTTTCCGAACCTGTCTGCAAGGGCTAAGCCTTACTGTGGGGTAAAGTGCAGCCAGGGGTTGCACTTCCCTGCCACGGATTGTGGAGCATGTGGAGACAGGAGGCAGAATCGCCCAACAGTACAAGGTGAATAAAGTCGGGCTCTTGTAAGCAAAGGGAACCGTACCTTCTGCTCCTATGAGACTTCGCAAATGTTTCATCGAAAGTTAAAGAAGACACAAGCTGTCTTAATGTTAGTTATGGACTAGTATTAGCTAAGAGTCTAGGTAGTTCTAAAATGGTAAATTTAGGCGTCCTTATAGTGTCCTTATAGTCCTTAGTGGCGGCTCTAATACGGAAACTTTGGGAGTAGAAATTTTTAGCAGGGAGACTACAGTGTTGAGAACTGTCCTAAGCTCTCTTGTGAGATTGTTCTGTGTAAGCCATTGTCTGGGTTGGACGAAGGCGAACAGAGGGTGGCTTGATGGTGACTGGGCTTGAAGTAGATAGTCTTTCATTGCCATCACCGAACAGATAGGTGACCAGGATTTTGCTATGGTCATTGTTTGGTCCTGTCTGAAGAGGACAGTTTTGGATTGCTTGATGCGCACTAGGATGTGGCTGGGTGAGTGGGAGTTGGGTACCAGTCACTGGGTACCAGTCATGTCAGTGGAAGTGAGGTGGACAGAGGGGTCGAATGGGCGTTTGCAAGTGAATTCGCTGGAAAAAAGCGAGGTTGAAGGCGGCCCAAAGCATGACATGATCTAGAAAATGTTGCCACATATTAATGTCCTTACGAAAACCTGCATTAAGGCGAATGTGCTAATGAGGGAACTTGATAACCTTTGTAAGATGGATGGTGCGTTGCAAGAAGGAGAGGCCAGGGGCAATAACAAATTGAAGGGTGCCAAACAAAGACTGGAGCTCCTATAAGGTAGCAGATTTCCCGTTAGTCCACAGACCAAAGGCTTCCTGAATGCGGGTGAGTTTATCTACCGAGGGACGGGCTTCCATTGTATTGGAATCTAGTAGAGGATACCCATAAATTCAAGGCAGGTGCGTGCAGGGAAGGTGTTCCCAGGAGCTATGGGAATATTTAGATCTGTCAAAAGGTGTAAAATGTGGCAAATAGAGAAATCATCTAGTATATGAATAACCTTGGAAATATTAAGTTTATTTCGAATGATCCATTCAAGAGCAGAAGAGAATTCATCAAAAAGAAAGGGGGCAGACCTGTAGAGCCTCTCCCATTTCATACCCAGGAGTTCCCAATCCAGGGGATGGACAGGAACATTGCGAAATGCTGATTTTATTGATTGGACATGAAGCAACCTGGGCCAAAATCCTGAAGTATGGCAACTGCATGGTCCACTTCAATGTATTGCAGAGAATAGGACCCGGCCATGAGGAATGTGCGCGTTGGCACTGGTGGGGCGGTGTTTGGGATACGAAAGGTGGAATATGGTACGCCATTCGAGGAGTGTTTCTTGGAAATGACCCCAATGTGGTATACCCATATAAAGGGTTTGTCGGGCGATGAGAAACAAACAAGCTCATCCGCAAAGAACTTTCCATTTATCAGTTTATGATAGTTCGTATAGAAGGTTGACCCGTGTAATGCAATGATTGTATATCTACTGACTGTTAATTAAAACTCAATGCAACATGAGTTGTTTTTCTTTATCAGTAGCGCTTTGTAGATAGAAAAAAATATCCCTTTTTGCTTGTTTTGAGGACATTTTTACTCTTTTACCTTTTTTTTTTTGTTTCAATTTCAGTTCTTTGCCGAAAATGCAGTTCGACGGTTTAGCTGCGTCGACACCTGCTATTTACAATTCAGAGGTACAATTAGTGCCCCCCCCCCCCCCCCATTAGCATTTGAAAAGTTTCCAGAGAAAATTCACCCGCTACAAGAGAGTTACGTTTGTCACAATAGACACAACAAAAAAACAATATACTCACGACGTTTTACGCCAAGAATCTTTTAATAATTCAGTTTTGGGTCCTGGCGTTAAATCTTCATGTTCCGGTTTAGCAAAATAACCAAATTATGTCGACAAAAGCTAAGAAAATCCGCGATCGAAAAATCCCTGAAACACGCAATTCTATTCGAGTTACGCGAATCCCATGTTAATCGGATTCCAGTTTTGTGTTGATCAATCGGAAAAGTTACTTCTAGAACATTGCGCCAATTTTTAGAGACGCTGTGGCCATGCGCACGTGATGACCACCTATTTGTAAAAAATAGTCTAACGCCAAATTCACTTTTACAGTTCCTCTAAACGCGCATACACAGAAATTAATTTTCTGCACGATTGCCGGGAGTACATAATTTTTGGATGAAGCCTTCGAAATGAAGAAAGCTGAAGGACGCCATTTTGCCCTATTTTTACCTATTGAGGGTAATTTAGCTGCTGTTAGGCAGGCTTTATTCACGCTATCGCGTGATAATCACCATCGATCATTACAGTATTTCAGGTTATGTTAGTATAGGTAATAGCATGATTTGTAGTGATATTTGGTATAAATACCACGAGTGATATTTCGAAATTGTTGTACGTAATTTCAGGAGCCATTAGGCGAGTGAATTTGACAGCATTTTGAAATATCACGAGTGGTATTTATGCCAAATATTACGTACAAATCAAGCTATTAAATGTTTATACTACTACCTGCAAAAGGTTTGTAATTTTCACATGAAGGTATTTCATGTTTAGCTGAAATACCACTGCTCTGAGCCAAGAAAATTGCAGAAATTTCTCACGAAGTGGTATAATATTAATTTACTTCAACTAGTATGTTATTTAGTCCTGATCATCTGGCAAAGGTAGAGTAAACAAAAAAATAACTGAAAAAGGGCAGGAACCAACACCGGGTGTCCGTCCTAGAAAGTTGTCTGTTAACATAGAGTTGACAGTGGGAAGTTCCAGATAAATACAAATTTGAGTTTTAACGATGGTTGAATAGGGCAACAGTTATTTTTTTCCTTTCAAATTACTCTGTTACTCAGTTTTCTTTTGCAACATTATTACTATCAGAATAATTCTTTGCGTAAGTTTGAATTGCGGTAGTAACCTTTCGAAGGAGTCCATCTCGATCCTCACTTCCTATGAGGGTTAGATAAAAACTACAACTGTCGTTAACCCGTAATTAAGGCATTGTACTAGTATAGGTAATAGCATGATTTGTAGTGATAATTGGCATAAATACCATGCACGAGTGATATTTCAAAATTGTTATACGTACTCACGAGCCATTAGGCGAGTGAAAGTTGAGACAATTTTGAAATATGACTAGTGGTATTTACGCCAAATATCACGTACAAATCATGCTATTATTTGTTTGTACTACGACCCGCAAAAGTTTTGTTATTTTCACATGTAGTTATTTCAAATAAGGCTAAAATACCACTGCTCTAACCAATCAAATTGCACAAATTTCTCATGTAGCAGTATAAAAGGTAAAATAAGGTAAATCAAATTCAGTGAAGACTGCATTCAAGAGGCGATTAGCCTTGATTTATTAATTGGGGAAGAAGAAACAATTTTCCTCGAGTTTGGTTTTTGAAAACCCGTATTCAGAGAAAAATATCAGAAAATTGAAATTTCAGATAACAAAGAGATAAACTTTCTAATAAGCTGTTTACTGCGCACGCACATAACCTTTATCATTTAGCAACGCCCCCCTCCATCCCATTTTTTAAATCTCAAAGTTAGATCAGACCTAGGAAAACTTTGAACTTGGCTCGACCTAAATTACGTTTAAGATCTTCTGTTGGGTCAGACGTCGAACTTAGGACGCGCAAACCAAAAAAGCAAACTTTCATTTTTCAAGCCTCTAACGACAGGGGCAACCTAGACAATGACATTAATAACAGCAAATCATTGTCCCTTTTCTTAGGCAAAGCTAAAATCTTTCTAAATTAGCCTAGTTCAATTTTTAAACAATTTTTAAATTATTTTTATATGCAAATATCAATTTTAATCTAGGTGATTAGTATCATTTATTTATCTAAGCTCGTGATAATGTGAAACGTGACCTTGGAATATGTTTGAACAACATGTTTTCCCTCTTTTCTTTCTCGCCGCTGTGTTTGGACATGAACTGAACTTTGACTGAGCAAATCATATTTTTGCCGCACTGACTCTTACAGTATTGAAGGTATTGTCGGTGTTTCTGGTAGCCAGAAAAAAATGAGTAATTGATCGTGTTTTCAACTTTTCATTGGTCCTTTTGACATAACCCTCGTCAGTCAATATTTGTGGGCGTAGGCGTGAGCGGAAGAGCCACAACAATGGACCTGTTACAGGCGCTTTATTTTTTTCTCCTCCCATCGTCTCGCATTTCGCGCTCGTCTCTCGCTTCGCGCAAAATGCCACGTTCCCGTCGCTTGGCTCATAAAGCGCCTGTTATGCAGGCTCAATAACTGATATACGAGGCACTGGACAAATAACGATATTTTGCGATAACCGAGTTCAATAATTGTTTTATTATTCGATCATCTGGAACGCCTTGCAAAAAAAAAATTATTTGCAAGGCGTTCTGTCACTTTCACTCAAGAGCGATCGCAAGAAAGAGAAAAGCATTGTTTCATTTACGCATGAGCAGAAATCAGAAAATTATTTGCAGCCGAACACTGTGGGGCGACATTGTACATGAGCAGAGCATTATTTGTAGGCAGTCATTGGCAGGTCACTTGGTGGGCTCTCAACAATGAAAAGGAAGAAAAATTTGCATCTTTGCAGTCTTTATTGATACTGAGTTATTCCAAAATTATTTATTATCGCGAATTCGAAAATTTTGCATTCATTATCATTTCCTTGGCGTTTATCGATTAATTTATGAAAATAGCATCACAGTCAGTTAAGACTCTGGAGTTATGACTAGTAATGACTGGTAAGCATGGAGAGAGTCGAAACGGACCTGAGTAAAAGCTGGCAAATCAATTGACAATAAATGTTTAGTGATTAAAAATGAAGTTTATTCGAATAAACCAAGAGTTTGAAATTGATTCTCAGTTAAAAGCAATGCATGATATCATTACATAGCTGCTGCTGCTGCTGCTACTGCTACTGTATTCGTTTTCGAAATGTAACTCATTTACATCGCTAGTAAAACATTAATGCATGAGACTCGTTTGTGTCCTTAATGCCACATTTAGAAATTAAAGTTAAAGACGTTTTTACAGTTATGTTCTTCACCAACACTCTGCTAACTACAAATCTGGCCCAAAATGAAGACAATTGAAATTGAAGTTTCTTCTTGAACCATATCTTTTGTTACTGAATTTTTGTGATCTTAAATAAACCTATATTTTGATGAAACATTGTTTGCCTGATTTTATAAATTACGCTTCAGCGTTAATGCATCTCATAGAAGCAGATTTTTACGAGAAAAAGGGTGTAATATTTAGCAATTAATGAATTTTTGTAGGATATGAAGAATTAAGCAGATCGAGGAGGGTGTTATCCACCAAGGCAGAAGGCCGAGGAGGAAGAGGACTGGTATGTGCTCGGAGATTTTCTTTTCATGAATTTTACAACTTTATGCTTTTTAATTTTAATTTTTTTGGACGACATTTTTTTACCCACGACATTTACCCACATTAACACCCACGACCCACGACCCACGACATTTAGCTACACTCAATATTATCATACCTAGTTAATAGGAGGTTAATGATCCCGTACAAAACGACGACTTAAATTTTCCTTGACTAAAGAAACCTTTTGTCTTATATTCTCTTCAATCCTTATTCTTCCTCTTCTTCTTCATTCTTCATCATCATCATCTTCTTCTTCTTCTTTTCCTAACATATACCGAAAAGAAGAAAACTAGAGCTATGCCGAAAACTGCCGATTAAAGACTAAAATGTGTACTTAATCATTTCGGTAGAAATGCCTGCGGGTTTAATCGGGTACATTTTTTTTTATTTACAGTGAGATGGGTCTACAACTGGGGAGAGAGGGGGGACTTATGTTTGAGGGAACTTATAAGCAGCAGTTTACGGTATACAGCCATCATAGCATTCTGTTTGATTGTTCTAGCCCCGACTAGCAGGCGGTTTAAATGGTGGGGGAGAGGAACGGATTGGAACCTGAGGAGCGGGAAAATGGGGCAAGCATGCGTTTTCGCGGCTTCTGCCACTCATATACGCGCTCGCCAAACAAAGCTAGCAGCTACGCAGACTAGGATAGTTGTTGAATAGAGCAAAGAAGTTATGACATCACAAAAGGTTAAGAAATTATGGGATTTGCTAGAATAATAAAAAGAACGAGACAAAAGATGAAAAATGCATGCGTGCCAAAAAAATCATCATGTTAGTGCAAATTGGTGGTAGGATATTGCCCTTATTACGCTCTGATTACTTCATGAAAATGATTCTAAAATTTGTTCCAAATCGTTTTTAGAAGAAGTTTGGTATGGACTTGTCAGTACCAACGTTGCACATACCTCAGCAGTAATTTTCTCTAACACAACATGATGTTTTTCATCTTGTTCTGTCTGTAAATATCATAGGTGACGAATTACTCCTTAAAAGGAATTGGACAAAACGGCGTGAAATCAATTCCCTAATTTCATGCACCATTTGATTACACATACTTATTCCAACCAATCCAATAATCTCACAGCTGGGATGATTTTTGTGACGTAAGACTTTCTTACTCTATTCCTGCCCACACCCATTTAATTTGACTGAAATACAATACTCTGTGAAGGGTTTGAACCCAGCAGTCATATCATAAGTAGGTTGAGTATGATCGTCCATGAGAACGTGGTCATGAATAGGACTTTTGTTGTTGACAGTGACTGACATTTCGACAACCTGTGCGGTAGTCATCCTCAGAGTCAAAGTGAGTTGTATCACGTCAGTTGATGGTATTAAACTCCGGTTATTGACCTGATTAGTCAATTTATTCGCGATCTTATTGGTCTTCTGTCAGTTAAGCCTTGATTTTATAGGCTATGTAGACACGTAATGTCATTGGTACGTTTCGATCCGTCTACTGTCACAGTTAAAGCGTCGTTTGTTGATACTCAAATGATCAGTTGTCTAGTCGTTGTCTCGTAGTTCGTTTTGTTTGATTCCGTCAATAAGTCTTTTGTACGGTGCCGGTAACTGTTGACTATAATTCAGTGGCGTTTGTTCTAAGTTAGTAAATCAGCTTTCTAAAGTGAGTCGTTGATAGTAGTATGTAGAATACGTAATATATGTTGCAGAGTCCCGGTCGAATTGATGTTTCGTCTGTAAATAGTGCTCAGGAACGTGATTGTTGATGTCACCATTTCTAGTCACTCATTTGTGTTCGGTAAGTCACGTGCCGGTTTCACCAACGTAAGTAGCCTGGCAGTCGCAGCATTTGATCTTGTATACTGCTCCCTGTCTGTCCTCCAGTTTGTCTTTGCCCTTGACATTAGTAATTAGTCGTCGTAAAGTGGTTGCCGGTTTGTGTGCAACACGTATATTATAAGGTTGCAGTATACGTGCGATAGTTTCAGAGGTGCCTCTGGTACGGTGTAGTCGCTGTCGTAACAGGGCCAGAGCCTGGGCCAAATTCGAACTTCCTGTCTGATTTCCACCGTCAAGTGAAATGATTCTGTTAGCTTTTCATTCTGGTTTCCTTGTTTTCGTTCTTCTTTGTTAAGGATGAAATATACCAGAAGTTTCTTTTCAATTAAAGCAAATTGTTGTAGTTTTGAACTGTCCCTTGAGTATTTCTTTGCGTTCGTTCAGAGTATTGTATGCAGTTGACAGTTTAAACTTTAAATAAATTACTATCAAAAAGTGTAAAGCAGTTCTGTACCATGTAGACATTTCAGGACGATATTTCTTTGTTTGCCAGTTGAAAAACGTGTTTTACTTTATGCATGAATTAAAGCAAAGGAGTAGCGACGTCACTGGACGGCATCGGCCGGACGATTCAGACGTCACTGAGGGAGTAAGCGACTCGAAGCAATGTCTGAATTTCAGGCAAGTGTAACATGGGGTAGACTAGATTACAGATTGTGGGCTAAAATGACGTAAGGATATTTTGGTGGGAGCCCATAACTCGTAGCGAGCAATTCCCATGTATTTGTTTCACGCCGTTTTAGTCGCAAAACAGTTTGTTTTAATTAATGTCGATTTTGGTGCGGATTCTGGACCATCTCGTAAGTTCCAAACTAGTCGCCCGGAGGTTAGACCTTGGAAAGGTAGTTTTGACGTTTCAACATGTGACATTGACTTTGTTTGTCTTATTTTCTTTTTGGACATGTACCACGCAGCTGAGGTTCCAGGAAATGCTCTCCTGTTTTGGTCTGAAATAGGGTGAGGGTTGCTGGAAGCACGCTGCACAACCCATTCGAATTTTTAAGGGGCTAACTCCCTTCCCCGAGAGGGAGTGTTTCGCTCGGTCGTTTAGCATCTGTGCGTCTGTTAACCGTGGAAGTACATGGAAAGTCATACTCCCATCGTCGTGCAGGGGGGAAGACGTTTCAGGGGGGTGGTTGGACCCCTCGTTAGCGCTTTTGTTATATTACGATATTTTGAGAAGTTTCTACCCTTAATAGATGGTACCGGAGCTTTGCTGCTTATCAGTATGCTAATAGTATTATTATTAATATTATTTTTTTATTTAAATACAATCATGTTTTCTACAGTAAAAACTAATATTGCTAAAGATTATGTATTGCCTTAGAGTCCGAAAAGTTGTGAATTACGGTGGTAAGAGTTTTGTTGAATTGCCCACTGAACTGCAGTTGCCTATATTTACAGGCTTATTTTATCATTTCTCTAGACAACAATAAATTATGATACTCAAGAAGTTTACGGCCTGGTAAGTTATTTGTGATCTTTGCGCACATTTTTCAAAAAAACAATGTTAAATGGTAGAGGAAACTAAACTAACAGTAATAGTAGAAACTAACGTTAACGCGGGGGCTGGGGGACTATGTAAACGCCTTTCCTTTTCCGATGGTCCGTCTCCAAAGTGGAAGGCTTGGCACATTGAAATAAAGATTTTGTGGTTATAAAAAGCTAAATATCATGAGTTGGGCTTTGAAAGTTAAATTACGAAATTGCTGTTTCTTTGACAGATTTTTGTGAGGCCTGAGATGATAGCGGGCGAGCAAGGAAGAGGGTATTCAGAATTAGTAAAATCCAACTAATGGTCTATGGTCAATGCTGTGTTCTGATTGGTTGAGCTACTACTTGGCTATATGTTGTAGTCTATTAGTAGCGAAAAGCGCGCGCTTTTTGGCGGTAAAAAAAGGATTTAGCTTTAACCAGCTAAATTTTTTTTATTCTTGATACTTTTGACCAACTAGTTGGCCTTATGGGCTATTGACTCAGAGCCTATTCGGGCTCCAGGAATAATTGTGAAATATCCACAAACGAGCGAGCATCTTTTCTCACCGAGCTCGGTTTTGTATCGGAATAAAACCGACCTCGGTAAGAAATACGGTTACCGATACCGGTTGATACAGTGATGGGTAACAAACCGAGGACGCTTGACGGAGATAATGCAAACCGTGGTCGGCCTTTGACCCGACGTTTTCTGCTCAAATCGAGCACGGTTACACACAGTGTGTAAGTCAAACAAAGACGGTTTTGGACCCGACGACAGTTTCTTACAAATTGAACCAACTGAGGGATCAATAGATTTATTGTCAAATAGAAAGGTGATGCTTAAAAATTGGATTTAATAGTCAGCATAGCTCCCAAGCACAACATAAGTGCCTGTTCAGAGTTGATTTCTGTAAGCTTTAAAATGTCAAAGCATCTATGTAAAAAACGTTTTTACATGGAAAAAGTACATATTCCAGAACATTGAAAAAATAGTTATAAAACACAAATTATCATGATTACCAGCCATGTTCGGTATTGTCGTTGAAATCTCCTCAAAACAGTATCACAGTTTTTTAATTTCCTTTTATCAGTTTCGACATGAGTGTTTAAACGTAGAAATAATTCATTGCATATTTGCTGTCACCTTTGATTCTATTCAAAAGTGTTGCAAAAAATTAGTGTTCGTATTTGATTTCGTCTTTGACGAGCATCAAAAGTGTGGTCACAGCCACCAAACCTTTAACTTCATCTTTGACGTGCGTCATAGGTGAAGTTAAAATTACCAGCATATTTGACAACGCCTTTGACAAGCGTAAAAGATGAAGTCAAAGTTGTTACGTATTTGTCTTCGCCTTTGCGGAGGTCAAAGGAGTAAACAAAGAGGTTATATATTTGGAAGCATCTTTGATGCGCGTCAAAGGTGAAGTCAAAGCCAATACTATATCTGGCGTAACCTTTGAAGGGCCTCAAAGTGCAGTAAATCCAGTTTTTCGTCCCGTGCAAGATGGTTTGAGCCAGAAAGGAACTATTTTTGTTCGAAATTACATCCCTAACAGTGCCTCCCAAGTGGAAAACCAACTGGGGAATGATTGTCGTGCGCACAAGGTAGGCCCGTCTAAGTAAGAGATCGATAACTCCGAACAAAACTTCGCACTACCCTTTGCCAAGGTTCCTAATGGACCCTGTCCCAGGTGTGACTGCCATAAGTGATGGTAAGAGCCGAAATTACTCTTCTTAATAAGCCCAGTCCCCCGGTTTGGTGGCTATATTACGCACGATTTTCCCATATTTCATTAGCTTGGCAGCTTTGCTCGGAGGTTTCTAAACATAAACGGTTACGAAAGCATATAAAACGCAGGCAGCCACTGATTTATATTACTTAATTTCTTAGGCGTGTGAAGTGACTCTAAAGTTAGCTTAGCAGGCACCGATGAGTTTTGAGAAGGTTTGAGCGATATAGCATATTTGTCAAAGTTAGGTCTAGATGACAACAATGCCCCAAAATCCACATATTTGTGTCCCCATATTTTCTGTTTTAGCTTATCTTAATGTTTTAACATAAAAGAGTTAAATCAATAGCTAAGCCAGCAAAGGACAGTTCTTGCTTGGATTGGCCAGGGTCTTTTTAAAATTGCAATAGCTTGTGTGCCGTCAGCTAAGCGTGGGTGGTTACCTGATCCTTCCACGGACGCTGAGAGAACCGTGGGAGATGTTACAACCGTTGCTGGAGCTGGTGCGTTAGTAGTCGGAGTAGGCGGTGGAAGAACATTTATGGATCTGGCAGTCCTTATCGCTCCGGTCTGTGCAGAAGATAGCGAGGCAGTGAACAAATCAGGATCGATGGTCATTGCCGAGGTGGCTAGCGCTGCTGTTGTTGAAGTTAACGATCCCACGACAACTGGAGTGGCAGATGAAGATGCCGGTATACATAATCCACTTGATGGCCCGGTCCCAGTGTTGACAGCCGAAAAAGCGGAAACGTCTAAGATGTATTTTCAAAAGGGATATACAAAGATATACAAAATTAAGTTATGCAAAGAGGACCACTAAAATATTTTGGACTTACATCTTTCCTTAGACATCGTTTTCATAAAACTTTCTAAAAGATCCGCCCGTAATAGCCCGCATGAAGATTTCAGTTTCGTCAAGAGAAGATAAAGCTCAGAGAAATTAAATGAGTCCCCCATAGAGACCCTATGCCCTTCATAATCCCTCTAAAGATATTTTTAGATCTTTCTCTGGGGTCTGTTGTTCCCAAGAGAGTTGAATGAGGTGGGCGAAGTCCCACGCAATGCTTTATGTCGTTCGCCAATCAAATTGTTAAGTTGTCGGAAGACGTAGGTTAGGTTAAGAAAACTGCAGCCATAGAAAAACGACTCGCATTTATACTTTTTGTGGATGAATGCGACTTCAAGAATATAGCAGGAAATCATCACCACCTTTACGGACCAAAAGCTACACGCATGTAGCTATTCAGATACACCTAATTGCAATAACGTTGTCTTAGAAAAACGACAAAAGGAAAAAGCCAAATAGGAATATATGAAACAGGCTAATTAAGCCACATTCTCATGGTGGATTCATTTGCAGCGGTTGCATTTCCCAGCTGGAATTTTCAGTTTTATTGTCTTTCAGCTTTAAAACAGTAGCAATTTTGAATTCCAACAGGCAAATACTACGTTCCTGTGCGGACACTGACAATGAACTCATTAGGTTTATCACCCTAATTAATTCCTTTTTGCTTTTTTCCTTTCTTTCAGTTTTCTTTGACAACGTTTTTGCAATTGGGTCTACATGAACTTTTGAGAAACCAAAGAAACTAAAATCTTAACTAAAAGGATATTTATCTACAGGAAAAAGCTTAAGACTTCGGAAAAGTGAAAAAAATATGCTTAACAACTGCATCTGAATCAAATTAGTCCTGTGTAAACCACACCGGAAACCACAAAACAATTGCTAAAATGCCCCATGACATCTCAATGTCAATGTATGACTCCACGGAGACTCATGGCCAAATTAAGATTGCGTCAGTAAAAAATTAAAATACTTCATGCACCTAAGTGCTAGAAAGAAAAAAAAGAAAACCGTTGTTGTTTTGAAGCATACTCTGAGGCTATCACGCTTCACACTCACGAGCTTATGAATCGTGTTTAGCCTGTCAACTCAAACTTAATTTCCTTTGTGAATTTTCTGACGTTTTTTTTTGTTTCTCGATGCCAATGCCGATTGGTACATGCTCAAGTAATAATAAAAAAAAAAACTCTCAAAAACGATTTTTATTTAGCATCAAGAGATGATACGCCTTCTTTATCCTCTCTTCTTTCGCTTTCATCGCAGCTCCCGCACTCCCAACACTTCCACCCCTCCACGAAACTTCCACGCAACGTGCTATGAAATATTATCCGGGGGAAAACCGATACCTTCCAAAAATAACTTTAGAGCAGGCTCCTGCGTAGAGGGATTATGATGGGTAGAGGGCCTTATGTGGGATTAATTCTCTGAGCTTTATCCTCCTTTGGTTTCGTACACCCGCGCAGCCATGTGATATCCTCTATACTATTTTACCTGGAGCCTGCTCGCAGTTTTCTCCTGTGAAGCCTAAGGTGCAAACACAGAGGTATTTCTTGCTCGTATATCCTGTGAAGCACGTCCCCTTGTTAAGACAAGGATAACTGGCACAAAGGTTCTAATGGAGAATACATATTCTTAAAATCACGATAAAAATTATTTATCGTGCTGAGACGGCATATTAGATAGAAAATGTATTATTTAGATCTTTCGAACCCCGCAACAATTTCAACAAAATTCAAGTTTTTCCTGTGAGGTTGGGACATTTGGAATGTTTCTGGAATTGTCGATTTATGGGATGAACACATATATTTTCATATTATAATTGCTATCAGTATCAGTATCATCATCATCATCCATTTTCCTATACTAGTAGATATAGTGATCATTATCATCATCAGCAGCAGGAGGATCATCACCCGCCTACTTCAAAAGCTTTAGTTTTTTATGGAAAAATTAGGGAAACATGTATTCGGCTGTCGATGGTTTATCCAAGTCAGTTTTAAAACTATTTGTCATTGGTACCTCAGTGGTGCCTCTGTAGCTCCAGCCGTGTCTTGGTGTGAGATGTTGTGGGTGCTGTATGTGATCTGAATCACTAAGTTCACACGCAACTTTGTCGTTCACAGGCGGACCAATGTTTATTGACACGCATCTCCTTTCCATAACGCATCTCTGATGACAAGGTGTGTATATTCCAATAGTAAGATTTAAAAACACGTGATTTGCCAAATAATGGCCATTGTTTATTGGAAGGAACTTGAGGCGACGACAACCATCTGCAAAGAAATAGGATGCAAATGGCCTTATCTTGTTAGAATGTAATAAGTAATAGACTCTTACAGAAAACTTCGGGATAGCTGATAACATCTCGGTATGAGCAGAATGGGACTATACGATCTTCGAGACCCCCCACAGTGCCGCTTTTCCCTTAATGGGAAATCTTGCAAAGATTATATGTTCTGCAGAAAGGAAAGAGCAAAGGGCAAGCTCGTGGGGACCAAATCTACTCGCTTAAAAGAGAAATTGAATGCTCAATGCCGTGTTCTCAAAGCCAAAGTTCAACGTCCAGCTAGAACGAACAAGAGGATATGTCTTCAGAGTCTTGCAAGAGATCGGTAGAGACTGCTATATCCAGCACCAGAAACAAGGACTAGTCTACAGGATTAGAATGCAAAAGCACCTATCTCAGGTGTATTACGTTCAAATGAGAGGGACCAGGAAGAGCGTTGGGCAGAACACTTTAGGAAATACCAGAAAAAGAGGTTTCAGAGGACCGACTATCACGTTGATGTTAGCATCACAGGGACGGATCTAGGGGGAGGGTGCAGGGGTTGCGCACCCCCTCCCCCCCCCCCCCCGAGATAACCTGCGGTTTTCTAATACAATTGGTATTCTTCAAAAAAAAATATAAATGTGATTTATTGGTATTGCAGTAGAGCAAGAGACGAGTGCACCCCCTTTTAAAAAAAAATCCTGGATTCGTTCCTGCATCAAACCACCTACTTAGGAGGAGTTTGCAGCAGCCATTAGAGATCTCTAGGATGGCAAAGCACTATGGGATACCAAGTTACTGAAGCAATTCACACCAGGTCTTAAAAAGACAAACAGAGACTGTCTGACAGTAACAGCTAGCGAGGTATATCACATTTCTATTTCGCCAAGTAAAATCTTTCCTAAAGTCACAGTGAATTATCTCTCTTTGACGGGGGATGGCGTACTGCGAAGAACATGCTCATTTCAGAAAGGTCGGGGCTGCAAAGAGCGTATCTATACCTTGAGAAACTACATCGAGCAATGTCATTTGAATAGCATAATGGATAAAAACTTGAATTTTATCGATTTCCAGAAAGCGTTCGATAGCGTACACACAGAAAGCTTATGGAGTATTCTCCGGATACATGGGCATACCTAAGCACATTGTCCGAGTAATTAAGCTTTTTTCTTTACTGACTTGCTCGGTTAGATGCTGTGATCCGAGTTGCCCTAATTCCGATGTCCGATATCAAGCATCCTACTTCAATCCTGTGACGTTATTTTCCCGCCAAAATCCGTTCAAGTCGAAAATATTGGTCCAAGAAAACTGTTTTGAGTGCTGTTCTATTCCCTGTGTGCTGAGTGAGCGAAAATGAATTTTAATAATTTATAGGACTTTAGACGACAACTGAACCATGAGAGGTTAGACTGTTTTGCCTAGCACATGCCTAGCATAATTATAGCAATTTTAATAAACATTGAACATTGCTTCTAACTAAGAGCTAGATTAAATAACGCTGCTTGCTTGGAAGTGGGTGATTTACCGAATAAGATGAAAACAAAGGTAGTAACAAGAGACAGAGTCCAGGAAAATTAGGCGAACAGATAAATACGTACAAATATATTTCAGCACGAATTGAAAATGATCGAAGTATAACATATTATCAGTAAAGTTGCTGTTAGTTTAGCACCTCCTGCAGCGCCCTAAGATTGTATAAAAGAATTCATGTATTCATCATGTTAAAAGTTATTGCTCCGAACCATACGGGTGAGTCCAAAAACCAAAATAAAATCTAATTGAAATGAAGCAATTTAGTGCAATAACCAGCTAATGTCACCCTCGAGCGGAGAACGCTTGTATAATAGAGCATTACTTACTGTTTTTAATAAGTGGTTGAAGCTTTAGATTTAGTTTTCGCTCTAGTTAAAGTACAGTTTTTTTTACTTGCCTTGGTTTACACCGAGTTCTGTATTGTTTCTTGAGCGGCCTTATAAGAGGTACCGTCCTTTGATTCGCGCACACTTAAAAAAGGACTTCGTATGAATGAGCAAATTAACAAACTTGTTCTCACAATTACTCATTGGTGAGGCGCTATTTGCTATTCTAACGCTTGTCTTTCCAGTGGGGCCTCAGTTCATCCGTGGGGTAATTTGAAAAAGCTAGCACAACACACTTTATCCCACCTCTGATATCGAAGTCTACATACCAGAAGAGTGCAGATGAGCTCTAATTCAGTTGTAATCTCTTTTAGACGATGACACAGAATTATCAACAATAATATTCAGTTACAATTATTGAAAGTGGCTTATAACTCGCCCAGGCTGACGTTCGGCGAGTAGATGATCGAATAGTTTAATTGAAAAAAAAAAAAAAAGAAAAAAGAAATACATTCAGAACCCTGGTTAATTGTAGTTAGTTTTCGCCTTACCTACTTGAGCAGTTGTGATATGATTCAGCCAAGCTCCCCAAACAACACAAACCAGCAAAAGCGATAACCCAGGAAAACAACGACCTGCCATACTGAAGACCGAATTTTGTTTAAGTTTCTTTTCTTTAGTGAGTTTCGTTAACTAACATTAACTAGTTAATGCCAGCTGCAATGGTTGTCATAATAAATAAACATTAGACTTTACCAGTAGTCATATAGATTGGCATACCGTTATATCATACATAAACGAATTTACATGGAAAAAGATGGTGCCTTAAAATAAGAGCAACAAAAAAGCCTCTCAATACACTTTGGGGCCAAACCACACCTCAAAGGTATCATTAAGGCTACATTTGCGTATCTTTTAGTTTTACATTTCCTTTCATTTCTTGACAAAACTTGCAGGATGGAATAATTAAGAGTGAATGTCAGTAAAAATCAAAGAAATATCACAATTTTGCGGCCACTGTCAAAAAAATCAATTCGGCTCTTGTTTTGTCTAAGATAAGGCTAAGGTACTAACTTTAGCGGGATGAAACTAATTTTTCAAAATACGCTTTCCAACTGTGATAAACGGTCAAGAATGATTTGACCGTACACCGCTATGCGTGAGCTTGAAATTTCGCCATCTTGGAGACAATCCAGTTCGAGATAAAACATAAGAACTGGTCTTCTCTTGCTATGAGTGTTCAAAAGGGGTCTTGTTCTTCTAGAAAATACCCATATGAATCGTCTTAGGTTATTCCTAATCGATTTTTGACTGTGGCCACGATTTTTCCGATTTTCTTTGATTTTTACCTGACTTTTTTAGTAGCTGTTCGATCTTCCCTCGCACACATTTTAAGACAAGTTTAGTGATGGTCAGTTACTATGGTTACAAGATATGACATCATAAGTAGCAGGTGGTCAAGCTATTTTTGGATGAAAACACTTGTTTTTTCAACTTCTTTTAACAATAAAAGCAAATCTTGTGGCGAAAATCATGCAAAGTGCTTATTTATGTGTTATTTATCATGTGAAGAACCAAAAAAATCACCATTTTCTCGGGTTTAAACCTGATTTCCAATTCTTCTCCACCCAACGTCCATTTTCAGAAAATATCTATTCGGAAGGCGATTTGAGATCTATAATTTTCGGAACATTTGTTGTAAAATTTCTTGCCTGCTTGCCTGAAAATTGCCATCAAATACAAAGTAAAACAAAGCTAAAAAATAAATTTACTTCCAACTATAAGGCTAGCCCAATAGATTTTGAAACGCAGATTTCCCCCCCTAGATAAGCCCCTCAAAAAAGGGTTTTGAAAAATATAAGCCCCGGGGCTTATTTTGGGAATTTTACGGTATATTCTCTTTGGGTGCCCGTGTTACTTTTCAACAGTTAATCTCTTTCAAACTTGGCATTTTGATAATTTAAAGGCGCTCTTTCCAGCAGAGCCGATGGATTTCCCCTAAGATGCATATGTCCATTTCAAGAGTTAAAAAAAAAAAAAAAAAAAAAACTGTGGAGAGCTTCATAGGCGCTGACGGTCGGCCAGTAGATGAGTGAGTACAATTTATATATCGTTAAAGGGGTTATCTCACCCCCGGCGCATGTGCGTGCCAATGAAAACAAACTTGAAAACGTCGGCCCGATTTTTCAAGTTCTGTCGGAAATTTTGGAAGGCTGTTTTTATCTGTTTCAATCTCAGCCGTCGTTTGATAATTAGCGAAGTTTTTTTATTAAGAGTCGTTCTGTGGTGATTACAGAAGAATTTTTTGCGTTATTTTTGAAACCCTTTGCCCTTGAAATTTTTTTTACGTGGATTTACAGTGTCCTCTTATCAGCGGCCGTTTTACTGGCAGAGAGTTTAACGACGGCTACTCCACAATGAACGATTGAATCTTAGATGGAATCTTTCTTATAGTTCACACAACCTTTCTGTTGAGTTATTTAAGAGGCTGCTGGTTCTTGGATTTTTTTTTCGTGCTCAAAGTATGGGGCAGGAAGCGGCTATCTCTAACTACTGTAAAAGCTAACTGGGAAGCGGAATTCGTTTGTGGCTTCTACTGAAACGTTTATAAACAAAGGTGTTCACAACGTAAAAATTTCCTAAGCAGCAGTGTTACTCATTGTGACGACTGGCATGAAACGTACCTAACGCTGATTACGGATTTCATAATAATAAATTGTTTCAGTTGTAAACCAAGGTGTCCGCAAAATTGTTAAACTACATACTGAAGCAACAGTGTCACTCATTGGAGGCACTGAATTGTTCCCTTTGAAATTGAAACTGTAAAATAACTTTTCGAAGGAGCAAATATTGCCTAGAAATTTCTGAAGCTTGTGAAAAGCTATAACTTTTTGGATAACCGTTCCATTCGTCTAAAATATTCGGAGGTTTTCTCATAACCTAACTACGATTTTCGGAGGTTGTGTTGGTCACATTTCAACACCAAGATATTACGATTATTCTTTAAAAAGGGTCTCCTAAAAAAATTTACACCACTTTATAAATAACATACACTTGTAATTTAATTCACTTTTTGTCAATGACTATTGACACAATGTTTATGAAATTAATCGGGGTTTTCTTAAATTATCTACGTTTTGTAAAATGTAACGTTTCTTGTTAAGAGGGAGACTGGGATGAGAGAAAATATCTAATAATCACAAATCCCTGATTAATTTAGCTTATTTCACGGTAAATGAAATATTATGGAAGGAAAAACGATTGTGGTCACATTCAGTAAACTGGTGTAACCTGCAAAGTCCAAATTTTGCATAATTATGGGCGTGGCTGGTCACGTGATCTAAAAAAAGAAGTGTTTAAGGTCCAAAGTGGTTCTGGTCTTAAACACAGCGGTCTAAGAGTAAAATAAAGGAAGATACTGGAAAAAACAAGATCAAGACATAAAACTTCGCATGTAACGAGGACCCATTCCTTAATTCACGGGAGCATAAGGGTAGCTAACACTTTCGGAAAAGACGAAGAACCACCTAAGACTTTCGTGACGACCACAGTTCGCCTTAGACATCCGAATAGATAAATAATTTTAAGGGCGACCCAAATTAAGCAAACAGGCTTCTAAAGCATAGAGAATACCATTTGAGATACTTCTGGCGAATTTGCAAAAATTCGGTCGTTGGGTGCCCCTGATGACTGCCCGCGTCATCGCCAAGGTCGTAACGGCTTCTCACGAACAGTTTGGATCTTCTGTTATTGTATATATGGGTGAATTATTTCCCTGAGTGTGCCAATGCCATATCTGCAATATCTGTAGTGCGGATTGAACGGGATATTTTCCGTTCACTGGAAAACACCCACTCTTTCGTGAAACAAGGGAAGGAGATAAAGAGGACTCAGTATGTGTAATTATTTTTTCCATTTTTTTCGTGCTCGACATTTCGTTCACTTTTCAGGAGGTTTTCATCTGCATTTCCAGTTAGCGATGCTGGTGAGGCTGTCAGAGGGCATATAATGTACTTTACATTGATGATCGAGGTGGTTCATAACGACACAGAACTGGGTCATGCTTTCCTCGCCAACTTGCATTAGTAGACTATTGGTTGGATCGAGTGGGGATGTAGCTGTCTTGATGCAATATTCAGCGACATGAAGAATCATGGCTAGACGGACGGTTTGTCCTTTGGCTTTTGAAAGGACACCAAGCGTGTCATTGTCGATGTTGATCTTTTCCTTTCATTGAGCGCATCGTGATGGCCAATGAAGAGTTCATGGCTGTTTTATCAAATTTGTAGGTCTTGGGCGAGTGGTGAAGATCAATAATACGCAAGAGGATGTCTTTGAATGAGAGTACTTCACTCGCGGAAGCTGCGTCTGCAGGTCTGCATATATCCAGTACTGCGAAAAGGCTGAGCGACGTTCAAAATTATGCAGACTTTGACTCGAGATCCCGTCTCCTCAAAAGAAATGTTCACATTTCTGAATAGTCACGCCAACTCCGTGGGAGTTCCAAAAGAGTTCTTCTTCTTCCCGCTTTTAACGACTGTGGCATCTGGCTCATAGGAACCTCAACATGCATAGAGATCAACCAAAAATGGAAGGAGCCTGCACTACTATGGTTTGTTATTGCTTCCAAGAAAGGAACAAATAAATCAGGCGCCGTCAACTTGTTGAGTCAGCCACTGCAAGAGATTCAGGAAATGCAAGAAAAAGAGGAAGAGGAAGACGACGAAGTTCAAACGAAACTGCAGCTCCTCATTGATCACTTCTTATTTGAGAAACTATTCAATGTCATGTCTAGAAACGGCTGTAAGATACTCGCGTCAGTATATGATAAGATGACAAAGCTTTATGGACTATCGGACTTGTTCAAGCCAAATGGAAGTTCTCATGACAGAAAGAATTTGTTAAACTTATACAGTGGTGGAAATTGGGCTCGTCATTTCAGGAGCCTTCGAGGACGGGGAACGGGAATTGGGTTACGAGCACGGGGAACAGGAAGAATGAAACTGGGAGCAAAACTTGGAACCCTAGCCCTACCTAAGTTAAGTAACTTCATTTCCAACATTCCCAGTTTTGTTTCCATTTTTCATTTTCCTGTTCTCGGTGTATGTTAACCGTTCCCCGCTCCCCGTTATATTGTCATCCTTTGAAGTATACGCGTATATAGCCGTTGCATTTATCCACAGGGATTTTTATTGTTTTTGAGCCGTAAAGACAGTAAGATAAATACCCAACGGGTAAATGCAACGGCCATACAGGAAGTACGTTACTATGTTAACAAGAAATGAAAGCATAAGAGCAAAGAAGAGAAGGGTAATGAAGATACTGGATAGGGCTAGAGTTCACTTAGTTAGGGTTTGTTCCCATTTTTCATTTTCCTCTTATTTTCCCGTGATTTTTCTCGGTTCCCCGAAGTACTTTTAAACGATCGTTAAAAAACCCCTGTGAAACGGCATCTAAAATTTGCCTATTTTAGCCGCTAACGGTCGTCCAGCAAGGAAATGCCCTGGGAATGGCAGTAAAATAAACAATTTCCTCATCCTAAATGCAATTTCGTTATTAGGATGGATAGTAGCACTGATAATGATAAAAATGTAAGGCAAAAGTTTTGTCGAGTCCGAAATCGAGTGGAACGCTTTAAGGGAGACTGTCTCTTTAGTCTTGTCTATTTTACTTCCTGTGACGGTAGATAAAAGCTACAACCGCCGTTAACGTAATCAAGGCATTATTTTGAAGGTAAGGTAGGATAAACCAAATTCAGTGGAGACGGCATTCAAGTGGCGATTAGTCATTATTTATAAATTGAGGATGAAGAAACAATTTTCTTCGAGGTTTGGTTTTTAGAAACAACTACCTAGAAGACAATATCAGAAATTGAGATTTTAACAAAGAGATACACTTTCTAATGGGCTGGCTACTGCGCACGCGCATAACGCTTATTATTTAGTTACACTCCCATTTCTTTAAATGTATTAAAGTTACAAGTCAAGTTACATCCCTAAGATTAGTAGATAGCGTATTAAAACATTACGTAATCCGTGACGCTCTGAAGAACTGGCCCGAATGCACAGGAAAATTAGTTCGTAAAACCAGTCAATAAGACCCCGGGACAATGACTGGTAAGAGACGAGACAGAACTGTTTCTTGAAGAGAACCGGAAAAAAAAAACAAACAAAAAAAAAAACAAACAAACAAACAGACAAACAAAAAACGTCTAAGCTGACTCGAAGCAAGAGTCAGGTGAACGCTTGGTGCTTAAAATGAAGTTTATTTTAACAACTCGAAGTGACAAATAACAAATAATAAGACATGTGACTCATATCTCTACTCAAAACAATATAGCGTAAACACGTTTGCAAAGTGTGAACTTTAGGCTAAGAGGTACCGCTTAGTATTACAAACACTTTACTTGTTTAAGGTAATTCCCATGTTTTGTACTGCGCATCACCTAGTGCGCATAGCATTTCGACTTCAAAGGCGGCGCTGATTTTCATCGGTCGGGTCGCCTAAAAAGAGGTAATTATGACTCTTTTTGTACTCCAAATGCTTTTAATAGCGATTTTGATCATTCTACCTGGCTAAAAAGGTGATTGTCTTGAAAATCGCCCCAGTCATCTCTCGCAAAATTATCATTTAAAGCCGAAATTATCCCTTTTTTGTCGTTTTGCTATGAAACGAGAACGGTACCCCCCCCCCTCCCCTGTTTTATTTGTGTTTGTACTCGTTATGTCTACACAAGAAACATATATTAGGGAGAAAAAAAATCTGGATCGTCGAAGTTATATATTTTTAGATATGAATGACTCGAAAGTTCCGCATTTACAGCGACAAAGAACAAGATAGTGCTAAACCTGTCCTTTTTGCTACAGTTGTTTCAAGATCTGGGAAAGAATACAGCCCAGACAACAAGCGTCTTTAAGGTCTTAGTAAGATTCAAAGTTTTTGCTATAAAATAGGAAGTTTTGACTGTTGTAAAAGTTTCGAACACTTCGCGTGTACTAGGAAAAAAGACTCAGAAATTAAAGTCACAGTGGGCGAGAAAAAGCACAGTGACCCCGTCTTTTTATTGCAGTTTTTGAATGTCCTATATATGGCTGACATTTTTGCCAAGTTCAAAAAATATCTGGATCGTACATCATTTTCAAGGGAATTAGCTTAAGAAAATAAAATTGTTATAAACACCTTCCTATAATTCCCTATACAAGACAACAATTAACAACCTTTTCTAAAGACAAAAGACGGAAGTCAAGGTGTATGTAGCCTGTGCAAGGTTCTCGGTCAGCCCCGTAGAGGCCTGGAGCAGGCTAAGCTATCTGATGCCGTCAAACCCCTGCTAATCGACACTTGCTGTAAGAATACATGGCTTAAGTGGACCAACTTATTCATGGCCCCGGCCAAATACAACTTATCCCAACTGTCTCCGCTTAGTGGAGTTTCTCTGCCTTACTCATCTTAAACGACGTCTATTTAGAAGTAGTTATTTAGCGACGAAATTTGGCAATATCGCTTTAGACATCATGTTCGATCAGGCCAAGCCAGTGTCCCAAGACCATACTAGTTTCAACCACACCAACTAAGTGCAAAAGTTGCATTTGCCTTAAATTACTGTAGTTGTGCATACTTTTGTTTTAGAAGCTTTTTAACATTCTACAAAACAACAATAAATTATGATAACAACAACAGTTTGTCGGTGCTATAACTAGGTGAAAAGGGAATTTTCTGAGTGACCTATGTAATTATGCTCTACCGTAACACTTAAACTTCCCTAAAGTGTGAAAGCCTATCTCCCAACTTTCCCCAGTATCACCAAACTTGAGCTGTTCGACAGGAAGCTTTGTCTTGTCAGTCAGGAGACCACTGTCCTCCGCCAAACTTTGTCATTCTTATCACAGTTACAACCAAAGCTAGGGTCTGCACATGAGTTGCTCATCCCGCATGCGCACTTATCATTGACAGATGCTCCAGCCCAGTAAGTTATCTTACTAGAATCACGTGAAACCCACCAGCCGTTTGGATAGTTGTTACTAAGCAAAACCGAGCTGTGACACTCGTACTTGATAAACTGCTCACAGTGTGAGGAGACTGCGGTGAGACTGGCCAACTGAGAAAGACGGGCTCCAGTGTAGTTAACACCTCGGGTGTATGTACCTGGGTTTCATAGCGGAGCTCCCGCGCGCGAAGCGCGCGCAGCGGAGCACCATGGGTAACAAAATTTGGTAAACTACCCATCCGAGAAAATTTGGTTATGACGTAGCGTACGCCCGCCCGTCCGTACACACACTTCATGTAAGCCGATGTCAAATGTTACAATAGATCTTGCACAACTTGACTAGCCTTTCAGTTTTGTAAGCCATCCGTATGAGTACGATTAGATTGACAGCTGTCAAAATCAGACATCCGCTGACAATTATCACATGACCATCTCGCGGGCTCAGATGAAAGACTAGTCGTTTTGCCCCTACATATAAGCTGATATAATATGTCACACTTACCAATTCAACATAAATTAAAACTACGCCGGGCAGGGCTGTCAGTCGGCTGACAGCCGTTTAAAGTTATATTGGCAAGCCAAATTAAGGTCAATTGACAGCTGTCAAAATGGGACATATGCAGACCACTATCAGAAAACTAATAACGTGGGCTCAGGTTCGCTCAGGTACACGATCTGGCATTTTCCACTACATGCCGGACGGATATGTCTTACTCACACTCGTAGTCTGTTAATTCGAATATTCGAATATTCTAATGAAGGTTAATTGACAGCTGTCAAACTAGAGTATACGCTGACTATCATCACCTGACTGTATCGCGGACTCATTTTTCTATCCATTGAAGTCACGTAGTTTTTAAAGTTTTCCGCTGATATTTTATTTGATCATGGGCTCAATTCGAAGCCCCATAGCTTAGAAAATCTATCCATCCTAGAAAATTCGGTAATCACGTGACCGTATACCGACCACCCGACCTTCCGTCCGTCCGCACCACAGGCATACCAATGTTTAATCTCACACTTTCTAGCTAGTATGGGGTATGGGGACCTGATATTGTACACCCATGTTTTGATTAATTGACAGCTGTCAAAATAGTGTTTCTGCTGACCAGTATCGACTGACCGTATCGCGGGCTCAGGTATTGACCCACAGAGTTCAAGTGTTTTTTGAAGTTATCCGCTGACAAGTTGCTACTTTTCAAGTGATCGCAGGCTCAAGTTCAATTTTTTCAAAATGTGTATAAAATAATTCGTGTTCACGAGCAGCACTTTTAAAAAACTGTTGTTTTTCAGATGATCGCAGGCTCAAAATCAATTTTTCTAAAATGCATATGAAAGAAGTCGTGTCCATCAGCCGCACTTTTAAAATTTTGATTTCGAACTGACCTAGGACACGAAAATTCAACCGGCTTTTAGATGCAGGGAAGGCAATCGCTTTTGACTTTTCTCACTGTCACGCGTTGATCACGCTCTACGTCCAATTTTATGTTCTGATTGGTCAAAATTTGACAGGTGAGTTCATGCGGAAAATTTATGCAGCGTCTGGAAACTTGCTTACTGATAGCTGAAGCTGACAGAGTTTTGCGTCATCTTGTGATGTTTTAAACTGTCTTTTTCTACTTGATATACAAAATGAAATACAGATGCTATCAAGATTGTTCTGTAATTCATGGCTGGTTTGTTTATTGCGCTTTTTGTTGACAAATGCACCGCTTGTCAAAGTCATTGGAAATCCGATTTCGGATGACATCGTTTTCAAAAATGAGCTTACTCACTTGCCCTTGCTTGAGGGGTAAGAAGGTTGAAAAGTCTCAAGCGATCCTGGAACACTTGATGACCTTCGGAAGCAACATCTCCAACGGTAAGCCTGAGCAATTATTGTCTTTGATGTGTATTTTTTTTTTCGGTTTCCTGAAGTGGAGCGTATGGTTTATAGGGCTTAAGCTTATACACGAGCAATGATCTAAGCTACAATAGTATCAAGTTTGAAAAGCCTTTAGACATTTTTTGACCGCAAATTCAAAGAGAAGGTTCCGAAGAATATTTAGTTATGATTTTGGCTGTAAACAGAAAGCTCTGAGCGATTTTCTTGCCTGGAATTCATCTTGAAAAAGAGCAAACACCGGGAAGCCGGCTTAAAACATAAATAAGCTTATGCTTACCCGACTCATGATTTTCAGAGACACTTTACTCTCAATACCTGTATTCGTGAATAACTTATTGTCTCTTTACATGTTTCACCGAATTATATTTATTTTATTGATTGTTAGTAGTCCCTCCCGCAATTTTTTTCGCTGCACCAGTTGTTTCCAGTCGCACATAAACATCGCATGCAGGAATACTCAAAACGCCGGGCGTAAATAGCTCGCTTTTGAAGATTACACATAACAAATCATGAACAGTTTTATAAATAAAGGGAAATAAAACCTAAACATAACTAATCTCTATCATGTTGAAGCGTAAATGTTAACTCTATTAATCGGCACTGCAAATTTGGTGCCTGTAAAAAGTGAGAACCCGTCAGGCTGGCCGAAACGGTGGTTTTGGGAATTTTTTTACCCTGCATATCACAAAGGACCAGATTTTTTTTACTGAAAAGTCCCGGCATTATGGAATTCTCTTCATGAAAACGTTTTATAATGCGGTCAATGCTATAATTTGTTGTGCAAAGGAAGCGCGTGCTTTGATCGTCCTGGATATTGAATGAGTGCCATTTGTCTTGTAAAATTGTGAAAAACTGCAGAATTATAGGTTTAAATAGGGCAAAAAAGAACAAAATTCTGTCCGAGGTCTCTATGATGAAAAAGGGTCTCATAGTACTGCGTTTACCTGAGACGTGATGAGAAAAAGTATGTTTAAAAGGGTGGTTTGCACGCCACCAGATTCGTCGCCAAGATTTACTTGTAAAGTAAACTTGTCGAACACAAAAATCCGGCCTGATCTTTTATTTTGGCCTCCCTTTTAGACAGAGGAATACAACGTGTAAATTGGCTGCCACCAACGACTATCGTGGCGCGTGTGTTTCGTAAAATTATATTTCGGAGTAATTCACTCTTGGACTGTCAAATTATTTTTCTCTAAAATCACTTAGCCATTGCCTCAAAAGTCATATGAGTGTGCCCTGATCTGTGGATTACAAGTTTATTGTTTGATTTAAATTATGAATTTTTTAACGGGAGCTTCGCTTTTAGCCCTGGCTAAATCTATATATTATCCTTTCACTTTTGTTCTGTTCTCGCTATCGTGACTGATGACTGTAACGCCAACACCATTTTTCTCTGTCATGTTACAGTACACTGAGAATGGCTCCAGATCTCCCTCGCCATCTGAATCAATGATGTAATTTCCGCTTTCTGCTGCAGGGTTGTTCTCCTTTAAATAGCTGCATGACGCAACTACCGAGAGAATGGAAAATCCTTATCAATCCGTTATTCCTCTATTCCGATTGTTAAAGGCGTGCTATTCCTGCAAGTAGTGTGACTGCGTTAAACTGGTAAATAAAAAAAAAACTTACAAACTTAGCCTGAGACTATATCACAATGATTTTAGCAAGGCACATAAGCCATTAACAACCGTTGTACAGACTTAGCAAGGGCGGATCCAGGACTATTTGATTGGTTAAGGTCCAAACTTTGGTTCAGAAAGGACTGTTGAACGTTTTTGTGGCAAATTACTTCTCATAGAGACGACCACGTGTTTCTCAATCTGTGAATCTGTTTTGCGATGAGAGGCGAACAGATCATGGGAGGTTACCCAAAAGCAATTACATTTTTGAATATCTCTGAAATTTAGTTCATTTCTTTAAAAAAATCAGTCAGTTAAAAAGTTATATACGATCCTGCCGATGTAACAAAGAATTTCAGTCCGGCAAATAAGGTCTGGTCTGATTGGGGTTGGACACCACTGCAGTTAGCATTGAATTGTGGGCATAAAATTCTTGAGTGATAGGAAACGGTAAGTTATATATTATTTAACCACAATTCAGCAGGAAAGAGATTTGGAGGTATGTACTAATCATCAAAATTCTCTTTACCTTTCTCGCATTTTTCTCCGCTGTAGCCATCTGGGCAAAAACAAACGAATTTTTTCTCCGTGTATCCCATGTAGCAGGTGCCATGATTTAGGCAGGGCCTAGCGGCGCAAAGATTCTGAAAGGAAGAAACATATTTTGTGTCAAATGTGAATTCTTTGATATCATTGGAATATTTTTCTCGGATATAATGATTTCAAGTGACACGAAGATTGTTAAGAATCCGCAATAGCTACTAGTACACACTGGTATTATCTTTACTAAGCCGTACATTTTTAATTTGTGTTAAGTCATCACCATCTTTAATTTTTAGCAATTAATTTTTTCAATTACTTTACCTTCGCATCATTCTGTGACACTTTCGTCCGCAAATGTAATAAACATCGATAATTATAACTATTGGAACCTCTACGATCAGAAATCACACGATCATCGATCTTGATCAATACCTCCCTTATCTTTTAGTTACCACCTCTTTTGTCATCGTTTGATCAACCGCATCACTTTGAACATTATCCTTCACGCACTCCATCATCATCATCATCATCATCATCATCATCATCATCATCATCATCATCATCATCATCGTCATCATCATCAAGATCATCAGCATCATCATCACCATCATCATCCATAACAGGCCAGAGCCCCAATTTTAATGCGCGCAGGAGGAGGCCTAATCTCCACAGCAACCACCGCAAATCGGTTTGCAATAACAGACAAGGTAATTAGTTTTAAGCATTCCTCCAGACACCTTTGGAGAGCGCCGGACACATTGCCTGTCAAGGAACTTTGTACTTCTGATTAAACGAACCAGACATCTCAAGGAAACGCGAAATTTGATCAGACTATTTGGGTATTATAAATTCATTTCACGGTCGATTGAAAATTTGGAAGTCGATCTTCGCGCCTCTGGCTTCGCAATTGATAACTACAGTTTTCTCGCCGCATTTGGATTCAAATAGGCTTGATACGCTTTCAACGGTTTTTCAAGTGCTTTCTTTTAAGAAAATAGTGCTCCGATGGCTTATTTAACTTCTGTCAAGAGTAGTATGCCGTGTCAACATTGGTGACCTTCGAAGCGAAAACAGCGAGTCGGCGTATCAAGTTTTTACTGTGGAGCCACAAGTAGGAATACACTCTCTGCTGGCACATCTTTCTCCGGTTTGGAAGGAACTCGGCGTGGAAAAGACCCTGACCAAAGAAATTTTTAAATCTTCTCTATTTGAACATTTGAGAAAAGCCGTCAACAATGCACATTTTATAGTCGCCGGAGAAAACGACTGCGAGAGCTCGAGCTCTACTTCACATCTCCTTGAGGAACAGCGAGACCGATTATCTGATTCAATGGACGACCTTTCTGATCAAACGGCGAAGGATTCAAGTCTTTTTTCTTCGGCTTAAGACGATGTAAGCGTCGATGTGCCTCCAGTGACAAATCACTCTCCAAAAAACCCGCCAAGCACTGTCGAAATCCCGCCAAAATCTTATTCGCTGGAAGAAGCTCAAGACGCTGGATTACTCCAGATATTCTAGCTTCCACTTCAACATCTTCGTGTTCGCTTGGGCGATCTGTATAATCAACGTCACAGATACAGTATGGTTTCTATATCAGTCATTTTAGCCTCCTTGAAATGTCAATCATAATCCAAAAATTATTATTTCAGGTTACGGCTTTGTATTGTTACTTGCTTTTTACTTAATAGGCCAAATTATAGGGCTACCCTCTCCCTTAGAGCTTACAGGCGGCGCGCCCAAGATTCTGAGGTGAAGGTAGTCTCTCTTTTGAAATGTCGGTCATAATCCAAACAATTTTTGTAGGTGATTTTTGTAGTGTCATAGGCCAAATTATAGGGCTACCCTCTCCTTCAGAGCTTACAGGCGGCGCGCCCAAGATTCAGAGGTGAAGGTAGTCTTTCTTTTAAAATGTCGGTCATAATACAAATTAGTTTTGTAGGTTGTTTTTGTACTGTCATCTGTTTTTGAAATAGGCCAAATTATGGGGCTACCCTCTCCCTCAGAGCTTACAGGCGGCGCGCCCAAGATTCTGAGGTGATGGTAGTCTCTCTTTTGAAATGTCGGTCATTATCCAAATTATTATTGTAGGTCATCTTTGTTTTGTCATTTGTTTTGAAATAGGCCAAATTATGGGGCTACCCTCTCCCTCAGAGCTTACAGGCGGCCCGCCCAAGATTCTGAGGTGATGGTAGTCTCTCTTTTAAAATGTTGGTCATTTATCCAAATTATTATTGTAGGTTATTTTTGTAGTGTCATTTGTTTTTGAAATAGGCCAAATTAAGTATGGGGCTACCCTCTCCCTCAGAGCTTACAGGCGGCGCGCCCAAGATTCTGAGGTGATGGTAGTCTCTCTTTTAAAATGTTGATCATTTATCCAAATTATTATTGTAGGTTATTTTTGTATTGTCATTTGTTTCTGAAATAGGCCAAATTATGGGGCTACCCTCTCCCTCAGAGCTTACAGGCGGCGCGCCCAAGATTCTGAGGTGATGGTAGTCTCTCTTTTGAAATGTCGGTCATTATCCAAATTATTATTGTAGGTCATCTTTGTTTTTTCATTTGCTTTGAAATAGGCCAAATTATGGGGCTACCCTCTCCCTCAGAGCTTACAGGCGGCGCGCCCAAGTTTCTGAGGTGATGGTAGTCACTCTTTTAAAATGTTGGTCATTTATCCAAATTATTATTGTAGGTTATTTTTGTAGTGTCATTTGTTTTTGAAATAGGCCAAATTTAATTATGCGGCTTCCCTCTCCCTCAGAGCTTACAGGCGGCGCGCCCAAGATTCTGAGGTGAAGGTAGTCTCTCTTTTAAAATGTCGATCATTTATCCAAATTATTATTGTAGGTCATTTTTGTATTGTCATTTGTTTCTGAAATAGGCCAAATTATGGGGCTACCCTCTCCCTCAGAGCTTACAGGCGGCGCGCCCAAGATTCTGAGGTGAAGGTTGTCTCTCTTTTAAAATGTTGGTCATTTATCCAAATTATTATTGTAGGTTATTTTTGTATTGTCAGTTGTTTCTGAAATAGGTCAAATTATGGGGCTACCCTCTCCATCAGAGCTTACAGGCGGCGCGCCCAAGATTCTGAGGTGAAGGTTGTCTCTCTTTTAAACTGTCAGTCGTCAACCATAGTATTATTGAATTTTCATTTTCCAGAGTTCATAGTGGTACCTTCTTTATAGTTTTACGTGATTTATGGCAAAGACAAGACCAGGCTAACAAATTTATTCGACTTTATGCGTGGTGCGACAATCACCGTGGCCGACTGGCCTCCAAAGTTCCTTTATAATTTGGACCCTTCTCAGGAGTTCCTTCACTGCTTGTAATCCAGAATTGGCGATTCTCAGCAGCTTGAAGCTCTTGCATTGCATCAGTTGTTCCTTGGACGGCGACCTTTTCTTGTCCCGAGTACAATATCGATTCTCGATTCTCGACTCTCGATTACCGTATCTTGCTCGTGCAAGGTTTCGGCAACGGGACCAGTACTAAAACCATTGCAGGAAAACTGTTTGGTAGAAGAAGAGTAAAATGGTGGCTTCGGTGAGTTACCTGTCTGATGCTCGGTATATCACTGCCAAACTGCGCAACAGAATGCACGAAAAACCCCTCCGGTACTTGAAAAAAAAAAGAAAAAGAACCTGAGCGATGTAATTTAGTAACTCATTCATGGTGTTCAGCTTCCGGTTTATTCAGCTTATTGCCAGTTGTAGGCAAAGTTCACGTGCACATTATCGCATTCTAACTGGGTCGATTGTGAGGAAACTGTTATGTCAGTCATTGACTAAAAACCCCCGCACGTTAAGCCTTTGTGCGACGGACGTCCCTTAGAAATATAAATTGGCCACACTGATCACCAATTCTACTTGCGAAGTGTTGCTGATTGAGTTGTGTAATGTATTCTAGAGTGTAAATTTAGCACTAACCTCGCAGACAAGGATGCAATGAGACATTTATTTTGCTTAGTTAGGCCTGCTATTCATTGGGCAACCATCCCCTTTATTTTCTTTCGATAGCCTGTCCATGCACTAACCTTTGGGTACAGAAACTAGCTGCCTCTCGCTTTACCAAAACTTGATAGTTTTGGCGTTCAATATTTTTAACGGATGCTCACAAAACACCAGGACTGCATCGTGCGCCTTTGGCGCTTTGGTATCCTGCAAGCTTTGGTTCATCGCGTTTTGAAAGATGGAAATTTTGATATTCCCGCGAAAAAGAAGACCGATAAAACGCGTCTTTCATTGACTACAGTGAAACGCCCGGAAATGAAGGATGTTTTGAAAGAAACGGGAAAACTGATAAAAGTAAATATTTGTTTTGATTAGTGAAATTAATGAGAAATAACCATAAACTAGTTTTGTGTTTTTGTTTTTTAAAAGCGGTTTGTCTGGTACCAGATTTGTACAATTACTTTAAATCAAACATGGATCAGGTTTTGTTAATTATGACAGAATGTAATTAAAAAGCATTATGTTGACAGCTACAAGGCACATGCTTGCCTTAAGCTGCGAGTATCCCGCCATGTTTTAAACAAAGGGTCTCTGACCAAGCCGGCATTATAATCCGCCACAAATATGTGAAGCACGCGTCTTTCAAAGTCGCCTAGTACTTAAAATCGGGGCTCTGGCCTGTTATATCATCATCATCATCATCATCATCATCATCATCATCATCATCATCATCATCATCATCATCATCATCATCATCAGTATCAGTATGATTGTCATCATAATAAATAACCATAATCTCTGGCAGCACCATCATTATCATTAGTATTGTCGTTTGGTAAATATTGACTAGTTATTCAACAATTATTCCTCGACGGCGAATGGGCTTTTGACTCAGGGGCCATTCGGGCTCGAGGAATAATTGTTTTAGTAAAATCCAACTAGTTAGTCAAAAATATCGAGAATAAAAAAAAAAATAGCTAGTAAAAGCTAGATTTTAATCCTTTTTTGCCGCCAAATAGCCCGCGCTTTTCGCTACTGGTAGGCGATAACATATAGCCTAGCAGTAGCTCAACCAATCAGAACGCAGCATTGATAATAGACCACTGGTTGGAGTTTACTAAAATGATATATCTATTCATTGTATATATTACACTACAATCATTGGCGTCCTCTTTCTGCTTATATCGATGGTCATCATTTCATTTATCTCTTTTCAAAAATGTTAATTCACACATGTTTCCTGGCAGTGATACCTTTGTTCCTCTATACAACCAGTCTTTTCTTGGTTTGAGATCTTCTGGATGTTGCAAGTGATGTGAATTACTGAGTTCACAGGCCATCTTGTTGTTTATCATTGGACCCATATTATATCAGACACATTCCCTAGCAAAGACGCATTGGTCTTGGCAGTCTAGGTTTATTTTCACAGAATGATTCGAGAACACGTGCCCTTCAAGGTAAAAACCTCTTGCTGGTGTCTCTCATGACAGAGATTTTTGAAATAAAAACTAGTTAATAAGCGCAAGAGAATTTAACCGACCACTTTCGCACTTAAACAAAGGACCTTCAGCTGAACAGGGCTGTCTTCAGAGAAGCCATTCTAGTTTATGGCTCAGTCTGTTCTAAGCGTGCATGCCTGCGTTTAGCAGTACCCTTTTCTAAACAGTTCAGTTTGAAAACGGTAGTACAGCAGGTGGACCGAGTATTTTCGTCTTCAACCAAAGTGTACAATTATACTTAGCTTAGCATGCGTTCAATTGCAATTACTTTCTGTTGAGGTAGGGTGTTGAAGACTACATACTAGAATATTAGTAATACTAGAATATTTTAGCAAACGGGTGCGCAATTAATTCGCGCGCGCTGACGGTTCAGGCACGGTTAAATTACGTATCGTGTTTACAGCAAACGGCGAACGTGGGATTCAAATTGAAAATTTTTCAAAATATGAAATATTGATCATGAATAGATAAAAACAGCTTGAAACAATTCTTGGATAGAATTGGCGTGAATCTACCGATTTTCGTGTGAACAGTAAGTGACAAACTTGGTAAAGTGTTACAAAGTCACGTTTGCCGTTTGCCGTAAACGCAATGCTTGATCTCTCTATTGTCGCCTTTGAGTTGAGAACTCTAGCGATGAGGGACCGAGGAACAGCTAAATGTATGTTGCAGAAATGCACTGAGCATCCAACGAGATCTTTGCGTTCATTTTGTTTACTGGGTATTACACACTTTGTTCTTACCTTCAAGTGCGCTTACAATATAGCTCAGCCAAGCCCGCCATAAAACACAACCAGCGATTGCTAACCTGACACAACAACAACGACTTGTCATTCTGCATGGGGACCTCATTGAAAGAACTGCTCCCCGAACAGCTTGGTTTATCGCTGTGCCCGGTGCATAGCCTGACCAGATTAATTTGTTGAATGTTAAATATTGTTGACACAAACAAAAGTGATCAATTTGCAGATGAATGGAATTCGTACAACTCAAGGCAACATCGTGTCAATCTGCGACTGAATGGAATCCTAATAACTCATGAAATCTCAAGTTTCGACTGAGGAGGTAGCATGGCCCAGCCGTTAGAGCTCCGATATAGTAATCAATGGCCCAGGCTTCAATTCCCGCTCTGACCGCTTGCTGGATTTGTTATTGCTAGCCCCGAGTTCACCTGCTCGGGTTGTAAATGGCCAACTGGTTTGCCTCGGGCTAGTTGGGACTCCTAACCTTGTGGGCCACGATGAAAACTACTGGTTTAACACTTATTGCGTTACCCCTATAAAGTCATTTTTTTCCCGTCAACATTAATTTAATTTTGGACGCAGTTTGCGAGCTAGCAGTCCTGTTTAGGAGCGTAGGGGTAGATATCCCTAACCGTCCTGGGTGACTGTGGTGAAGGCACGAGCACGGTATAAAGGAAGGTCTCAAAATATCTAAACACCCCCTAAAGGTCACTGGTGACAAACAACCTTCGCTTCAAGAAAGAGGAAAGGGTATTTTTTTCCTGTTTCGTCTTAAAATCTGCAGTCTAAGTCACTGTTAATTTTTGTTGGTTTGCTCAAAAAAAGATAAGTATGATTGATAAGAAAATGTACTTTTCGGAGTCAGACACTTTCGGTTTTTACTTTGGTACAATTTCTAGAAGGTTCCCATCACCATAAATTGTTTTTCAAACTAAAATCGAATTGGTGAATTGCTCAAGTGCTCAGTCATTATGGATTGACACATCGACATTGCGATTTTCCTCAACCTCTTTTTTTTTTTTAAGTGTTTTTGTGGTTATTCTCTAGGCCTCTATATTGCCCTCAGGCTGCCAATATCATGACATATGTAAAAAGACAGTGTTTCTTTTCTTTTCTTGTTTGTTATATCATCATCGAAATTATTTTCCAGGGCAATAAGAAAGGATATAATGGTTATCAATCAGAGAACTATATTTTCCCTTGTTGATTAACATGCTACATTTTGCGTTAGGGCCTATCCTTATCATAAATTGCTTAATTACATTTACGTTACTTAATTGAGCAAGTACCAAACTGGATTTCAGATGGGATAGCTGTCGTAATTATGTAGAAAGACATTAAGGTATATGAAAAAGTGTCAGTTGAATGTGAGAAAATCATGTCTCATTGCTAAGTCTAAGCTGGGAAATTTATCCCGCAATAAGGCGTAAAAAGAAATTCGACAAAACTCATACAAGCGAGCAAGTTTGCACGTGAATTGGAAAACTTGACATTCAAGATTTTCTTCTACAAGCTAGGAATCTTGTTTATTAATATTAGTTTCCCTAATTGTAGTTTATACACCACAAAGGAAACCTGTCAAATGAAAACTAACTTTCTTTTACAATGCATGTTATGCAGTACAAGAACTGGACAGCAGTAAGCTAGCAGTTTTCTTCTTTAAATAACTAAAAAATTTACCTGTTGGGTACTAATTAATAAACGCTTGGAACTCTTCCAAGCCAAATTAAGGTGGCTCCAACCTTTTTATATGTGCGTTGGTTATGTTTTTGAATTGCATTTTTCGGCAAGAAAGATTTAGCCATTTTTTTACGATTTTTGGCATCCGTAATAAAAAATGGTCGAACTTTAAGAAAATGTTTTTTTTTTTCTTCTAGGCATTAAAACGTTTGAGACATCGGCATATGTTAAAAACCGCATTTTTACCAAAAATGTCAATAATTTTGAAATACTAAGACATATTGTTCTCGTACTTCAGCAAATAAGCCCCAGCGCTCTCTAGTTTTACGTCTGCAAGTTTGAAGTCAATCGTGACGATAGAACTCGCTGCACAAATAGCCGGTCAAATTTAACCTTAAAATGCAACGCAAACACATTTGTGAAAGTTGACGCACGACAAGAGGACAACTGTCGACGGACTGGTTTCTCGATTCTATCTGCAAGGGTATTCTTTTCCAAAGCTTCAGCTGCAGAGACAAGTAATCAGAAACCTACGGCGAATACAGTTCGCAATGCAAGAAGAACAACTTTATGCTAAATGCGGGGCAAGATTAAATAACTTTTTTATACCTGCAAGAAAATAAATACCATTTTCTTAAAGTTCGACCATTCTTTATTAAAGGAGCTGTGTCACGAAATTCAGGCAAATTAGGAAATTACAAAATTCCCGTTAAATTAAGAGAAACATAAAAATAACCGCTTAAAACTTTAAAGGATGGTTGAAATAACATAACAGAAACAACAGATGCCACGGATGGGCAAAACTGAAGAAGATTGAACCGGATTGAAATTGAGATTTTTGAAAACTGTTCAGCCTAACAGTTTTTCAAAGTTGATCCCAACAACTTCAGAAATAATGCTCAGGAGACATATTTTTTTGTCTGGGATCTCTGATTTTGTCATTTACCTGTAATTACTTTGTTTTCTTTAAGTTCCACAGCGATTGACGACGACTAAATGGCAAAATTAAACAAAATGAACTGTACTGCCGTGACACAGCTCTTTTAAGGATGCCAAAAACAGTAGAAATCGGTTACATCTTTCCTGCCGAAAAATGCGATTCAAAAACATAACCACTGAGCATATAAATGGGATCGGACCACCTTAAAATACCATACAAACTGTTTCAAAGGTAAGACATAAGACTCAAGTATGAATCATTGAATGATCATTGAACTGAGAAGAGACGCTCCCATTTAAAAGATTATGCTACTCGCCCGTTTACACTTTAAATCTCCTGTGGAGCCAGTTACCTCTGTCCTCCATTGTGCTGGGAAGAGTGGTGCGTGTCAACACAAAGAACGGTTACCATAGGGGACTACATGGAAATTAATGATGGCGATCAAACAAATAAAAAAAGTGCCAAACAAATATGTCTCCAAGCTTAAATTTCATAGATGAAAAATCGTCATTTTTGAAAGTTGACTGATCACACAACAATCAATAATTAATTTTTCATAAGATGATTATGCGTTATTTTGTAATCGTTAGAAACTTCCGCGACCTTATCAAATCTTTCAGTGGCCTTACATAACGTTGGAAGTTTTTTCTTCACAGCTTCGGTAGTTGTGCCTTCGGCCGTCGGCCGACCCACCACCATTGAGAAACAGCCTCTTATACTAAAATCACTACACTCAACATCCATTCACTTTGGGGGAGCATTAGGATGGCGCATTGATGAGAGCACCCATTCTCCCAACAATGTTACTTGTGAACAAGAAAACAAAACATGAACTATTCAAAACTTCTGAACGGAAGTCTAATTTACAGAAATCGCATGTACATAACCCTTAAATATAACAGGGGGTTTCATCTTCGTTTGCGATCGCCTCAAGGGGATGTCTTCCTTTCCGACAGATGTGGGATTCTCTACACCCTCGTTCTTTCCACTGTGGTCTTGCAGTAGCTGTTTAACGACAACTTTAAAGTGTGACGAATTTCTTTTGACAGTATCTGATCCATTGCTTGCTGTGATCATTGCACCTTTCGTATCCTTTACAACAAAAGGATTGGGATTGTATGGTGTGCTAAGTTTGTTCTGTTTATGTTGTTTCATGAGTACAACCTCTTCTGGTGTGATCTTTCTCTCTTGAGCATTTCCCTTTTGATCAGTATAGATCTTCATCTCCTGTTTTTGCAAAGAATCTCTCTGTGCGAGGCTAGCTGATGGATGTTGAAACATGGACAGTTGTTGTTTGTAGCAGGTGGTTGGTGTTTTAGGTAGCCAAGTCTTGAGTTTTCTGCTGTTCAGAGCCTCATAAGGCGAAACATGTGTTGTGGAATGGGGAGTTGCACGGTACTGGCGCAAAAACTTGTATAACTCTTGTTTCCAATTCTTGCCTTCTATGAGGGCAATCCTGATATTTTTCTCATGAGTTTGAACTAGACGTTCAGCTTCACCATTTGCTTTTGGCCAGAGTGGTATGATTCTTCTGTGTTTAAACCTTAGATAGTCAGCAAAGTTTTTGAACTCATGCCGATTGAAGGAGGGGGGGGGGGGGTGGGGGTTCATTGTCACTCTTTAAAATATCTGGTACGCCTTCCCCTCAAAATATAGCGTCCAGTTTTGGAACCACAGCTGAGGCAGATGTTGAAGTAGTTCTACCTCAGGAAAACGGCTGAATTCATCCACAACCACCATTATGTAATCTCCACTTGAGAATGGTCCTGCGAAATCAACGGCAACTTCTTTCCAAGGTGCATTGGGAAGTGTGGTCATTCGAAGAGGTTCTGGTGGTGGTGATTTCGCTGTGGCTGCTTGGCACGAGAGACAGTTTTTTACTTTGTCTTCTGTCAGCTTGTCTATTCCTGGGAATTACACCTTGTCTCTGATAAGTTGCTTGATCTTAACAATTCCTTGGTGAAGTAAATGTGCCAATTCTACTGCTCTGCTTCTGAGGGTGGGTTGTATGGGAATCCTGTTCATTCTCAACATTACTCCATTGTATACTGAGAATTCATCTTTCAATCTTTTTTAATCCTGGACTCCAGGGCTGGTCCACCGATCAGTTTCTGTTGCTTTAATAAGGGCCTGCATCTCCGCATCTACTTTGGTAGTTTGCTTGATGTCTTCAAGTGTCAATGCTTTTGGTACAGCAGTCGTGCATACGTAATTGACGTAATCTTAAGCCATTTTTTGTAACTCTGAGTCTAAAGAACAAGGATGTCGGCTCAAGAAATCAGCTGGATTCTCGGCATCTTTTCCGGGTCGGTAGATTAGCTTGTAGTCATAGGGCATGAGGTGAAGTTTCCACCTTTCAATCCTTGCTGAAGCTTACTTGTGGTTACTGAAGATACCAGTTAGGGGCTTGTGATCAGTGATGATAGAAAACTGAGCTCCATAAACGTACAGGTGAAAATGTTCTGCGGCCCACACCACGGTTAACATTTCTCGCTCTGTTTGGAAGTAGCGACCTTCAACATCACTTAGCGCCCGGCTTGCATATCTACGAACTTTATCTTCCTGTGTCAACAAACCGCTGAGACCAACAGGACTAGCATCAACGATGATTTCGGTCTGTTTTCTTGGGTCGGAGTAGGACATGACCTGGTCTCCAGCTAGAACATCTTTCAGTTCTTCTAAAGCTTTCTGTTGTTCCTGCTCCCACTTCCAGGGCATGTCTTGTGATTGTGGCGTAATTGGGAATGAAACGGGATACGTACTGTGTTATGCCTAGGAGGGACTTGATATCACTGGCGTTCTGCGGTTGACTTGCATTGCCTATTGCTTCAACTTTTTTGGGGTCGGACTTGACACCACTGAAACTAAAAATATGGCCATAGAACCTGATTTCACTCTTACAGAGCTCGCATTTGTCTTTGTTGAGGCGAGGGTTGTTGTCTTTAAGTCTCTGGAGAACATCACGAAGGTTCTTGTCATGCTCATCCGTTCCCCTTTCCAAACACTATGATGTCATCTGAAATGTTCTTACATCCGGGTAGGTCTGTGAGGAATTCTTTGGTTGATTATTGGAAGATTTCAGATGCTGCGTTGATTCCAAATGGCAAGCGCTTATAGCGTCTCAGTCTAACATGGATACTTAACGTTGTGAAAAAACGGCTTTCTGTTGCTTGTTCGAGTTGGTGGCATCCTGAAGAAAGATCCAGCGTGCTGAAATGAGTTGCACGATTGAAATCAGCTATGAGGTCATCTATAGTTGGCATGAGGTGTTTTTCCCTCTTGACTGCTTTATCCGCCTCCCGCATATGTAAACACAGATCCGCACTTCTCCGAATTTCTTGGGTACGACAACAATGGGGCTAATCCAGGGTGTGGGGCCCTCAAATCATTCGATGATATCCAATCTCTCTAACTTTCAAGCTCCTTTTCAACGTCTCTACGCACACGAAAGGGAATCCTGGGGTGTGGCTGATGTCTGGGTGTGATGTCAGGGTCAACATGTAACTTAACTATTTTGTTTCGTAGTCTTCCTATGCCTCCAAATACACATTCAAGTTCCTCTTGTAGAGAACTCTGTGCTGTTCATCTTCACATCTGTGACAGTGGTAGTGTTAACAGATATTGTAATCAATCTAAGCTTCTGTGCAGTGTTGTAGCTGAGTAGGTTTCCCGTGTTTCCCTTCACAACATGTAACTGGGTGGTAGTACTATTACTATTGGACTTGATAGTTGTTAAAAGTGTTCCTAGCAGTGGCAGGGGAGAATCAGATCTTTCTGTGAGCATGCTCTAGGAGTTTGTTACCACAGTCAATTCGATGAAATGCCGCTTCATCTAAAAGGTTAACAGATGCACTTGTGTCGATCATCATCTCTACAGCTTTTCCATTTACTTGTACCTGGCACATCGGTGGCTTCTTGCTTTCGAAGTAATTAATTGTGTACACGTACTCGTATTTGTCTTCAGATGAATAGCCAGTTCCTAAAGAAGCCACTTTTCCATCTTTCGCAGAAGGGTTTGTTCTGCAAACATGAGCAAAATGTCCAATTTTCCCGCAGGCGTTACAAGATTTTCCTCGGGCTGGACATGGATTCCTGTGAGGATCATATCCGCCACGATTACCACATTTTTCCGGGCTTGCTTGTTTCGCTTGCTTGAGTTTTGACGATTGTTTGACTGAGATCTTCTGAAACGTGACAACGAGGAATGCTCGTTTCGCTGACGTGAGCGACCAGGTCCATTGCTTCCTTCGGTTTCTGTGGCGTTAACGTCCGCTGCCACTTTTTCTGCTTGGCTTGGTTGCTCTTCGCTAAGTTCCAAGGCTCTTCCCAGTTTTAAAAGGGCGTCAAGGGTGAGATTTTCACGTAGCGCTCGACGTCGTAGTGAATTAGAACTGCAGGTTAAGATAATATGCTCTTTTGTCTCTGTCAATGTTACTGAACTGACAGGTTTGGCTAGTAGACGAAGTCCTGTGTAAATAGCTATCCAACGATTCGCCAGCTTCTCGACCGCCGTGGCATAATCACCGTCTTCGCCAGTATTTGGCAGGGTATCAAATATCTCGTCAACCTCTGGACCTGCATAATGAAGTAATAACGCTTTTTTCCGTTTAGGAACTGTGATGTTCATTGCAATCAAAATTCGCTCTAATCGTGCGAGCCATTTTTGCCATCGTGGCCCCGCATTACCGTCTGCATGAACATCGAAGGATGGGAAAGTTGGAATTAAAACGCCTGTGGTTGGAGCGTATCGCTGACCGTATCTGTGTGTGAAATATTCTATGAAAACGCTGGCAGCTTTCCGCGAAAATTTACAGGGAGCTTCTATTGCATTAGAATTGCTCGATCTTCGTTGGCTTAGCTTGCTCGCTGGCTATTATAGATCCTCGTCGCCAGATGTACTGTCGACGCAGTGAACAAGAAAACAACGCCATGCTTGTTTGTCTCGAATAACTCTGTACTTTTACTGACGGATCACGTGACGTGATGAATTCGCGATTAACAACATTACAGCTGTGTAGCAGAATATACAATAATATATGGTTCACGTTTGTTGTTGATTCTCTCCCTTGTTCCGGGAGGTTTTTCTCTTGGTACTGTGGTTATATCCTCTCTAAAAAAAACAACACTTCCAAATTCCAATTCGATCTAGACCGCACGGAGTCAACAAGTTTCAACGAGCTTTTAAAAACTCCTAAGTTGTCGGTGAGTAAACAAATTACAAATGACAATAACAATTCCAACACTCACTTCATTGCACTTGTTCCTTTTTCTTTAAATACGACACTAAGCCGTCCATTACCCAGGAAACTCATCAACATTTCCGACATTTAGACATCTTTTTTTTTTTCCAAGTCTTTTCTACCTAGCACACGGCGGCCCTTTTTTTTTTTCTAGTTTAACTCTTCTTTCTCTTTAAAAGTTTACAATATAAGTTTGCAAATTCCTCCATAGGCCCCACCTTGCCTTTTTTTATTTAGAGAATGCGAGAAACTGATTCCCTAGTCTCCGTACGATCCGTGATAATTGTCAGTGAGGTCGTGCACAAAGCAAATATAAACGAGATTAAGATACGTGCAATGTTGAGGTTTGACTTGGCTAAACCGGAGTCGAACCTCTTATCGATAATCACGCTCGAGGGAAATAATCCGATTGCTCAGAGAAAACAATTTGAGAAACATGCATATACAGATCATACAGTGACACCAGGGAGAGGTGGATGACTACTGCGCAACGAGAGAAAAGCATTTATTGAAGAGAACCTAACTGAATAAAAGCTGTCAAAAAAATTACAGTTAAAACAACTCATAGCAATTGAGCAATTGGTGCTTGAAAATGAGGTTTATTCTGATGCTGCGTTTAAAAAAAAAGCAATAAAGAGTACTATTTAGCTACTGCTGTTATATCTAGTAAACTCGAAATGTACTAGACTCATTTATATCCCTACTCAAAACTATATACCTGGAAGTCTTTTCCCCTTTTAAACCTAAGTTAAACACGTATTTTAAAACCAACTTTTTAGTTTAAAGTTATTTTTATCTAAACAGCTTTTTTTAAACTACAAAGTTAACCAAAATTAAAGTATAAATTAAACGAAATAAGTAAAGAAATACAAGTTGAAGCTTTTCAAAGTCAACCCTATGTAAAATCAGTATTAATCTTTTTTCTATTTTACTATTGATTTTCGCCTTGTTTTAACAACACGAAAATCAAAATCAAAATCAAAATAAGGCAATGTCATCAACTAATTTACACTTAAACATACGTAATTGATTTACAAGTTGTCACAACAAGAACAATAAATTATACGATAACAACGACAAGGTTTTTATGAGTGATATTTAGGTGATCATGCTGTGCCGTAACATATAAACTTTCCCAAGGTGTGGTAGCCTTTCTCCAACTGTTGACCAGTATCACCAAACCTGAGCTGTTTTACTGGAAGCTTTGTCTTGTCGGTGAGGAGACCGCTGTCTTCACGCCACTCCCTGTCATTCGCATCACAGTTGCAGCCATCACTGGGGTCTGCACATGTGTTGTTCATCCCGCAAGCGCACTTACCACTGTCAGGTGATGCTCCACCCCAGTAAACCATCTTAGTGGAATCACGTGAAACCCACCATCCCATTCCATTTTTGAGTAGCTTTGATCTTAAACACTTATACTTGATAAACTGCTCACAGTGTGAAGAGACCTTGGTAAGACTCGCCAACTGAGAAACACTCACTCCATTGTAATGAATGTCACGTGAGTAGCATCCAGCCCCATCACATTCATTCACCAACGTTTGGCTCTCGCTGTCGTGACTGATGACTGTCACGCCAACTCCATTCTTGCCAGTCATGTTGCAGTACACTACGAATGGCGTCAGATCTCCTTCGCCATCTGGATCAATGTTGTAATATCCACTTTTTGCTGTAGGGTCGCCGTTCTTTAAGTACGTGCATGATAACGCAACTATAGAAAGTAGGACCCCGATTATTATTTTTATTAGTTGTTCCGGTCGTTAATGACCTGTTTAACAGACTAATAGGTCTTAGACAGAAGTACAAGTGTTGACTATTAAGAAAGGTTAAGGAATGTTACTATTCATTCAAAATATTTCCCCGATTCTGATTGGCTAAAAGCACACGTTTAATTCACCATAACCAGTCTCTGATGGCAAAATTTGGAAAAATTTTGTGTTTAGCGAGGAAATGACGTTAAAAATGCAGCTTTCTTGCAGGTTATTGCACCGTTAACCGAGAAGACCTCTGGACGAGCTTGAGTTGTTTTGGTTGTGAACTTGAAAAATGGCGGACATTTCACTCGTTTCAAATGTAAGAACTGAACGAAAAAATAGCTAAAAACATGGCAAGAACAGCAAGAAGACAACTCGAAGAGCGACACCTACTATTTGGAGAATATTTGCCGAGCTGAACAACCCTAAACGTGCACTTCGAAGATGAACTTAACATCGATGGATCCATGGAGGTAAGCATGTTTTTAAACTAGGAATTATTTTGAACGAATAATAAAACAATGATTGAATTCGGCTTTCGTATCATATGAAGAATTATGGAGATCTTGGAGTGTGTTATCCGATAACTACCTCCTCGATCTCCATAATTCTTCATAAAATACTCAGCCTCATTCATTAACTTTTAAGTATGTTACGGATATTACCATGTAAACTAAGCGATAATCAAGCCGTCAATAGCTGTCACATAGAAAACAGAAAGTGGAGTGTAGGATGCTTAAATAATAAAAACACGATTGATTTTCCCCCGCGGTGATGTAGGAGCTGTTCGTAAGGTACAAAAAAGGAATTTGGCTAACATCCTACCAACTTGACCTTGCGCTTGGTGAGTATTAAATTCACATGTAGTAGGATGGAAAAAGTGCCGTCAAATACAGTTGGTTTCGGCACCATTAAATAATTATCAGTTGATGATCATTTGAAGAAGAGCGCCCCCTTCCTACTCCCCGCCCCACAATAAAAATGTCAGCACAGTCACATCATTTGAAAGAAAGGGTATATCACCATAAAAAAACAAAAAACAAAACAAAACAAAACAAAATAAATGCATGTTTACTAAGTGTCTAAGGACATTCACGGAGCCGATAATTTGATCAAAACCCTTCACTGTCGATACAAATTTTAGAACAGTTGATAAGAAACCATCACGAAATTTTAAGAACTAAATCGTTACAAGTTATTTCATTTTTTATATATTGATGTATCATTCTGTTATTTTTCCCGGCAATGATTTTCTTGTCAGTACAAATTGACTATGGCTCCTGTTCAAAAGCAGCGAAATGAAGGCATACTTTGTAAGACATGTCTTACACCTAAACCTGACTAGTGTCTGGTTTCTACTGACACTATCTTCAATATTTCAAATTTTAAGTAAAATGCAAAACGACAGAAAAGATGACAATAAACCATTTTGAATTGGTAAATCTTGAATGCTATGTTGTCAGCCTGACTTATCTTTCGAGAATGCCAAAGTATAACCAGCGTAAAATTGTTCTTTAAATTCGCTCTCAACATTAAAATCTGACAGGTGTCTCTGTGCGGAGTGCACCCTTGGGTTCAGGGCGTAAGAAGCTAGAGCGTTGAAACGCTCATACGCGCGCACTCTTTGGTTCAACCATGATGTGGAGTAGGACTGGAACTAGTTGGCATTTCAGCTCTCGATCCGCTGTCAGGGCAAAAAAAAAAAAATTGGCGCCGTCTAGCTGGAGGTAGGTTCGGATTTATTGCTTTATATCTTTACGTAGATCGCTGCAATCTATAATTACGTTTGATATTTGGCGTATTTCTATGCGATATACAGAAAATATTTAGGTGATTTTTTATAGTTAGTCTTATAAGTTAAGGTGTTGTTTCGCCTTTTATGTCTATGTAGTGTCAAAATGGCCTATCAATTATTACAGGTTGAAGGTCGCGTTTTATCTTGCTAGTCAAAACCAAATGATAATAAACGGCTACAAAAAAAAATGTAATGGTTTTATAAATTTTGTTTGTGCATGCAAATTTTTCGAGTGAACTCTTATGAACTTTTATGGTTTTTTTACTTTTGAAGTGACGACTTCATGATGGTGACAGCAAGGTTTTTGTTTTGTACGTTGGCGTTTAGCTTGTTAGCAAAATAAAAGATTTCAGTTGCCCAGTTTAGCGAGTTTTCTTTTTTTTTAATATACACAAAGATGGTATATAATTTTTTCTAGTTACAGAACCGCGATCCAAGAAGGTTCTGACTATTTTTAAAGTTCTACTAAAAAATTGCATTCCAATGATCTCGCGCGACAGTCTTTGTATGAACAACTTACAAATTCTGTTTCACTTCGGTATAAATCTAAAGGTTGTATTGCACAGAAACAGAATGAAGCCTATGGAGAAATTTGCTTTCAAATCCCCACAAAGATTCCCCTGTAAAATTATATCATAGAACGTGTTTGCTATTATGATTTTTTGCAGGACAACAGTAAGAGGACTATACCCGGCCCGAAAAGACTACTAGAACACACTGAAAGATAAACGAGTTCATAATACCGCGAATATGAAGAAGAACATGAAGTGGTCTTAATTTGACTGCATGTGTAACATTGTATTTTTGTCGTGAGAGGCTTAAGTGTGGTATTGCACAAACTAGAGTCAGCTCTCAGATGGAAACTATTGGGACTAGCACAAAATGTCTGTATTAATGAACAGGTGAAACGCTCATAGAGCGTAAAAGAAAATGACCGAAGAATAGTAGGGACCAAATAACTAGATTTCCTGGAGGTGCCTTATCATTTGATTGTACTAGTGTATACAATATGTCATATTTCTAGCATTATATCATCTCTCTTAATATTATATTTTGTAGACAAGGAAACAGGAAAGTATTTTTTGTATCAAGTTTGATTAAGCCTGTCTGCAGTTAATAATTTAACCAAGAATGAAATTGAATCATACTGGACATAAAGTATACAAGTGTACTAGGGTTGCTGGTCACTCTGAAAAGTATGTTTTTCAATGGTTTAATAGCTGTTACAGGCCATTTGTATTAATCGTTTGTGCATAATTCTGAGTAACTTTCTTGTTTGCAATATACTTTTGAATTTGTATGTTATATAAATGTTTTATGCTGTTTCTGTAAGATATATATAGCAATGTCTGGTTTCAGTGTAAGACTAGTGAGTGTTTAGTTTCTTTTAGTTCCTTAGTATGTCTTGCATGGGTGGTTTTCATTGACCATTTCATGACGAAAAGCTGTTATTATCCAACAAAAATATTTGCTGGGCTACTTATTTGTGTTGTTGCTATCTCTTTGTTAGCTTTTCAAGGGCAGTGATTTATATTTTTTTTCACAAGCTCAGATTCTTCATTGCACAGTAGTATTAGTGCACAAGATAGAAAATAATGATGATTTTATTATATTTTAAATTTACGCGGACTTTAGTTTTCTCAATATGTCCAATTGTAATACTCAATATTGGAGATAGCTCAACAAGGTTTTTAGAGAAGAATACTGATGTACACCAACAAATCCAAAATTTAATAGTGAAAACAGATCATCTGGCCTTGAAACTGGGCACCAAAAAATAGATGCCATAGCAGAAGATAAATTACCCAAATTAATATTAAACTGAAATACAGAACCTATAATGTTAGTCTTAAACTGATGTCAGTGCTATCATCTGAGTTGTGATGCCATTTTCTTACCAAGTCACGAAATTTTAATACAGGTCACGGAGGTGGAACTATATTCAGTAAAGACATTTGTTCGCGGGGGAAAATTGAACAAAACAGAAAACGAACTTGAGAAAACTGAAATAATTTGTTCCTCCGCTATCGCTTGCAGCAAATGAATGCCAGGGACCGGGATAATAGCTAACGTCCACTGGACAATCTCTCTGACGGTCCAGTATAATATCCGTCATCTTGTTTTGTCTCTTTGGTAGTACCCAGACCCTTGCATCACAGCTAGATCGCTCGACCCCGCTCGTTTCAACGCCCTAGCTTCTTACGCCCAGCTTGGGATTCACTGATCTTCCGCTGAAACTTTGTAAGAAAACCAACCTGGTACCCGAAAAGAGCATACTTCTACTGGACATTTTTGTTTGGTCACATACTCACCGAAAGCTTCAGTTTGTTGTTGTATCGTTTGTATTTGTTCCTGAGTTAAGGCCTTGTCGTATACCTGCATCTGAGTAATCCTTCCTTTGAAGGCCCACCAATTATAATTTTTAATTGCTCCCATCCTTATGCTGTCCTGAGTGGCTAGGTCCAGTCCTGCTCCAATGTTCAGAGTCTGAACTACGAATCCATCGACCCATAGTTTTGCATCACCGGTACTGTGGTCGTATGTAGCGCCAACAAACTTCCATCCACCCGCTAGAGCGGTGTGCAATAGGCGAGTGGTAAGTGAGTAGTCGCGTTTTGTGAAGCGAAAAAACAGTTGACCATTTAATGCCCATAGGCGTACTCCCCGGGCTCCATTGGGCCTGTAGTCAAAGAGAGGTCCGTCTTGGCCACTGTGGTACACCCAACATAGCATTGTAATAGAGTAACGGACGTCCAGTGGTCCCCCTTCGCTGTTAGGAAACTCGATAAAGCTGTTGGGATATCCGGAAAATTCGTAGGAGCCGCCATCTATCCCGTCGGGCCCGAGAGCCAAAGTAACTCCTCTGGGTACCCCGGCAGCTACTCTGTCTTTGATCTCCCTGGTTTCAAAAGTGGAGTTGAGAGGAAACAAGGCAACAGGTTCTGGAACTTGATAAAACAAAGCAAACAACAAATTTAGGACAACCTGGGGTTTTGAGAATAATTATCGGCTAATCTTACACATTGGATCTATAATGGCTATAATCTAAAGGGACTGAGATGTCCTCACCCAGCGAAGGTCACAGAAATCATCCAATTAGCCTTCTGTTTAAAGAACCAATCACTGGCGGATTTTGTATGCCGAACTTAACTTGTAGTGGAGCTCCACGCGCGGAGCCCCATAGCTAAGTAAGAAAATTTGGTAATCGCGTGACCGTACACCGAGCGAGCGACCGTCCGTCCTTCCGCACCACAGAGAAACCAATGTCTACTTCACACTTTTTAGCTACTTGTAGTTTAGGAGCCCAGGAGAAAACTAATTGCACATCAATGTTGTGATCAATTGACAGCTGTCAAAACAGAGTACCCGCTGACCAGTAATACCTTGACCGTACAACGGGCTCAAGTGTCGACCCATCGAGTTCCAGTATTTTTGAAGTTATCCGCTGATAAATTACCAGTTTCAAATGATCGCAGGCTCAAGTTTATTTTTTCTAATGATTCATATGAAATATGTTGTCAAATATACCAATTGATCACTATGACCCAGCACAATTAAGATTTTGATTTCAAACGGACCTCGGAAGCAAAAATTCGGCTAGTTGTTGTTAAATACTGGCGGGGTAGACCTTTTCTTTCCATGGTCACGCGTTGGTCACGCTCTAGGTCCAATGTTTATGCTCTGATTGGTCAAAATTCGACAGGTGAGTTCATGCAGAAAATTTATCCAGCATCTTGAAAGTTGTTTACATTGACAGCTGAAGCTGACAGAGTTTTGTGTCAACTTGTGATTTTTTTAACAGTCTTTCTCCACTGGATGAAATACGGCTGCTATTAAGAGTCTTCTGTTATTCAAGGCTGGTTTGACAGTTTATTGGGTTTTTGGTTGCGAAATGTGTCGCTTGTCAAAACTCGTTAATCCAATTTCGGATTGCATCGTTTTCGTATTTCACTTTGTTTAATGCGTAAGAGGGTTTAAAAGTCTCAAGCAACTTTGGCCCTCCTTGATAGCTTTCAGGTGAATGAATCTCGAATGGTAAGCCTAAGTAATTATTGTATTTGATGTTTGTTTTTGTTACATCTAGTTTCATGAAGTCGAGCACAGTTTATGCGGCACGTTTATG
>OZ037993.1:41457784-41490284 GCA_964035705.1 Porites rus | reverse complement strand
GTGCACAATGTTTTTGCTGATGCTCTTTCTCGGTTGAAATTGCAGACTTTCAAACAACTAGCACCAGCCTGCATGAATCCTCATCCCACAGAGATTCCTCATCATCTCTAGCCTCTCAGTTGGCATCAGTGACCTCCTATCTGCTGCGTTCTAGCCTGCAACCATCTTCCATTCCCACTTATCAGCGTGCGTGGGCGCTATTCTATAAATTTTACAATTCAGTTTTTCACTTACCTTTTACTTTTCTTCCCATTTCCCCCTCACTAATGGCTCTGTTCATAGTGTATATATTTAATTTTCACTATGCCCCATCTACTGTGACAATATGCATTTCTGCCTTGGGTTATTCTCTTAAGCTTTTAGGTTTCCCTGATCCTTCCAAAGTTTTTTGTTTCCCAAGTCCTCAAGGGCTATAAAAAAGTGGGTTTCCGTTTGGGACCGCCTCCCTATTACACTTCCTATTTTGGACTGGTTAGTATCGATAGCTCCATTTTTACAGGGGTCAGCTTACCAAATTAGTCAGTTTCAGGCTATGTGCTCTTTGGCCTTCTATGCCTTTTTGCATATAGGGGAAATGACCAACCATTTTAATAGTAATGCTAACCCTCCCCTTCAGTTATATCAGATCACAAAACTGATTTCACCATCTTGGGAATTGCAGGCTTTTAAACTCACCTTTGGGGATTTTAAGCATAGCTACAATTCACGCCCCTTTTCTGTAGCTCTTTCTCGGCAGCCCAATTCCACGTGTCCAGTTGTATTGCTGTCCAGGTATTTAACCTTGCGGGGCTTAAGACCACGGGCCATTTTTGTTTCGGAGGGTGGGTTGCCTGTTTCAAAATCAGTCTTCTCCAGCCAACTTCTGAGGGTTTGTCATTTGTGTGGCTTAGATCCTTCCCGTTATAAGGGTCATAGTTTCCGAATTGGTGCGGCTTCCTATGCAGCAAATCGGGGGCTGTCTGATGCTGAGATTAGATTGTTAGGGCGCTGGAAGTCCAATGCATTTCTGCGCTATATCTGGGTTCCCAGTCTAAGTTGCTGAACTAATAGTTTTGCTCATCGTAATTACTGGCAAAGCGAGTCAGTTTGCTTGGGCGGCTGCCTCACTTTGTTGTTACTCTCAATTGTCTTGTTTCCAAGGATTCATCTAGCAAACAGCAACTTATACCATCTTATATATATATATATATATATATATACACCCGTTTTCAAAAAGGTTTTCATACAGAGAGATATATAGATAGATATATACTTTTGTTCTCTTGCACGTGCGCCCGTGTGTATTTTTCACTTGTTATTGTCCAACTTGTGAAAAACTCAGTTCGACGATAAATTTTTTCGTCGTCGGGGTTTTTGTTCCAATTTGAAATGTCGTTTTGTTTTGTTTTTTTTTTTAGAAAAATACATGCCCCCCTTCGATACAAACTTGCAATGGCGAATTTTGTAGCTGATTTTGGGAATGAGGAAAACATCCCGCGAAGCATCCGATCCGATACAGAGAGATATATGGATAGATATATACTTTTGTTCTCTTGCACGTGCGCCCGTGTGTATTTTTCACTCGTTATTGTCCAACTTGTGAAAATCTCGGTTCAACGGTAAATTTTTTCGTCGTCGGGTTTTTTGTTCCAATTTGACATGCCGTTTTGAGTTTTTTTTTTTAGAAAAATACATGCACCCTGCGATACAAATTTGCAATGGCGAATTATATGGCTGATTTTGGGAATGAGGAAAACATCCCGCGAAGCAGCCGATCCGCGAGTTATACGGCGTCACCGAATTGGTAGCCCAAATGCTATGGCATCTGTAGCAAGTGACGAAGCATTTTTATTGATGGAGTGTATTAAAAAATGCGCTGTCCAGGGGCGTGCTTAAGAGAAACTGTAGACTAACTTGAAAGCATTTGTGGCCGAGAGTTTATTCTGTCTTCAATGACACGTTGTGATTTTACACGAAAAAAGGTGAGACATTAAGATACATGACTTTATCATGGTTATGATAAAGTCTGCTTCTACGAAGCTCGTCATCGTCTTAGTCCGTTTTAATCAACTGCTATAATATTTTTGCTCCCTCCCACATATCCAATATGGACATCCACCGTCACATCTTCCTTCACAGCGGTTTCGAAAACACATTTTTTTCATTTCATCTGCGTTGTTTTAAAAATGAAAATCTTTGATGTTTTTCCCCTTATCCTGTAACGACAACAATTATATGATCTATAAGTGACCGAATTCCTCATTCTTTAATTTTCAAAAGAATGCAAATCAAGAGAATTGCAGAAATTGCTCGTGCATATATCTATCTATATATCTCTCTATATGAAAACCTTTTTGAAAACGGGTGTATATATATATATATATATATATATATCAAGCCGGATTTATGAAAACCGTACCATCGGACACCAGCAGCCCACACACCTTAAACTGACTCAACTAAAGTAAATATGACCAAGACACTCAGCTCTTACCCATGGTTCTCTTAAGTTGACTCTCTTCTTGGCTCCTGATTAGCAAAAGAAACATTCCAGTCCATCAAAAAGACACTCTGGACTTGTCCATACACTCTAGCTGCTTAAAGGCCCTGAATGACGGAGGACGCTTGAGACTTAAGCAAGTTCTAAGCAGAGAAATTCAAGGTTAAATCACCCCCCCTGACTTCCTCCACCCCCCCAGCCTAGCACGTGCTTAAGGGGAATGCTTTCATTGGCCAATGGGCCTCAAACGTTACAAGAATTTGACATGACAGACTAAAGGCAGACATGAGCAGTGCACTGACTCTGCCAGACCAGGACTAACGGAAGGTACAACGCTTCTTTAGCACCCTACCCCCCTAGGGATTGACATGGAGGCCCCTTTCCAACCCATGGCGAGTTAGCTCAGGGACTGAACTTGTCAATGAGACCAACCAGGACAGCAAGCCCCCTATGTTTTTTGGCACCACAGTGACCAGAAAGCTGGCTATTGCCAGCTTTCTGTGCGAATATTCTGGTCCATTTTGAGGTATGTTTTCAAAAATTCGGCTAGATATATATATATATATATATAAAAGATGGTATAAATTGGTGTTTGTGGGTCACCTTTTCGGTGGCCTACGAAACAGGCTTGTATTAAGCACCCATGCACTCAGAATTTGAGTAGTTCACCTACTGGTCTATATATATATATATATATATATCTAGCCGGATTTATGAAAACCGTACCATCGGACACCAGCAGCCCACACACTTTAAACTGACTCAACTAAAGTAAATATGGCCAAGACACTCAGCTCTTACCCATGGTTCTCTTAAGTTGACTCTCTTCTTGGTTCCTGATTAGCAAAAGAAACATTCCAGTCCATCAAAAAGACACTCTGGACTTGTCCATACACTCTAGCTGCTTAAAGGCCCTGAATGACGGAGGACGCTTGAGACTTAAGCAAGTTCTAAGCAGAGAAATTCAAGGTTAAATCACCCCCCCCCTGACTTCCTCCACCCCCCCCCAGCCTAGCACGTGCTTAAGGGGAATGCTTTCATTGGCCAATGGGCCTCAAACGTTACAAGAATTTGACATGACAAACCAAAGGCAGACATGAGCAGTGCACTGACTCTGCCAGACCAGGACTAACGGAAGGTACAACGCTTTTTCAGCACCCTACCCCCCTAGGGATTGACATGGAGGCCCCTTTCCAACCCATGGCGAGTTAGCTCAGGGACTGAACTTGTCAATGAGACCAACCAGGACAGCAAGCCCCCTATGTTTTTTGGCACCGCAGTGACCAGAAAGCTGGCGATCGCCAGCTTTCTGTGCGAATATTCTGGTCCATTTTGAGGTATGTTTTCAAAAATTCGGCTAGATGTTGACGACAAATGCTGTCTTTTCCAAGAAGGAGGTCACCTCGGGCCAAATCTGCCTCCTCCCGACCCAGTTTTGCCCCATTTCTCCCCTCCAGACAGCATTCAACGACATCATCTAGCCGGATTTATGAAAACCGTACCATCGGACACCAGCAGCCCACACACTTTAAACTGACTCAACTAAAGTAAATATGGCCAAGACACTCAGCTCTTACCCATGGTTCTCTTAAGTTGACTCTCTTCTTGGTTCCTGATTAGCAAAACAAACATTCCAGTCCATCAAAAAGACACTCTGGACTTGTCCATACACTCTAGCTGCTTAAAGGCCCTGAATGACGGAGGACGCTTGAGACTTAAGCAAGTTCTAAGCAGAGAAATTCAAGGTTAAATCACCCCCCCCCCTGACTTCCTCCACCCCCCCAGCCTAGCACGTGCTTAAGGGGAATGCTTTCATTGGCCAATGGGCCTCAAACGTTACAAGAATTTGACATGACAAACCAAAGGCAGACATGAGCAGTGCACTGACTCTGCCAGACCAGGACTAACGGAAGGTACAACGCTTTTTCAGCACCCTACCCCCCTAGGGATTGACATGGAGGCCCCTTTCCAACCCATGGCGAGTTAGCTCAGGGACTGAACTTGTCAATGAGACCAACCAGGACAGCAAGCCCCCTATGTTTTTTGGCACCGCAGTGACCAGAAAGCTGGCGATCGCCAGCTTTCTGTGCGAATATTCTGGTCCATTTTGAGGTATGTTTTCAAAAATTCGGCTAGATGTTGACGACAAATGCTGTCTTTTCCAAGAAGGAGGTCACCTCGGGCCAAATCTGCCTCCTCCCGACCCAGTTTTGCCCCATTTCTCCCCTCCAGACAGCATTCAACGACATCAATTGTTGACGACAAATGCTGTCTTTTCCAAGAAGGAGGTCACCTCGGGCCAAATCTGCCTCCTCCCGACCCAGTTTTGCCCCATTTCTCCCCTCCAGACAGCATTCAACGACATCATCTAGCCGGATTTATGAAAACCGTACCATCGGACACCAGCAGCCCACACACTTTAAACTGACTCAACTAAAGTAAATATGGCCAAGACACTCAGCTCTTACCCATGGTTCTCTTAAGTTGACTCTCTTCTTGGTTCCTGATTAGCAAAACAAACATTCCAGTCCATCAAAAAGACACTCTGGACTTGTCCATACACTCTAGCTGCTTAAAGGCCCTGAATGACGGAGGACGCTTGAGACTTAAGCAAGTTCTAAGCAGAGAAATTCAAGGTTAAATCACCCCCCCCCTGACTTCCTCCACCCCCCCAGCCTAGCACGTGCTTAAGGGGAATGCTTTCATTGGCCAATGGGCCTCAAACGTTACAAGAATTTGACATGACAAACCAAAGGCAGACATGAGCAGTGCACTGACTCTGCCAGACCAGGACTAACGGAAGGTACAACGCTTTTTCAGCACCCTACCCCCCTAGGGATTGACATGGAGGCCCCTTTCCAACCCATGGCGAGTTAGCTCAGGGACTGAACTTGTCAATGAGACCAACCAGGACAGCAAGCCCCCTATGTTTTTTGGCACCGCAGTGACCAGAAAGCTGGCGATCGCCAGCTTTCTGTGCGAATATTCTGGTCCATTTTGAGGTATGTTTTCAAAAATTCGGCTAGATGTTGACGACAAATGCTGTCTTTTCCAAGAAGGAGGTCACCTCGGGCCAAATCTGCCTCCTACCGACCCAGTTTTGCCCCATTTCTCCACTCCAGACAGCATTCAACGACATCATCTAGCCGGATTTATGAAAACCGTACCATCGGACACCAGCAGCCCACACACTTTAAACTGACTCAACTAAAGTAAATATGGCCAAGACACTCAGCTCTTACCCATGGTTCTCTTAAGTTGACTCTCTTCTTGGTTCCTGATTAGCAAAAGAAACATTCCAGTCCATCAAAAAGACACTCTGGACTTGTCCATACACTCTAGCTGCTTAAAGGCCCTGAATGACGGAGGACGCTTGAGACTTAAGCAAGTTCTAAGCAGAGAAATTCAAGGTTAAATCACCCCCCCCTGACTTCCTCCACCCCCCCAGCCTAGCACGTGCTTAAGGGGAATGCTTTCATTGGCCAATGGGCCTCAAACGTTACAAGAATTTGACATGACAAACCAAAGGCAGACATGAGCAGTGCACTGACTCTGCCAGACCAGGACTAACGGAAGGTACAACGCTTTTTCAGCACCCTACCCCCCTAGGGATTGACATGGAGGCCCCTTTCCAACCCATGGCGAGTTAGCTCAGGGACTGAACTTGTCAATGAGACCAACCAGGACAGCAAGCCCCCTATGTTTTTTGGCACCGCAGTGACCAGAAAGCTGGCGATCGCCAGCTTTCTGTGCGAATATTCTGGTCCATTTTGAGGTATGTTTTCAAAAATTCGGCTAGATGTTGACGACAAATGCTGTCTTTTCCAAGAAGGAGGTCACCTCGGGCCAAATCTGCCTCCTCCCGACCCAGTTTTGCCCCATTTCTCCCCTCCAGACAGCATTCAACGACATCAATTGTTGACGACAAATGCTGTCTTTTCCAAGAAGGAGGTCACCTCGGGCCAAATCTGCCTCCTCCCGACCCAGTTTTGCCCAAATTCTCCCCTCCAGACAGCATTCAACGACATCATCTAGCCGGATTTATGAAAACCGTACCATCGGACACCAGCAGCCCACACACTTTAAACTGACTCAACTAAAGTAAATATGGCCAAGACATTCAGCTCTTACCCATGGTTCTCTTAAGTTGACTCTCTTCTTGGTTCCTGATTAGCAAAAGAAACATTCCAGTCCATCAAAAAGACACTCTGGACTTGTCCATACACTCTAGCTGCTTAAAGGCCCTGAATGACGGAGGACGCTTGAGACTTAAGCAAGTTCTAAGCAGAGAAATTCAAGGTTAAATCACCCCCCCCTGACTTCCTCCACCCCCCCAGCCTAGCACGTGCTTAAGGGGAATGCTTTCATTGGCCAATGGGCCTCAAACGTTACAAGAATTTGACATGACAAACCAAAGGCAGACATGAGCAGTGCACTGACTCTGCCAGACCAGGACTAACGGAAGGTACAACGCTTTTTCAGCACCCTACCCCCCTAGGGATTGACATGGAGGCCCCTTTCCAACCCATGGCGAGTTAGCTCAGGGACTGAACTTGTCAATGAGACCAACCAGGACAGCAAGCCCCCTATGTTTTTTGGCACCGCAGTGACCAGAAAGCTGGCGATCGCCAGCTTTCTGTGCGAATATTCTGGTCCATTTTGAGGTATGTTTTCAAAAATTCGGCTAGATATATATATATATATATATACACGTAGACTTGAACTAGGTCAAAACCATTTATTTGCTACTCAGAGTCTCATGCTTCATGAGAAGCAATCATCAGGCAACTGCCAAAAAGAAATAATACATGGTGTTTTATAGTGATTTTGAAAAAAACGGTAGCGATTCATAATAGGCTGGGTTGCATAGCAACGGATAAAACAATTTTCAGTAAACCGCTGAAAAAGAAAAAATAGAATAAAATAAAAAAAATAAAAATAAAATATGTCTTACAAGCTTAAATAATCACGTTATTGAGAAGAAATTTATTTGCATGTCTGCAATTTGATACGAGTTCATTTCTGTTGTTCAGGGTCGCCATATTCGGTCTACAAATTATATATATAATTTGCACGTTTTCACGTACTTATGGTTGAGTACCGATCCAGCCGTCTCGACCAAAACAAGCCTTTTTCCGGACCGGTTTCGACTTTACTGTCTTCTTCAGCGGATTCTACAGTTTCAGCTTGTCCGGTCGCTTACGCGCCGTTGGACTTATTCAAGCTAGCCTTAAATTGTAAGGATAGAGAGACATTAAGATTTAAAGTTTTCCGCGTTAACGCAAAAAACGCTAAAGAATTGTGCACGAAAATAAGTACAATTCATTAATCAATCTATTGATGCCATACCCACGTCATACACGTAATTGTCAATTTATGGTATATAAAGAGTTGTGACACATAGTTAATGCAATAAGTCCAACGGCGCGTAAGCGACCGGACAAGCTGAAACTGTAAAATCCGCTGAAGAAGACAGTAAAGTCGAAACTGGTCCGGAAAATGGCTTGTTTTGGTCGAGACGGCTGGATCGGTACTCAACCATAAGTACCATCCTTAATTTCCAGTGCGAAATCGCAAGGGAGGTTCCGCAACGGGGAATGGGAAGCATGCTGAACCTAGACACCTTCTCTTGGCAAGAGAGCCCGTGCAAATTATATACATATATATATATATTAAATTCTTGGGGTCATTATATTTACAGCAAGGTGGGTCAGTTTCCATGGGCTGCCGTCCCACATTGTTGTATCACACTCTAACAATCTTGTTTCTCTTTTTATCAAGGATTCATTAAGCCAAAAACAAATTTTTACAATCATTTATTCCTTATAACTAGTTTTCTAATTCATGACTCAGCTTGAATGGGCGGCTTTGTCAGGAGTTAGTTTTCATTCTTGCTGCTAATGGTATAATTCCTGTCTCAGTTTGCATGGGCGGCTTTTTCAGGAGTTGGTTTTCATTCTTGTCATTAACAGTTTAACTCCTGATTCAGTTTACATGGGCGGCTTTTTTCAGGATTAGCTTTTAATTTGTGTTACGGGTTGAATGATTTGGGTCTTAGTGGCCTGATTACTTAATTCTGTTGAACCATGCTTGCAAAGGCGGTATACCAGCTTGAGAAGAGAGGATTTCTTTTCTGGAACTGATTAGCGCTAATAGCTTGTTGTATAGTGGGGATGCAGTTCTTCCTTGCTTCTGCTCTTGCCTGGGGTGGGGCAGCAATGCACCTTCGGTTTCATTGCTTTTGGCGTTTTTCTTGGCCCGCACCTTTACTGGGCAAACATATTATAACAATTCATTCTTGTTCTGTTTGTTTCAATAAAAGCGGCTATGGACCTATTGTCCATAGCCATATTGCTCCAACCTATGTGTGTTTATTTTTATTGCTCAGGAAACAGAGTTCAGGCAAGAACAGCATTTATGGGTTTTGTTTTGGGCGGAGAAAGGGAGACATAAACAAAATATTTGCTTGCAAATAGATCTTTTATGTCTTCTCTCTTTGACCAGGGTTTATTTGATAATCAAGGGGCCTGGGTTTGAGTCAGGTGTCAATAGCCATTATGTTCAACCCCCTCTAAGGTTTTTGACAAGTCACATGAACTCGCAAGCCATGTGCTTGCCATGATCGTCTCTATTGCTCGGAGTTAAAAGCTTCCTTTGACTCCCACCTCCTTCCACTGATCCGCCCACTTTTTCTTGTAGTTTATTTAGTGTTGGTGCGTTTTTCTTGGCCCGCACCTTTACTGGGCAAACTTTCCTGTTCTGTTTGTTTCAATAAAAGCGGCTATGGACCTATTGTCCATAGCCATTTTGCTCCAACCTATGTGTGTTTATATTTATTGCCCAGTAAACAGCGCTCAGACAAGAGCAGCATTTATGGGTTTTGTTTTGGGCGGACAGAGGAAGACATAAATACACTTCAGTGAAAAATGTTATCTCTGTAAATGTTTCACCAAAGTGTATTTCTTTTATTGATTGTTATAGTAGTCTCTCTTGCATTTTTAATCGCTCGACCGTGCCGTTTGTTTTCATCGCTTATGAACATCGCTTGCAGGAGTACTCAAAAATGTCGCGCGTATCAAACGCTTTATAAGATTACACATCGTTATAACTGAAACCATTAAATAACAAAAATGATAATAATAAATTCGTTATTATGTTGAAGGGTAACTCTATTAAAGTTCATTCAAACACTCGACCACACTGACAGCTCGCACTAGAAATGAGAACCGGCTGGCCGTATGGGTGATTTTGGAAATTTTTTGAACGGTTTCGCTAAAAGCCCACGATTGATCGTCCTCTTGACTGAGTGCAATTTGTCTTGAAAAATTGTGAAATACCGCATTCTGTCCGAGGTCTGTATGATAAATAGGACTGTTTCACCTCAAATGTGATGTATAAAAAGTATAAAAGGTTGGTTTACAGACCTTCAGATTTGTTGGCAAGAATTTGTAAAGTAAATCTGTCGAACGCAAAAAAATTCGGTCTGATTTGTTTTCCAAGAATTTATTTTCGAGGCCTAATCTACTGTGATCAAGAGCCATTATGTCTCTTGAATGTGATCGAAGATGTTTGCTATGTTTTGGGTGTACATATAAGGCTATCAACTCGATGAACAAGAAAGTTGTGGCTGTTGTGGTGTAAATGACATTACAAACTAAAGCTAGAAACTAGAAACACTTGAATACTGCGAGAGTTGTGTGACATATCGTGTTATATTATAATTCGTTGTATTGTATATGTAGTGTGATTTGACTTTATTGTATGAGCCTGCAATCCTCGTGGAGGCAGTATGCCGGCATGTTTGTGTAGTAAGAGATTTGGTGATTAAAGCCTAATATTCTCCAGGCAAACGTCTTCCCTTGTTTACAACAATTTAATCACCAATCTCAATGGACAAAGTACTCCGTCCGGAGCGCCTGGAGACGGAGCCTAACAGTGGCGAAGCTTTTGAAAGAATGGCTTCAACGAACGTTCGATAACGTTTTGGCTCTACTATCACAAACAAACCTCGATAGGCTCTCGGCATTGGCGAACTTCGTATCTCCCTCAATCTTTCAACATCTCGAGGAGTGCACTCAGCATGGAGCAGCCGTAGGAATATTACACTTTTAATGAAACCTCGAAATGAAATCTTTGCCCGCCATATACTTGCTACGAGGTGCAACAACCTCACGAAACGCTAGATAAACACTTGTTTGACCATGTTTGATCAAGCTCTTTCTTTGGAGTTGGCTATGCGTAATTCCGAATCCTACTCTAGTACTCCTTTATCTGTCAATGTAGCAGTTCCACCCGCCCGCTACGGAGGATCAGAAGCAGATAGATCTCGGCGCTTTAGCTGCAATAGGATCAGATACCTCTACTTGTTTCTTCTGTGGAAACAGTAACCATCCTCGTTCAAAATGCCCTGCCCGTGATGCCGTTTGCTGTAAATGTCAGAAAAAAGGGCCATTTTGCAAAGGTTTGCCGTGGAAAGAAGATCAGCAAGAACAAAGTTTTAGCTGCAGCCTGGTCCCCCACACTTGCCACAGTGGGTGCCCTTGAATCCCTTTCAAAGTCTTTAGGAACTGTAACTATCGAAGGATTGGAAGTCAAAGCTCTTTTTGATAGTGGTAGCACTGACAGTTTTATTAATCCAAGGTTGGTGGAGAAGGTAGCTCTTACCGTTCATCCTTTATCTGGTACAGTATCCATGACTACCTCAGTGTCTAGTACAGTTAGTATCACTGGTACCTGTGGCGCTAATCTTTCCTACCAAGGACGTAAATATGCAGGGTACAAACTTTCCGTCTTGCCTGGTTTTTGTGCTGACCTAATCCTTGGTCTTTATTTCCAATCCCAGCATTCGAGTGTCACCTTTTATTAGGGAGAGCTCTGAACCACCTTTGGCCATCTGTGGATTTGGTAAACTGAATATAGATCCACCTGAGCCGTTTGTGAATCTGACTGCAGACTGCCATCCAATTGCCTCGAAGTCTCGAAGGTACAGTCAAGACGATTCCGCCTTTATTGATGAGGAAGTGAAAAGATTACTCAAAGAAGGCATTATAGACCCAAGCCTTTCACCATGGCGTTCACAGTTCGTTGTGACTAAGGATGAAAATCACAAGAAGAGGCTAGCGGGCGACAACTGACAAACAATTAACCGATTCACACTTCCAGATGCTTTCCCATTGCCCAGAATAAGCGACACGGTCAACAAAATCGCCCAGTACAGAGTCTTCAACACCATTGATCTTCGAAGTGCATATCATCAAATGCCACTCAAGGAAGAAGACAAGCCTTACACAGCCTTTGAAGTTCGAGGCAATCTCTATCAGTTCACCCGCCTGCCTTTCGGGGTAACCAATGGAGTAGCCTGTTTTCAGAGGGAGATGATGAAGTTTGTAGATAAGAATGGTCTTGAGGCGAGCTTCCCCTACCTTGACAACGTTATTATTTGCGGCAAGGACCAAGAGGATCATGACGCTAACTGGAAACAGTTTCTTGAAACTGCCAAATGCAAGAACCTCTGTTTTAACACTGAAAAGTGTATTTTCTCAACCCGGTGTCTCTCCATCTTCGGATACACCATCGAGGAGGGTACCATACGGCTAGATCCTGATCGTCTACGACCCCTTCGCGAACTCTCTATTTCACACGACTCAAGGTCCATGAGCAGGTGTCTCGGATTATTCTCCTATTATTCACAATGGATCCCAAGGTTTCCGGATCGAATCAAGCCAGTTGCATCTCCCAAGACATCCCCTCTGCCCCCGGCAGCTGTCGAAGCATTTGATTCTCAAGAAGACGATATAAGACGCTTTTGTCACCGCTATTGATGAAACCAGTGCCTTTGAGGGCCAAACCGATGCGTCCGAGGGAGCACTAGCAGCCACTCTCAACCAGAATGGAAAACCTGTTGCCTTCTTCTCACGAACTCTTCAAGGCAGTGAACTGAAGCATGCATCCATAGAGAAGGAAGCCCAGGCCATAATAGAAGCGGTGAGGCATTGGAGACACTTACTGACCAGAAATCAGTGTCTTACATATTCGACAAGCATCCCAGAGGGAAGATAAAGAACGAGGAATTCTTGTTTTGGAGACCGGAACTCTCCTGCTTCAGTTTTGATATCTCTATCGCCCTGGTAGAGATAACGTCCCAGCTGGCACACTGTCCAGGGCCATATACGCCATGGCCACTGAGGATTCCCTCTTCAAGGTACACGAGGCTCCCTGCCATCCAGGCGTCACCAGACTAAACCACTTCGTGAAAACCAAGAACTTACCTTTTTCCCTCGATGAGATTAAGAAAATGACAAGCCTGTCCTGTATGCTGTGAGTGCAGACCTCAGTTGCATTGCCCAGGAAAGGTTTCCCTTATCAAAGCCACTCAGCCATTCGAGAGGATCAACATCGACTTCAAAGGCCCCCTTCCGACGAATAACGGAAACAAGTACTTCCTTATGGTTGTTGATGAGTACTCCAGGCTAAAATTTGTTTTTCCATGTCCTGATGTGTCTACGAACACAGTTGTTAAGTGCCTTACATTGCTGTTCTCACTTGTTGGAATACCAGCATATGTCCATTCAGACCGCAGAGCTTCAGTTATGAGCGGAGAGAGTTACGCGAATTCCTGTCTTCGAGACTAGTGGTTCCAAGTCAAACTACCAGTTACAACCCAGAAGGAAACGGTCAAGCAGAGAGATGCAATGGCGTGATATGGAAATCAGTTACTATGAGTTTGAAATCCAAGAACCTACCACTCAAGAACTGGCAAGATGTCCTCCCTGATGTGCTACACTCTCTCCGTTCTCTTTTGTGTACTGCCACCAATGAAACTCCACATGAGCGATTCTTTGGTTTCTCACGCCGATCGTCCGCTGGCGCCTCCATTCCCACCTGGATATCTACACCTGGGCCAGTGTACATTAAACGCGAGGTGTGCACAAGTAAGATGGACCCATTAGTGGATGAGGTGGAACTACTCCAAGCAAAGCCTCACTACGGCATGTCCGCTATGCTGACGGTAGGGAGACGACAGTAGCCACGAAGCACATTGCGCAATGTCAGAGGCAAACGTCTTTCCTTGTTCACAACAGCTCTCATAGACGTTCAAGTTGAATCTTAACAATTAGACCTGGGTTCGAAAATGTTTCCTAGCAACATACAGGGTATGCTTACAAAAATATTACTCGATTCTGCATAGTCTTCTTAAATACGCCAAAATTGAGCAGGCAAATAAAAGAAAGTTTCTGCTGGCTCGGTTGTGAAAGAATCTTTTAGCCGGTTGTTAACAATGTTCTGAAATAACATGAGGATATATGGCGTTCTTCGGTTAAAGGGAAAGGGGGCACTTGCACCCTTGCACCCTGATCGACAAACACGCTATTATCGAGGGTTTCTAGGTTTCTCTAGGCTTCAAAATAGTGATGGAAACACAAGGGTAAGTTTAAGTGCTTGCATGTAAAATGCCCGTATTTTAGGCATGCTGCTGATTCCAGAACAGCAATCGACAGCTACTCAAGCTCTTATATACTTGCATTGGAACGAAGACTCGGTCTAAACGTGAGTAAACGGGATGAAACGTGGATAAATTGGGGTGAACATGGGTAAACAGGGTTAAACGTGGATAAACTGGCGTATCATAAAAAAACAATAATAAAAAGTAGTAAACATGGGTAAACGAGTAAGAACGTGGATAAACGGGGGTCAAAACACCAGGTGAACAAATGAAAACGTGAATAAACTGGGGTAAACAAAGAACGGGAAGAAACGTGGTTAACTCGGGGTAAACATGGGTATAAACGTAGTAAAATATGCGTGAACAGGATAAAAGTGGAAAAACGGAGGTAAAACGGTAAAACATGGGTAAAAGAGCTAAGCGTAGCGTAACATAACTGGGGGAAAGCATGGGTATAAACGGGGTAAAACATGTGAGACCGGGATAAAAGTGGATGAAATGCGGATAAACTACGGCAGACAAGGGCAAACGGGAAGACCTTGGATAAAATGGGGTAAAGACAGAAAACGTGGCAAAGCAAGGCAGGACGTGGATAAACTGGCGTGGCAAAAGTTGTTTTTTTCATACAAATCTTGTTAATTTTAGCGGCCGTTGCAATAGCTACTTTTGAGATATACGGCTGAAAATTCACAGGTTACCAAATTTTCACATGTCCTTTTAGAGTGTTAACCAAATGTTTGAAAAGCCGATTATTTTTTTAGAGTATACCGTTCCCATCATCCCCCTCTAGCGCTCACTTGTCTCCAGCTCTCCCGTGTTGTTTCTCGCTGCTCCCCACTGAGCCTTGGCTATAAAAAGCAGAAAATTCTTGAACAGAGAAAATGCCTACTTAGCTGAGTTTCTGGAGTTGCTGTTGGTGTCACTGGAGCTGTTGATGTTATTGTATCTGTTGAAAAATATTTGAAACTTTCGTTCAAACCGTTGCATCATAATATTCCAAACAATAATTGCTCTTGACTTAAATGATTTTGTTTTTGTTTTTGTTTTTTTAGTGTTTATTCTTTTACGATACAATTCAAAAGTGGCGTACGGCTTCTAAATAAACTTTAAATTGGCCATTACCGAGTTACCCCAGCCTCTGTTTTAAAGCCTGGTCATGATTTTGATTTTCTTTTCATGCAAATGAAACTCATTTGCACAGGAAAGGTTTGTCAATTGTCCTGGCTTTGAACACGTGCTGTGTTCAGCTCCTTATAATGTACCCTTAGTCGCATGATTTTTGTTTTCAATTTTTAACGGTTCTCTTACCTTTTTATTATAATTTAACCTCATAAGAATAACAATAGTAATAATAATAATAATAATGATTATGATGCTGATGAAAATGATAGTGGTACTGATAATGATAATGGCAATGATAACGATAATGATAATAATAATAATAATAATAATAATAATAATAATAATAATAATGTTAGTGATATTGATAATGACAATGATAATGATAGTGATAGTGATAATGATAACGATAAAGAAAAAGGATTCCAGCTAGAACACCGAGTCACTAACCTGTTAAAGAAGTAGGCAGGTTTGACGCAGAAGGTCTTTCTGAAAAATAACCGGCTCTTGTTGCTGACGACGTCGATGCTTTAAAAGGAGAGGTTGTCCGTTGAAAATTATATAAAAAAGCCAACATTTTCAGATGTTACATATTCGTAAGTAAATTAATCTTGATGTAACGAATCGAAGGTCCAAGAATCTGTCGTAAACATCGGAAAACGGGATAAAACGTGGATAAAAAGTAGTAAACATGGGTAAACGGGAAAGAACGTGTATAAACTGAGGTCAACATACTAAGAGAACAAATTAAAACGTAGATAAACTGGGGTAAACAAAGAACGGGAAGAAACTGGATACCTCGGGGGTAAACATGGGTATAAACGGAGTAAAATATGCGTGAACGGGAAAAAAGTGGAAAAACGGAGGTAAAACGGTAAAACATGGGTAAACTACAGTCTCAGTCAAAATGGTTGGGACACTTTGGGGTCTCCTTGTCCCCTCAATGTTGGTGTACAAGATTTGGTGACCAAACCGCGATAAACAACTTTGAGAGGGACGAGGGGAGCACGAGAAGGGAAAAAACAGCGTTTGGTTAAAGTGTCCCAACTATTTTTGTCTGAGACTGTGTCAGGGAGGAATTTGAAGGCGTGTTGACAGATACAGAGGTTAATCTGTAGGTCGGTCACAAGCGACGGGCTTTTGGTTTGTTGGGTATCCATTGTGTTTCGCGAACGTTTCTATAGCAGTGAACTAAGTTATTTGGGCATAACAACATAACACAAAGAATGACCAGTTCGCAGAAATTTCTTGGGCAGAGTAGAGTATTGTAAAATAAAAGGAACTGAGTGTGCACTAAACCGTACACAAATAGCTTTCTAGTGGCCGATTGATAGCGTGACAATATAGCACGTGCATACTATCTACGTAAGATTCAGGGTTTTCATATACACAGAGGCGCTCGAATGTGCCACATTTCTAAAAAAAAATGTGTGGAGAATAATAGAGAAGGCCTCTTTGCCAAAAAAGAGCGTAGGAACAAGGCTCAAAGGGACGCATTTCTAACTTAAGGGCAAGAGGCGAAAGACAGCTGAAAGAGCGATTAAGCGATTTCGAGAGAAAGGGGGAAACTTTTCCTCAGTTTGGAGGAAAATGCAACAAGCCAGGATTATTCCCAAGACCTATCAGCGAGAACAGTATCCCGCTTTCTAAATTTCTAAAGATACTATTGACTACAAGCGCGTAAAAAGGGTGTCCAACAATAGTGTAACTGTTTGGTCCGACGCCAAAAAGTTTCTTAATAATATTCCAGGCTACTGCTGTGAAATCGACAACTTTTTATACGTTGTTTACAACATATGTTAATTTGGCCTTGCGCCAAATGGTGACATCGGTTCTCATTCTTTACCCCAAATATACACCTTCCTGAATAACTCTAAAACAAACTACTGTGCCATAAATGTGGGACTTGAGGTACAAAACATGAATCATATAAAACGAGGACACTACCTATCCTTGAAACCTCCAAAAAAGCGTTCTACTCGACGTGTACACGGGTCACCGTACATTAATTCAATTAAGATATTTATAAGTTTCTTTCAGCGAACAATCGTGTCACCATGATCAAAGTTTTAATAACTTGTCTTACATGTATCAAGGCGATATAAACCTTGGCTATTTCAATTAAGTATGAAAGTACCTTATCCTTTTCTTTCTTAATCCATTATATATACCAGAGAGCTCTTAGAAAACGCCCTGGATAGTATGGTGACCCGTTATGGTGACCCGTCCAATCGTGTCTCCACCGGTACAAGATATTCGCGGCAAGATACACAGCCTGCGAAATAATGCGCGCAGTTTTGACTCATCCGTTGTTCACTCTTTAACCCTAATACGTAGAAAGCCTTTTTAATACCGTGGAATGTTGTAATTAAAGAAACAAAGACTTCTTTCCTCTATTAATTGTCTTCTCTCTTTCTATCCTTGAAATCTTTTATGTTTTTTCCCGAAAAAATGGCTCTGAAACGTGCATATACCTGCCTAGCGATTTCCCGCCACTAGAGCCAACGAGGAGTCACATAACTAAAATTCCTCAAAAACACAGTCTCAGTCAAAATGGTTGGGACACTTTGGGGTCTCCTTGTCCCCTCAATGTTGGTGTACAAGATTTGGTGACCAAACCGCGATAAACAACTTTGAGAGGGACGAGGGGAGCACGAGAAGGGAAAAAACAGCGTTTGGTTAAAGTGTCCCAACTATTTTTGTCTGAGACTGTGTCAGGGAGGAATTTGAAGGCGTGTTGACAGATACAGAGGTTAATCTGTAGGTCGGTCACAAGCGACGGGCTTTTGGTTTGTTGGGTATCCATTGTGTTTCGCGAACGTTTCTATAGCAGTGAACTAAGTTATTTGGGCATAACAACATAACACAAAGAATGACCAGTTCGCAGAAATTTCTTGGGCAGAGTAGAGTATTGTAAAATAAAAGGAACTGAGTGTGCACTAAACCGTACACAAATAGCTTTCTAGTGGCCGATTGATAGCGTGACAATATAGCACGTGCATACTATCTACGTAAGATTCAGGGTTTTCATATACACAGAGGCGCTCGAATGTGCCACATTTCTAAAAAAAAATGTGTGGAGAATAATAGAGAAGGCCTCTTTGCCAAAAAAGAGCGTAGGAACAAGGCTCAAAGGGACGCATTTCTAACTTAAGGGCAAGAGGCGAAAGACAGCTGAAAGAGCGATTAAGCGATTTCGAGAGAAAGGGGGAAACTTTTCCTCAGTTTGGAGGAAAATGCAACAAGCCAGGATTATTCCCAAGACCTATCAGCGAGAACAGTATCCCGCTTTCTAAATTTCTAAAGATACTATTGACTACAAGCGCGTAAAAAGGGTGTCCAACAATAGTGTAACTGTTTGGTCCGACGCCAAAAAGTTTCTTAATAATATTCCAGGCTACTGCTGTGAAATCGACAACTTTTTATACGTTGTTTACAACATATGTTAATTTGGCCTTGCGCCAAATGGTGACATCGGTTCTCATTCTTTACCCCAAATATACACCTTCCTGAATAACTCTAAAACAAACTACTGTGCCATAAATGTGGGACTTGAGGTACAAAACATGAATCATATAAAACGAGGACACTACCTATCCTTGAAACCTCCAAAAAAGCGTTCTACTCGACGTGTACACGGGTCACCGTACATTAATTCAATTAAGATATTTATAAGTTTCTTTCAGCGAACAATCGTGTCACCATGATCAAAGTTTTAATAACTTGTCTTACATGTATCAAGGCGATATAAACCTTGGCTATTTCAATTAAGTATGAAAGTACCTTATCCTTTTCTTTCTTAATCCATTATATATACCAGAGAGCTCTTAGAAAACGCCCTGGATAGTATGGTGACCCGTTATGGTGACCCGTCCAATCGTGTCTCCACCGGTACAAGATATTCGCGGCAAGATACACAGCCTGCGAAATAATGCGCGCAGTTTTGACTCATCCGTTGTTCACTCTTTAACCCTAATACGTAGAAAGCCTTTTTAATACCGTGGAATGTTGTAATTAAAGAAACAAAGACTTCTTTCCTCTATTAATTGTCTTCTCTCTTTCTATCCTTGAAATCTTTTATGTTTTTTCCCGAAAAAATGGCTCTGAAACGTGCATATACCTGCCTAGCGATTTCCCGCCACTAGAGCCAACGAGGAGTCACATAACTAAAATTCCTCAAAAACACAGTCTCAGTCAAAATGGTTGGGACACTTTGGGGTCTCCTTGTCCCCTCAATGTTGGTGTACAAGATTTGGTGACCAAACCGCGATAAACAACTTTGAGAGGGACGAGGGGAGCACGAGAAGGGAAAAAACAGCGTTTGGTTAAAGTGTCCCAACTATTTTTGTCTGAGACTGTGTCAGGGAGGAATTTGAAGGCGTGTTGACAGATACAGAGGTTAATCTGTAGGTCGGTCACAAGCGACGGGCTTTTGGTTTGTTGGGTATCCATTGTGTTTCGCGAACGTTTCTATAGCAGTGAACTAAGTTATTTGGGCATAACAACATAACACAAAGAATGACCAGTTCGCAGAAATTTCTTGGGCAGAGTAGAGTATTGTAAAATAAAAGGAACTGAGTGTGCACTAAACCGTACACAAATAGCTTTCTAGTGGCCGATTGATAGCGTGACAATATAGCACGTGCATACTATCTACGTAAGATTCAGGGTTTTCATATACACAGAGGCGCTCGAATGTGCCACATTTCTAAAAAAAAATGTGTGGAGAATAATAGAGAAGGCCTCTTTGCCAAAAAAGAGCGTAGGAACAAGGCTCAAAGGGACGCATTTCTAACTTAAGGGCAAGAGGCGAAAGACAGCTGAAAGAGCGATTAAGCGATTTCGAGAGAAAGGGGGAAACTTTTCCTCAGTTTGGAGGAAAATGCAACAAGCCAGGATTATTCCCAAGACCTATCAGCGAGAACAGTATCCCGCTTTCTAAATTTCTAAAGATACTATTGACTACAAGCGCGTAAAAAGGGTGTCCAACAATAGTGTAACTGTTTGGTCCGACGCCAAAAAGTTTCTTAATAATATTCCAGGCTACTGCTGTGAAATCGACAACTTTTTATACGTTGTTTACAACATATGTTAATTTGGCCTTGCGCCAAATGGTGACATCGGTTCTCATTCTTTACCCCAAATATACACCTTCCTGAATAACTCTAAAACAAACTACTGTGCCATAAATGTGGGACTTGAGGTACAAAACATGAATCATATAAAACGAGGACACTACCTATCCTTGAAACCTCCAAAAAAGCGTTCTACTCGACGTGTACACGGGTCACCGTACATTAATTCAATTAAGATATTTATAAGTTTCTTTCAGCGAACAATCGTGTCACCATGATCAAAGTTTTAATAACTTGTCTTACATGTATCAAGGCGATATAAACCTTGGCTATTTCAATTAAGTATGAAAGTACCTTATCCTTTTCTTTCTTAATCCATTATATATACCAGAGAGCTCTTAGAAAACGCCCTGGATAGTATGGTGACCCGTTATGGTGACCCGTCCAATCGTGTCTCCACCGGTACAAGATATTCGCGGCAAGATACACAGCCTGCGAAATAATGCGCGCAGTTTTGACTCATCCGTTGTTCACTCTTTAACCCTAATACGTAGAAAGCCTTTTTAATACCGTGGAATGTTGTAATTAAAGAAACAAAGACTTCTTTCCTCTATTAATTGTCTTCTCTCTTTCTATCCTTGAAATCTTTTATGTTTTTTCCCGAAAAAATGGCTCTGAAACGTGCATATACCTGCCTAGCGATTTCCCGCCACTAGAGCCAACGAGGAGTCACATAACTAAAATTCCTCAAAAACACAGTCTCAGTCAAAATGGTTGGGACACTTTGGGGTCTCCTTGTCCCCTCAATGTTGGTGTACAAGATTTGGTGACCAAACCGCGATAAACAACTTTGAGAGGGACGAGGGGAGCACGAGAAGGGAAAAAACAGCGTTTGGTTAAAGTGTCCCAACTATTTTTGTCTGAGACTGTGTCAGGGAGGAATTTGAAGGCGTGTTGACAGATACAGAGGTTAATCTGTAGGTCGGTCACAAGCGACGGGCTTTTGGTTTGTTGGGTATCCATTGTGTTTCGCGAACGTTTCTATAGCAGTGAACTAAGTTATTTGGGCATAACAACATAACACAAAGAATGACCAGTTCGCAGAAATTTCTTGGGCAGAGTAGAGTATTGTAAAATAAAAGGAACTGAGTGTGCACTAAACCGTACACAAATAGCTTTCTAGTGGCCGATTGATAGCGTGACAATATAGCACGTGCATACTATCTACGTAAGATTCAGGGTTTTCATATACACAGAGGCGCTCGAATGTGCCACATTTCTAAAAAAAAATGTGTGGAGAATAATAGAGAAGGCCTCTTTGCCAAAAAAGAGCGTAGGAACAAGGCTCAAAGGGACGCATTTCTAACTTAAGGGCAAGAGGCGAAAGACAGCTGAAAGAGCGATTAAGCGATTTCGAGAGAAAGGGGGAAACTTTTCCTCAGTTTGGAGGAAAATGCAACAAGCCAGGATTATTCCCAAGACCTATCAGCGAGAACAGTATCCCGCTTTCTAAATTTCTAAAGATACTATTGACTACAAGCGCGTAAAAAGGGTGTCCAACAATAGTGTAACTGTTTGGTCCGACGCCAAAAAGTTTCTTAATAATATTCCAGGCTACTGCTGTGAAATCGACAACTTTTTATACGTTGTTTACAACATATGTTAATTTGGCCTTGCGCCAAATGGTGACATCGGTTCTCATTCTTTACCCCAAATATACACCTTCCTGAATAACTCTAAAACAAACTACTGTGCCATAAATGTGGGACTTGAGGTACAAAACATGAATCATATAAAACGAGGACACTACCTATCCTTGAAACCTCCAAAAAAGCGTTCTACTCGACGTGTACACGGGTCACCGTACATTAATTCAATTAAGATATTTATAAGTTTCTTTCAGCGAACAATCGTGTCACCATGATCAAAGTTTTAATAACTTGTCTTACATGTATCAAGGCGATATAAACCTTGGCTATTTCAATTAAGTATGAAAGTACCTTATCCTTTTCTTTCTTAATCCATTATATATACCAGAGAGCTCTTAGAAAACGCCCTGGATAGTATGGTGACCCGTTATGGTGACCCGTCCAATCGTGTCTCCACCGGTACAAGATATTCGCGGCAAGATACACAGCCTGCGAAATAATGCGCGCAGTTTTGACTCATCCGTTGTTCACTCTTTAACCCTAATACGTAGAAAGCCTTTTTAATACCGTGGAATGTTGTAATTAAAGAAACAAAGACTTCTTTCCTCTATTAATTGTCTTCTCTCTTTCTATCCTTGAAATCTTTTATGTTTTTTCCCGAAAAAATGGCTCTGAAACGTGCATATACCTGCCTAGCGATTTCCCGCCACTAGAGCCAACGAGGAGTCACATAACTAAAATTCCTCAAAAACACAGTCTCAGTCAAAATGGTTGGGACACTTTGGGGTCTCCTTGTCCCCTCAATGTTGGTGTACAAGATTTGGTGACCAAACCGCGATAAACAACTTTGAGAGGGACGAGGGGAGCACGAGAAGGGAAAAAACAGCGTTTGGTTAAAGTGTCCCAACTATTTTTGTCTGAGACTGTAGCTAAGCGTAGCATAGATAAACTGGCATAAACTTTTCTAAATACTGGGTGAAACGCGGATAAACTGGCGTAAACAAGGGTAACGGGGTGAAATACGGATAAACTAGGGTAGACATGGGCAAACGGGAAAACTTTGAATAAACTTGGGCAAGGATGGAAAACGGGGTAAAAACGCAGATTTACTGGAATAACATGGTAAAATGGGGTAAAGCGTGGATGAACTGACGTGGCAAAAGTTGTTTTCCTCATAGAAATACTGCTCATGCATTTTTGGTGGCCGTTGCCATCACTACTTTTGAGATATAAGGCTGAAAATTCACAGGGTACCGAATTTTAATATGCTCTTTCAGCACGCACGCGAACTGGGCCCAGTTGTTTGAACGCCGGTTAGTGGTAGCCCGGGGTTAAATTTTAACCTGGCTTTTTTTCTTTCTTTTTATTTTTATCAAATGCACTCTCTCGGATAAGTTTCTAATCTCTATTCTTTTTAGGGTATCCCATCATCAAATTTTAGGCAAAGAGAATTAAACTGAATTAATTTTTCTTTTTTAGCTCTCATGTGTGACTTCAAATTTCGCACTAACCCTGAGTTACCTAGATTCAAATGACCCAGCCCTGTTTTCGTGTTTACCGTTCCCATCATCCCCTTCTCGCACTCACTTGTCTCCAGATCTCGCCGTTTATTTCTCGGTGCTCCCCACTGAGTCTTGGGAAAGCCCGTGGGGGAGGTAGTAATCCTTGAGCAACGAAAATACCTACCCAGCTTAGTTTTTGGAGTTGCTGTTGGTGTCGCTGGAGCTTTTGATGTTGTTGTGCGCGTGTCTGTTGAAAAATATTTGAAACTGTTGTTCAAACCGTTACATGATTTCCTTTACGATGTTCCCATCATCCCCCTCTAGCGCTCACTCGTTTCCAGCTCTCGCGTATTGTTTCTCGCTTCTCCCCACTGAGCCTTGGGAAAGCCGTGGAAGCGGTAGTAATGCTTGAACAAGGAAAATACCTACCTAACTGAGTTTCTGGAGTCACTGTTGGTGTCACTGGAGCTTTTGATGTTGTTGCATCTGTTGAAAAATATTTGACACTGCTGTTCAAACCGTTACATGATAATATTACAAACAACAATAGATTTTAGTTGTTTTTAACTGTTAAATTATTTTTTACGATGTGTCAACCATATGTCCAAAAGCGGAGCACGACCTTTAAAACTTCTTTTAATCGGTCATTGCCGACTTACCCCTAGCCTCTGTTTTAAAAAGTGTCCAAGCGAGAAAGCCTGATAATGATTTTGATCTCCTTGTAATGAAAATTAAACTCATTTGCATAGGGAAGGTTTTACGACTGGCTTTAAGCATGCACGTACTGTGTGCAGCTCCTTTAATGTGCTATCAGTCGCATGTTTCAGTTTATTATTAGTTTTTTTTTCAGTTTTAAACAGCTTTTTTTATAATCTAACCTCATGATAATAGTAATAATAATGATGATGATGATGATGATGATGATGATGATGACAATGAAAAATGATAGTGATATTGATAATAATAATAATGATAACCATAGCCATTACAACGAAAAATAGAAATAACAATGACAATGATAATCATAAAGAGAAGAGATTTCAGCTAAAACTAGCACCGAGTCAGGCAGCGTGTTTGACGCAGATGGTCCTGCTGAAAAAGTAGTGGTTCTTGTTGCTGGCGACGTCGATACTTTTAAGGGAGAAGAAGTGAAGAGTATAAAAATAATTAATAAAGTCAACTAAAATTTTAATGCTTGTTTAACTTGCTTTCACATTGTGTTTCGTCGTTAGTAAAACCAACTTTGCAATTGCACAAAAAAGATCCAGGAATATTTTCACAAATTGACGTATCCGGCCGGCAGTTGTGTAATCCGTCCTGAGCACATTCGTTGATGTCTACACACGGGATGAGACAGGAAATAAAAAGCAAAAATATATATATTAAACTTTTATCAACCTGGGACCATTTCAAATACACTCTTTCCTAAGCATTTCAATATACTCAATCCTAAGGATTAATCAAAGATCTTGAAAAAGAAAATTTGTTGCTGTGATAGAAACATCATCATCATCATCATATGATTATTATTCTCATCATTCCGATGATTAGGATCGCATAACAAAACAAGTTCCTGGTAAAAGAAGCAAGAAAGTAACGGGATTTCGATTGTGAAGCGCATGCGACACTTACATACAACTTAAATGACAACAACAATAACAAAAACTTTATTACACATGAAACAGACATTAAACAAATCAAAATGAACCAGGAATTTTTTTCACGCAACCTGCAGTTAGCTTAAGCTAATCGAGGCGGGAGGTGAAGAGGACAAGAAAGAAAATATAAGGAACAACAGTAGAAAAGGCGAAGTTAATAAAAGTAGTCATACTTGTGCAATCTTCTCCTTCAAAACCATCACGGCAAACACAACGGTAGCCCTTATCCGTGAAGTCCACCTGACACAGGAAGTTCTCTCCTGGGCAAGGATCACTGTGGCAGAAATTCTGTTGGAGAGTATAATTTGATTCTATATACGAGATTAAAGCGTCCACGTGCTATGTACCATAAACCCCTTATAAACCAAGACCTGACCTAGTCACCTTTGTATTAGCACTAGTCTGCGTAGCAAGGGCCGGTATTGTTAGGGCGAACTGGAGAAATTTTAAGGACACGCGTGCGCACAGGAGGAATGGGGTGTTCTTTCCTGCCTTTGTTAAGACGATTCCTTATTACTGCTTAAATAAATGTACTGAGGTGACAAATGTACCATGATTTGCTTAAGGTTTCTTTCTTTTGAGGTACTGTTGTAATGAGATTGAACCAACTTCTGTTTGCAGCGGCTTTCATCCCTACAAAATGAATTCGCGTTGCACTACTAACAACACTCTCTTGAAACTTGATTTCCTCTTGTTGACAAAAAATAATGCAAACATAGTTAAAATGGGTCATTTTCATTTCACATTAAAACGAGCAAAAATTATCATAGTCTTTATAAGTAATAATAATAACAACAACAATAATAATAATAATAATAATAATAATAATAATAATAATAATAATAATGACTAGTTATAGCTATCACTAAGTACCAACGAGCAAAGATTTTACCTATACGCGCGCGCTGTTGAATTTGCGTAGAAATGTCATGAAATACAGTAACTAATGAAAAATAGATTGAACTTGATTCGATTGCATTAGCGAAAATTACCTTGAAAATAGTGCCAACTTAAAGCAAGGGGAACACATGCACTAACCCACGGCAGGGCCAGTACCTCACGCATGCGCACAGCCATATTATCCGGGCAGTGGCAGCCACAGACAGCCGTTTCGCCCTTACTGAGGCTCATGATTACCAGAGTGGTAAAGCTATTGGGTTAATGAACGGGGAAACCTCGCGTCTCAAAAACCCCTTACAGCCGAGGTGGGTGCAAAGCAGTCTATCCAGCGCCAGCTCTACACAACACATGTCGGAGCTTTTGGCTGGGAACCGCACAGCAATTCTACCACGACATAGGCGGGGAAGGTGGAAAACGAGTTAAAATACTAAGAACCTTCCCTGCCAAGGCAAGTCCTTTAGGTGCCAGCTGCACGCAACACAAGTGGGAGCTGTTGGCTGGGAATCGCACGGCAGTTCTCCACGACATGCGCGGGGAAGGCGGATCATGGGTTTGGAGTATGTGTGCCCCTTGCTTTAATTTGTCTTTTGAAAATAGTGACCTAAACTGTTCAGTGCATAAAGAATTTGAAATCCCGACTTTACAAAGAAAATTATTCGAGATATTGAAGGTCGTTTATTGTCCCAAGTTGCTCACAAGTCAGTTTTGAGTAAAATTTAGTGGTCTTATATGCAAACTTAAAATTCTCTTAACATCATATTTAAGTCCGCGAATAATTAACATACAGACTTATATTTGGTCTCTTTTTAAAGCAAGGAAAAATTATGGTGCACCAATGAAGCCTTCCGAATTATTTTGCTTCAAAGACACAAAAAATGTCCAGGCGTTATTTTTTTTTCTTAGCGGCAAGCAATAAAAAATTCCAGAGGGCAAATGCGCAGCCTACGCATATGCCGCAAATGCAAATGCAAATAAGGCGGGATAAACACGGGATTCACAATTGGGACTCACAAGCATGTACACGGCTTCTGGATTCTCTGTTCTGTATCACGTGTTTGCTCGAAAACAATGCATTCTCGGTTCTGAATTACGTCATAAGAGTTGCCTTACATTAGTTTATATTACATCGATTCGAGATGTTTTCTGCCCCTAGAACTGGCTGCTCATTGGCAATAATAATAATAATAATAATAATAATAATAATAATAATAATAATAAATGTCTTTATGTCTGTATTTCGAAAATTCTTTACCCCTTGATATTAGTAAACAAATTTATTGCAAAAGAAAAAGGTTCTGATACCTCAACTGCGTAGTGAATGTGCCCTTTCCTTTCCTCCAAACCAGATTGCGATGAACTTTCATCCGTAAAGTTTTTTAACTCGCACATGCGCCCTCCGTGTTCGTCAACAGGACCCACATTGATGGACACGCAGTTTGGTTCAATGAAGCACTTGACACGGCAACTTCCTTCATTGGCTACTTTCTCAGTTTTTATTACGTGACCCAGAAGTATTTTCCCGTCTACTGGTTCCTTAAACATCAAGATGCGATTGTATCCTGTCGCATACACTGTAGAAAATAAAAACAGTGGGACGAAGGCTTTAATATTAAGTAAATTTTGTGCTGTCGACCTCGGGGGGATGGAGGTGGGGAAGAGATTAACAAAGCTGAAAACGTCGTACTTACCGGCTGAATAGGTAAACCATGTTAAAAAGTTGGCTGTTCGCCATTTTCGTATCTTCCATAAAATACACCTTGTTTGTCCCCCCCCCCCCCTCCCCCCACAAAGTTTTTCATAACTTTTGTTTTTTTTTTTATTTCTACAGAGTTTTTTCAGTTGTCCCGAGAGAAATTGAAGACAATTATGCAAAATTTGGGGGAGAGGGTGCAAACAAGATATATTATGAAGTGCAAATAGCGAATAAGTCTGAGGTTAGCGAACTTGAACTATCTTTGTCAACTAGGTGTTAGTGGTACTCCAACTTGTGTTTCAATGGTCAGACATTAGTCATATCTCGTCTTGCCTCCCACAGATAGAAATTTTAAAGACCATATTTGAGCTTCAGGACTCGCCAGTTTACATGAAAAGTACAGTAAAACCTGTATTTAATCGAACTCGAAAACTTGCACCTTAGAGCAATAGAGCAATTATAGAGCAATTATATTCGCTATCAACAATTAAGGGAATCAGTTTTGGGAACGCAGCCATAGATGTAATGCATTTTGTTTAAGAAATTCGTTTTATTTCATGATAACCTAAGGGACATTTTTAATTAGTATATACACACTCAGTGATCTTGGTAAATCAAGCAATCTGATTGGTTCGCTATCTCGCACTATTCAACAATATTCACCTCCTAGCGAGTGGATAATGTGTGAGCTCGCTTTTTTCCCATTTTCTTAGAGAAAGATCTTTTAAAAGTCGACAAAGTCCTAGGGTTGACTTTTTTTCAGGCAAGAAAAGACTTCGAAGGTTCAAAACGGCATTTTTCCATTTACTGTTGTTGAGTTTTGTGGTCGATGGATTGTTTACAACTCCCGTTTATTCGCCTAGAAGAGGCCGTTTTGTGAACTCAGCGTTTCCTAACAAGAAAAATTTGGCCCAACAACGAAGTTTATTTATGACAAACAAATTTGAAAGCAAATGTTTGCAGAAATTCTACGTTTCAAGTAAACACGAGAGAGAATACTACATGAAAACGACGTCTTACCTCGAGGAGCCGAATCGCCATTTTTGTCAGCACTTCATGCGAAGAACGACACAACAAACCTTCTCGGCTATAAACTTGGCGAGTCAACAGAAAACAACAAAGCTCTTCTTTTCTTCTCAAGTAAGGAAACAATTCAAATTTTTATTGGTTCTATTGAAATTATTATTCTTTGCGAAGTGATAAGCTTGTGAATTGCCATGTTTGAAAATTCTACAAAGATCTATTTTTAAACTGTCGCGTGTCTAGCTGACCTGATCTGTCAATCAAATCGTACTTTTTAATGGTTTCCTCTCTGATTTTTGCTGAGATCACTTCGTGTGTATATACTAAAACAATTATTCTTTTCAATCTCGGTGAATAGTGGCTTTAGGAATATTTACCTCGCCACTTCGTGGCTCGGTAAATATTTTGCCACTATTCACCTCGATTTCAAAGAATAATTGTTAATTGTAAGATCAGAATATTGGCGGAGGTGCTTAAGATGTTTTAATTTTTCATTTCTATGACACGATATGCCTATACTTAAAAATAAGGTTGTGAAAAAGGCACCTAAGTGTTTCAATCTATCTACGATATATAAATAGCTTATTAAGTCAATTTATATTGTAAATTTCCAAGAATTTTATTATTCCTATCTCGATTTTTCTAGCTAAAATTAGTTCAGTCTTCAAATGAACCACAAAAAATGTCACTTACCAGCGTAAACCAATGTGCAAATTTCGAATGTAATCCACATGAGAAAAATGATCGTCCTGGTAGCAGAGGCCATCATGGTCTATTTTTTTCAGTTTTACTTGTTCCTAGGTACGACTCGCATGTTGCTATGGACTGACCATGCAAACCGCAAACGACTCATTTAAGTTCTTCAACGTGATGACAGTTAAACAAATTTCTTTTAGAATGTAGTAAATTATTCATAAGGAGTAGGAACTGTTAGCGTTAACTTATCTCGTGAAATCTTATTGGCTTTTCATCAGCTCTAAAAAAATCATTAATTAACTTCCTATCAACTGTGTATTCAAATGCCTTGCTTCTAGTTCTGGGGGTCCGCTATACAAAAAAAAATAAGCTCAGAAAAAGATAACACTCAAAAAAAAATAAAGATGATACTTTTAGTTGTCAGCTTTTCTTGTAAACTTTCAGAGATAAATCCTAAGCTTTAAAAAAAAAAAAAAAAAAAAACAGGCTAAGCAAGCCGTTATTTTCTTCGATGTCGTTTTTATATGATATCTAATTGTCCATGATTTTTTGTTTAATTTGTCCTCTAAAGCCGGTATGCCCTGCCATGCCTCTTGGTGGCATAAATTTAGACTCCTATTATTTGTTCTTTCCGAGGCGACTTGAGTAATGTTATTACCGTTTAGTACCTAAATAGAAAAAAATTCTACATGATGCTATGTCGTCATTTTGGTTCTCTAAGAAAAGATTTTTTTAAGTAATCAAACATTTTCAGTTAGAGGTCTCGGCTTGGAAAACGAGTGGCGCTGTCTATTGCTCGGCGAGTCTCCTAATTTCCAGTGCTTTAATTTGGGCAAAACTTCCCAGATGTACTGTACTAAAAAATAAAGACAATTAAAAGTTTCTCCCGTAATTTCAAAATGTTTGTTCAGTATTAAGTTATCTACAGACGCTCTTCTCTAGTTTGCAACCCTTCTGTATACTAGACCAACAAAAGAATTCGCAGTTACCCACTAATGCCTTTTGGTCGGAGCGGTCTAAAAAATTTTGCAGCAACGACCTGCTATACAGTGTACGTAATTAACCTGGCCATCGATTAGGATTGGAGTTTGCTATTAAAGGAGAAAATATCATCTTGGTCATTAGCCAGTAGTTATATACCCGGCCAGACAAAGTGAGCTGTCTTAATGATCGAGATGGTGAAGTTCTTTCTTTTTTATTTTCCAGTCCAAGTATACAACTCATTGATTTCTTGTTGTGTAGTGAGTATCAAGGATGTTCGTATATTCTTCAGTAGAATCGTGAAAAATTAGTGTTGCGGCAGCTTTCGACAATATATATATATACTTTTTTATCAGTGTGAATTAGCTTGTATTTGTTATCAAACTCAAAAAAATGATTTTCCGTTTTACGCAAATAATATCAAATGAATAACAAATAATAAGACTTCCACTACTTTTTTTAGTTTAAAAAAAGATGTTTTGCTCGTGGCCTTAAATAAAATTGAATATTTGGGGGTTTGTCGGGAGATGAGAAACAAACAAGTTCTACTGCAAAGAACTTCCCATTTATGACAATTTGTGATAGTTCGTATATATAGGAAAGTTGGCGCGTGTAATACAAGGATTGTATATCAACTTTGTTGATTAAAACTTAATTAATACAGGGTTCCTTTTCTTGGCTGTAGCGCTTCTTAGAGAGAAAAAATATCGCTTTTTGCTTGTTTTCAGGACTTTTTCAGAGTTAGAGTTACTCTTTTTTGGTGTAATGTCTGCGAAATATTCATACAGTTCTTTGGTGAAATTGTGTTTCAACGGTTTGTCTGTGTTGACACCTGCTACTTTGTTTAGAACGTCTCCGAAGAAACGGAAAACTAATTAATAGAAATATATATATAGCCTGCAAATGTTAAAAGCCCGCCCAATAGCTGGGATCTCTGTGGCCCAAGAGCATATACTAAAACAAATATCTTTTTGACGCTGTCAGCGAAACAAATTGGTACAACTGGTATCTCAAAAGTCTCCAGAGAAAATTCACCTGCTGCTGACAAGAAGATTAACTACTTTGCTGCGTTTGTCAAAACAAACACAATAGACAATACTCATGACATTTTACACCGGGAACGTTTTAATAATTCAGTTTTGGGTGCCCAAACATCACGTTCTGGTTTAGTAAAATAACCAAATTGTCACGATAAAAGCTATGAGAATCCGATCGAAAAACCCATGAAACACACAATTCTATTTAGTCGAGTTCCGCGTGAATACCATGTTAATCAGGCCAGGTTTGTGTTGATTAATCGAAGAAGTTACTTCGAACATTGCGCCTACTTTCAGAGACACTCACTGTGGCCTCGCGTGCGATGTTTGTGACCGCCTTTTAGGGACCCGTTATTATTTTCTCGCCTGGGGGGGGGGGGGGGGGTAAAAGGAGGGATTACTTGATTTTTAGCAGAACAAAACGGGGGATCAGCGGAATCCCATGGTAATCAGACCAGATTGTGTTGATCAAGTGGAGAAGATACTTCGAACATTGCGCCTACTTTCAGAGACACTCACTGTGGCCTCGCGTGCGATGTTTGTGACCGCCTTTTAGGGACCCGTTATTATTTTCTCGCCTGGGGGGGGGGGGGGGGGAGTAAAAGGAGGGATTACTTGATTTTTAGCAGAACAAAACGGGGGATCAGTGGAATCCCATGGTAATCAGACCAGATTGTGTTGATCAAGTGGAGAAGATACTTCGAACATTGCGCCTGTTTTCGGAGACTTTAACTGTGGCCTCGTGTACGATGTTTGTGACCGCCTTTTGAAGGGACCAGTCATTGTTTATCGCCTGGGGGTGGCGGGCGGGGGATTTTAGGGGGGGTCACCTGACTTTTAAGAGAACAAAATAATAATAATAATAATAATAATAATAATAATAATAATAATAATAATAATAATGGTTTATTAACAGCGTATCCACCTAGTGGCTCTTCACCTGTTAAAAACTACAATATATATATAAAAAGAAAAGCTATAATATACTACAAAAATAAAATTGACTTGAAATCTGCAATATAAAAAACAAGCAAAAATATCGGACTATAAAAGGATATTGTATAAAAAATAAAAATGTTATAAAAATTAATACAACCCTATATACAATTTGCAAACTATTTACAAATGTTATTTAGTAGATAGGCATTAACTTCCCTACAATATACTTTGAAGTCGCTACGGTTTCTAATATTTGCCTGAAGGACATTAAATAACTTGGCAGCAGAGTCTTGAAAAGTGCCCCTC
>OZ037993.1:41407784-41455284 GCA_964035705.1 Porites rus | reverse complement strand
TATACCATTACACGTGCATGCCAAATGGGCTTTCATCTGCCCCTAGGTGTTTTACTAAGTTGCTAAAACCAGTTTACTCCACATTAAGACAGCACGGTCACCTCAATGTTGGATACATTGATGACTCGTATCTTCAAGGCAGTGACTCTAAAGAATGTCTGCATAACATTTCAGACGCGCAGACCCTCTTTACGGATTTGGGGTTTGTGATGAATGTGGACAAATCGTGTGTCATACCAGCCCAACAAATTAATTTTTTGGGCTTTGTCCTGGATTCAGTGTCGATGACAATTACCCTTACTGACGACAAAAAAGCTAAAGTAAAATCTATTTACAAACAATTGCTACTCAAAAGTGATTCTACAATTACAGAGCTCGCCCAGTTAGTGGGCACGCTTGTCTCTTGCCTCACTACAGGACTTTAGAAATAGAAAAGAACTTGGCCCTCAGAAAACATAACGGTACCTATGAAGCTCAGCTAACTCTCTCCTCAAGTGGAAAGGGTGAACTATCTTGGTGGATTGAAAATGTAGATAAGGCTTTTAATCCAATTTCACATAAAAATCCTGTCCTTGAACTTAGAACTGATGCTACAAAAAAGGGTGGGGCGTGTATTTGGATGGTGGCACTATCCAAGGCTTATGGTCCGTTTCGGAAAGCCAGTTGCACATCAATGAGCTAGAACTAAAGGCTGTTCATTTTGCTGTGCAGGCGTGTGGTGACAGGCTAAAGAATAAACATGTCAAAATACTTTTGACAACTCCATCGCTGTGGCATACATCAATGCTATGGGGGGCACAAAATCCCCACGTTGTAACCAAATTGCATATGACGTATGGGATTGGTGTGTAAACAACAACACTTGGTTAACTGCAACTCACATAGCTGGAGTGTAAAATACCGAGGCTGACAAAGAGTCTCGGTTGTTCAATGACCGAACTGAATGGACCCTATAAAGGGAGATTTTCGCTCAGATTACCACCCACCGGGGTACCTCAGAAATTGATTTATTTGCAACTAGACTTAATACACAGCTCCCCAAGTTTGTCTCATGGAAACTGACCCAGCCTTATGTTTTGTGGATGCATTTACAATTAGTTGGAAATCCTTTTATTTTTATGCCTTTGCACCTTTCTGTCAATTCACAGATGCCTGCTAAAGATTTTGGAGGAACAAGTACCTCAGGGAATCATGACCCTACCACTTTGGCCTACTCACGTTTGGTGGCCACAACTGCTGAAAATGTTAATTGCAATCCCATTTGTCTTACCGAAGCAGGAGGACCTACTTTCACCATGACACTCTCCTCAAACACTACACCCCTTAAGGAGGAAATTGACTATGCTGGCATGTCTCCTGTCTGGCAATCCATCCAGGATAGGGGAATTTCAGAGGCGCCTACTGAGCTCATCATGGCCTTCTGGAGAGACCGAACAAAGAAACAGTACATTACCTACATTACAAAGTGGCAAAAGTTTTGTAATCAGAGGCAGATCAGTCACATTCAACCATCTGTAGTGTCTGTGCTTGATTTTCTAACCCTGCTATATCAGCAAGGCCTTACATACAGTGCCATTAATACAGCCCGAAGTGCTTTGTCTAGCTATATTACTTTAGAAAAAAATGGGACATGCGTAGAAAAAACACCCTCTTGTATCTCGGCTAATGAAAGGCATTTTCCAGGAAAAACCACCGAGACCTAAGTACACAGAAATTTGGGATGTGTCCATTATTCTCTCATACCTTCAGTCTTTATCCCCTGTGGATAGATTGTCCTTGAAGGAACTTACACTGAAACTCCTTCTGCTTATTCTATTAGTTTCGGGCCAATGAGGTCAGACGGTTCATTTCCTAAACATTGACCACATGGTCTCTGTAAATAATTGCTATACTTCTCAGATTATTGACCTCTTAAAACAAAGCAGACCAGGAGTCAAAAACCCTCTTGTAGAACTCAGACCTTTCAAGGATGAGACTCTCTGTGTTCTAACAACATTAAAGGAGTACCTAACAAGGACAAAATTCTTACGGGGCTCAGAAAGCCACTTGTTTATTAGTTATAACAGATCTTTTAAAAGAGTAGGTAGAGACACCATTAGTCCTTGGGTTAAGTTGGTTCTGACTGACTCTGGAATCGATACATCCAGGTTTAAACCACACAGTACTAGGGCTGCCAATACGTCTGCAGCCAGTAATGCTTCAGCAAGCCTTGAAGATATTTTGCATACAGCTGGATGGTCCTCAGAGTCTACATTCGCAAAATTTTATAACAAGCCTATTGTTAAAGAGAACACATTTGCTGACAAGGTGCTCAGCAATTTAAGCAACACAAATTTGTAATAAATGTTTTGTTGATTATGCTTAATGTTCGTGTTGCTTCAAAATCTCATGTGATCTCACAGCACGATAACGAGGTAAAATAGTAAAATTAAACGAGACGTATTGAAGTTTGATTGAAATTCTACCGAGTTATAAAGTGCTGAGAGATTATATGCCCTCCCAACCCACCCTTTGTTGGTACCTGTGAGTCACTCACATTAAGCCTTTAAAGACTGAGTTGGCGCATGCGCTGCGATCTTGTGTAATCTCCCAGCACTTTAAAACTCGGTAGAATCTCAATGTAATTTCAACTTACAGGTAAGTCTCCTTTAATTTTACTATTTCACCTTCTTTAGCCCCAAATAAAGACACCAATAAAGCACGAAGATCGAAGGCACCATTTAGTATGATATCATACACGATAATGGCACCATTTAATTACGATGAAAGCACCGATATATGCGCCATTTAAGAGGGAAGAAAGAGAGAAAGAGGTACTAATTATCTTGAGAACAAAACGTACTTGTAAGTGATTGTAACTCCGTAGTGGACCTACCGTCCATGAAGGATAAAAGAAGGCTCGCAAAGAAAACACTAATAAAATTCTTAGTGGCGGTTTGAACGTGAAAGCTGATTTATCCCCTGGGGATTTATCAAACTAAGAACAAAACAATTTTCGTTTACATTGATTCCTTGGATGGATTTGCAGCGGCTGTTGAACAGCTTTGCATCGCCGAACTAAATAAAATATTGTTATAAAATATAAAAGACTTGTGATGAAAGGAACTGACGACCAAGCATGAGTCACAGCGGCGATATTTTATAACAAAGCAAAACTTTAACATTATTATGTTCAGTGACGCAAAGCTGTTCGAAAGCCACCGCAAATTCATCCCAAGACAGGAGCGGCAAGGGTATTTTGCAGAACGCTGAATGCAGAATGCAGAGTGCCAAATGACTCTGAAGCCCGGTGAGGACCCCACATATGAAAGGGGTGGGGATGCTGGTCGGAAATTTTTAATTAAAACCCTTAAGGAGACTGATCTGGGCGTGGCCCAAACATTTTGTGACTCCTAAAAGAGATCATGTTAAAACGCAGACAATATATATATATATATTTTTATATTTTTTCGCTTGCAACCCTAAACGAGACCTTCACGGCTTATTATGATGGCGTTTTGCCCAGAATACCCTACGTGAGACCAAAATTAGAAATTTACACCCCTAAGCGAGAGGACGAGCATCCCCACCCCTTTCATAATGATAAAAATATTACTTCATGATACTCAAGGATAATATAATCATAAAACTTCAGGAATTAATAACAAAATTATAATCATCAATCATAGGATTCTTGATTATTTTAAGGGAACTGGAAAACAGCTTGAAGGTTGGTACCACTGTAGCGGAGAGAAAGAACGCCGTATTGAGTGGTTAATGAACCGATTTAACAAACAGATATCATTCTGTGATTGACGTGCATAATATGAATGAATGGAAGATACTGGATTAAAGTAATCAACAAAACAAGAAGGGTTCAAATATGGTACCACTGATAAACAAAACAGAGAATTTCAAGATGAATCGTATCAGAGAATTTTAGGAGTCTTAGAGTCTAAAGCAATTGTATAGAATGTGATCTAGGGTCGGATAAAGTGATTTTTCTGACGGCTTGTTTTTGCAAAGTACAGTTGACTCCCGATAACTCGAACCCTCGCTAACTCGAACCTAGCGCTAACTCGAACCAAAATCGATTTCTCCTGGATTTCCGTCATACATTTACTGTAATTTTACCCTCGGTAACTCGAACCCTCGATAACTCGAAACTCCCGCTAACTCAAAGTTATTTTTGTTTCCCCTCAGATCGCTTCTATATAATTTTACCCTCGATAACTCGAACCATGTTTTGAGCCCTTAAAAAGTCGGGAAAAAGGAGTGTACTGCCTCCGAAACATTGAATTTTTTAATTTCCCATAGACGTGTTGTACGCATATAGTTTACTAGTCGATCGATAGTGGAGGCTGATGTTGTTTGCCACAAGTCTAACGTGAAATAGCTATACTTCTCAAAAAGTAAAATGCATGCTCTATTTAGGCAACGTTTTGTTACTTTACGTTCTGATTTATGGTCTAACAGTATCTTTAAATTTTCACTCAACATTTTTACTGTTAAATGTGATTAGAATACTCACTGTGCAGTAAAAACTGTTTTTTCCTTACTCCCGGCTATTTTCTTCGAGCTCCCGATGACCCGAACTCCCGATAACTCGAACCTTTTGCGATTTCCCTTGAAGGTTCGAGTTATCGGGAGTCGACTGTACTTTACTGGTTCAGAGGAACCCAACGAGAAGATAGTTCAAAACCATTTAAACACTAGCATAGTTAAACGTATTGTTAATCGTCTTCCGAACAGATATTTTCCGAAAATTTTCGTTGTGTGCCCCTGCTGGTTTTAGGTAGATTGGGTATGTGAGACGCCAAACTTGAATACCATAATTTAAAGGGGTAAATTGGGGAATGGTAAAATATCAACATTAGTATAATACCTTAATTTGGAAAATATACTTACAGTTTTCGATAGTTTTAAGCAGAGGTCATTAACATAATTCCTCCAAGTCAATTACCGTATTTCCTCGAATAATAGCCGTCCCTTGATTAATCGCCTCCCCCTCTTTCGAAATACTGAGGGCTAGTCTATTAGATTTCATCCCTGACTCAGCCACTGCATGGAGCTCTTGATTTAGGATAATTTCAAGATCATTAAGGTTTTTACTCGAACAGTCAGCATCAAATAAGTGGAAAATAAGAAATTTTGAAGTGTTACGTAAGTCATTAATATAGGCAAAAACGGCAGGGGTCCAAGAACGGATCCCTGACGTACTCCACAAGAAATAGAGAGATAGAGAGAGAATAGATGCTTTGCATAATTCCGATTTCCGGTTTCCGGTTTGAATGAAAACGAAGCTTAAGATTTATAGTGTTTCAAGATGGCGGAAGGCATGCAAGAAGAAACAAAGGCAAGGAAAAGAGTGCTCGTTTTTCGGTTGCTCAAATAAAATCTCGATGCGACAGGGAAAAAATCACACTTTAGATTTTTTACATCTCCAAAGGCTGAAAAGCTTCGTCGAATTTGGGAAAACGGTGTGGCGAAAAAGTAGGGGAAAGACTGTTTCCGTATAACCAAGGCAACTGTGGTTTGCAACGTCCATTTCAGTACAGATGACATGTTGCGTGTTGCAGGGGGGAGCCAGTGAACTTTAAGGAAAGGAGCAGTCCCACCAAAATGGAATGAACGACCCAAGGAAGACGACAAAAAAATAAAAGTTCCAGGACAACGAGAAACGTCACTAAACAAGTCACCGCCAAAAAAACTTGAACCAAGATCACTCAGTCAAACAGTTGTATGTCGACGACGTCAGAGGTAGTACAGTTTGGAAATGCGAACGTCGATTCACTCCGTATCTCGGCATGTAAAGCTCTATGTAAACTCAATAACCAGCTAGTTCAAAAAGTTAAACTTCTTACTAGTAACAAGGACAAAAGTCCATTTTTTCCTGTGATTAATATGACCGATGATGAAAAATGTAAGCATTATACTCGTTTCCCCAAATATGCAGTGTTTATTGCAGTCTTTGATTTGTTAGAACCTGGTGTGAACGGTGAGAATGTCAAGCTTGTGTCAGTTCCCGATGCTTACACAGGTCGTGGACGTAGATGACGGCTCAGTTAACACCACTTGACGTCTAGAGTGGCCTTTTGGAATTTACGAAAGTACAGGCAGCCGAATACTTTTCAGTCGGGTGCACTTCGTTTACCTTTGTCTGTCAGCAATTCCAATATGGCCAGCAAGGGAACAAGTTGGTCAAACTATGCCCCAAACCTTTAAAGACAGTTACCCTTAGATACATGTTATCATACACTGCACTGGGTTCTACTGTGAAGCTCCCACATCGCTAGAACTAAAAGGGAATATGTGTATTAAGACTATAAGGGTACGGAGACCTATAAGACCCTTGTAGGAATTACTCCTCAGAACAGAACAGAACAGTTCCACTGTCTCTGCACTAGTTGATCTATTAATCAATTGTGGACAGTTGCAGCTCTATTGACTTTGTTTCACTACCCAATCATATCTGCATGAATCACTAGTGACCTGCGCACCATACTTTGGTGGAATATTAGTGGGGGAGTCAGACTCAGACGTTTTACAAATCGTACCACTTGTATTTTTCTTCAGTCGTTACCAAATATCTCATTTTTGGTAACGATATCGATGTTTTTTAATGTAATTATATCAATAAAAATATATCTATGGTTAAAGTTATAACAGTGAAAGTTATAATTTATGAAAGTATCATTCTTAAAATGTGTTCAAAGCTTAAGTTCTTTCAGATGTTCTGCTCTGGCACAGAACAAATTGCATGCAACTGCCTTGGATTCTGGCTTTGTTTATTTTATTTTTTTTTTTGTGGTGTCCATAAATGAAGATGTAGAGACATACTGCTGCCGCTTTTGTGGCACCGTCCAACCACATGGTTTTGAAGTATAGGCTAGAAACTAAGGGATGCACTTCGATTATTCAACAGAAAATTTGGCAATGACCTTCATTTTTCTTCAAAGCAGTCCACTAGGCAAGTTTAGAGCACTGCAGCATTAGGGCTATTGGTGTCTTAGAACGTGATTTTACTCAGTAGTTTCGCATTTTGTTTGGTCAGAGTGGATAGAATGATGACAGAGAGGGTTTCAGACGAGGATCATGAACAAAGGCCGAACGAAATGGAAACTCGGTTAAAGTGGAGAGAGCAGAAGATGAAAAAGACTTATTGGACTGCAAAAGGAAAGTAAAAGGAATGGTTGCTCCAGACAATCCAACGCGTAACTTGAATGGAAAAAAGAAGGGTTCTATGCAAATAATGAAAGAGTTTTGGGACGAAACTGATCACGCTGGATTGAACTTGACAAGTTAAAATCTCAGGGATCAAGCAGAAAGATTGAAAACAAAAAAAAATGGGAACGATTCATAAAAAAAAAAAAAAAAAAAAAATCGAAAATTTGTGCAAAATCAAGAGAGTAATGGAACAGATAATTTTGGGAGAAATGGTGATTTTCAAGAACTTTATTTGCAGATTGAGTCGCCCAAATCGCAAATCCTAGAGGAACCTCCTTGTACCGCAATTAACACCGAAACAAGAAAAATTGTACAATTAAGAATCGCTAATAGTATTCCATAAAGTGATGGCTACCCCAGGGGACTTTAGAAATCGAAATATGCACACCAGAAAAAAGAAAAGACCTCCAAAGAGCGACATCGAAAGCGTCAACAAAGTGATTAGCGAAGTGATGGTTTCTCACAACAATCCCAACAACCCAAGCGAAAATTCGTTTGGTTTCTTATGGTTGGAAGAAAAAAGGGAACGCTCCCAATGTAAGGGCAAAAATTGAAAATGACATGCAGAAAGTATGAGGTATAGGCCGGCGAAAATAAGGAAGAACATGTCAATCGCCAAGGCTGAGATGAAAAGGTTAAAGACACAATAAATTGACAAAGAAAGGAAAGAAAAATCGAGCAAAGCTATTAGCAGTTGGCAAACGGCTATCTGCTGCGGAGCTTGTTAATGAGAGTCAAAAGCCAAAATTAAGAAAACGGAAAAAGGAACCAAAACGTTGGAGGAAAAATGAGGAATAAAGAAAGCTAAACCGGACGTTCCAGCTGGATCCCGGAGGTACGACCAGGAAATGCTTCAAAAAGGTGAAAGCCGACAACGAATGTTTTAGACGGTTAAGGAAGCGAGTAAGTTCTGAAAGCTGTTGTGGCATGGGAACAGGAAAGAAGTGGAGACCCTTCTGCGCCGTGGCTGGGAGAAGTAAGAGATGGAATCAAAGAGAGTGTTCCAGTACCCCGAAAAGATGAATTTACACTTGAATCTACGTCGACTAGGAAAGTTATAAGAATTGGAGTTATCCTGGGCCTGACAAAATAGCTAATTTTTGTTGGAAAAGGGCAGATACCTTACACGAGAGCGTGTCCAAGAGTATGCAAGCAATCGCCAACAAACCCCAAGACATTCCTTAGTGGTTTAAGCGCGGCAAAAAATCCTTAATTCCAAAGCCAGGTCAATCTTCCAGTGAAAATCAGCGCCCGATCACCTGTTAAAATACCATCTACAAGTGGTTTACTTCGTGCCTATTAAAACAAATAAATCATCACCTTCAGAAATATGGCTTAGTGGAGCGAGAGCAGCGAGGAAGAGAAATGTAGTGGAACTGTTGACAACCTCCTTATTGATCGAATGGTGTGTCAAGACAGTCCGAGAGGGAAGCGGAATCTGAGTATGGCCTGGGTGGATTTTAGAAAGGCCTTAGACGCGGTAGATCACAGATGGTTAGGAGAGGTGTTTGAGCTTCATCGATTTACTCGGTTGTTAGGTGTAGTAATACGCGCACGGCAATTGAGTAATAGGTGAAACACTAGAATTGTGGTTAAGACGAGGTAAGGGATGGAAACGTCAGAAATGATAATTTTCTAGAGGGGATTGCAGCAAGATTCTTCGTTTTGTCCAAGGCTCTTCACCTTATGCCAAAATCCTATAGCTTGGAACCTCAAACCAACCGAAGGGTACAAGTTGTCAAAACGTATCAGTCTGGAGATAACAGATCTCTTGTACATCGAGGATTTTAAGGTGTTTGCAGCGTCGGAAAGTAAGCTACGGAGAGTTCTGAGATCTGTAAAGGATGACATGGAATGTGTGGGTTTAAAGTGGAACGAGAAGAAGCGCGCGGTTGCACATGTGAAGAGAGGGTGTTTGATTTAAAGTGCGGAGGACTCGAAGATTGACAATGCTAAAGCAACTAGTAGTTTGGAAGAAGGTGGCTCTTACAAGTTTCTGGGAGTATTATTGGAAAATGTGAGACAAAAAGACAGAACAGTGCTCTTTAAAATGCATCGAAGTTGTGCTTGCAAAGGTTATCTATTAGCTGGTCTAACCCGCTATGTGACTACCATAGAGTTACTGCGTCGAACTAGTATGATTTTAATTACCAGTTCTACCGTATTTCATGTAGACCCAGACTTGGCCACTTGCCGACTTACCTCAGCTGGATAGAGAAGTGCGTAAAGTTATCTTTAGAAAGAGAAAGGTGGGAATCATCCCCTGGGATCGGTAGCACAACTTTACATTTCAATAAGGAACGATGGAAGCGGCCTTAGATCAGTTGAAGCAGAGTATAAAAGCATAAAGATCAAAGCGGTTGTAAAGCTATTTGAGAACTCAGATACGACCATGATCGTCGTGAGGAAGTTTGAAGAGAAGACAATGCAGACTGGGTGTCGCTCAAAGATGCTGAAACGTATGCCTCAGAGCCACAGTCAACTCTGAATTTACAGCATCCTAATCCAAGGGCTACTACAGAGCATGATTAGGAGGAGAAACGAGATGCTGAAGGACCTGGAACTTATTTCACAAATGCCTCCAGTGCCTTACAGCAAGGAACCCAAAAGTGTGACCGCTTTTTATTTATTCACATTCTTTCCTACAGATTCAATCCAATCAGAAGCCAGCTGGAAACTGTCCTCGAGTTCTGATTGGTTAATGTCTGCATGAAAGAATGTGAATTAATTAAAGGAGGTCACACTTCTGGGCTCCTTGCTGTAACATCATTACTTTGTAGTCATCATTATGAATCAGACTAGGCCTTAAAAATTCAATTTCTTGATAAAAAACAAAGAGTGTATAGTATAAGTCTTTATTATATAAACACCGATGAAATACCAGGTGAGCTTTCGCGCAAAAACATGATGTCTTCACATGAGAAAATATCACCGTTGCTAAGGCTACATAATTAATCGCGCCTTTCACACCAAAAAGCTATTATTTATTATTAGTATGTCATTGGTGTATTTATAATAAATAGAGCATTAATTACTTTGCCGCTTGGAGATACGAAAAATCTCTTCTCGTGTTGGAAAAATATTTCACTGGTTCCCTGCGCTCACTCGTGAAATATTTTTCAACACTCGAAGAGAAATTTCGTATCTCCTTGCGCCCATGTAATATACCCTATATCTATTCCACTAACGCACACATCCCGTAAGTGAACACTAAGTCATCATGATTCAACTGCATTCTAACGCTCCCTTACGGTACGGTAAAACAGGAAACAGAAACGTGCAACTTGTTTTGCAACATTGCTGAAAAACGAGTTGAGGAGTAATTTGTCGTCGTATGTCAACGTCCTACATAAAACGTTGCATTGGGAGGTTTCATGTCGTTGTCGTGCAGTGGACGTCAAACAAATGTACTAAAAAGCTTGATGCACGTGCAGAGCTGTTGTTTTGCTCATAAACCCTTTATTTTTTTGGCATTTTCGTCGTCGTCGTCATCGTCGTCGTAGTTGCTTTAAGTCCCTTATGGGGACAAGACGGGGACATGCATGCCATGGTTAAAACCCATTATTGTCATCATTTGAACAGGGTAAATGTCTACAATTAGCCCATGATTGTGACTGTCAAGGAAATAGACTGCGAGTAGTTGACCGTTGTCCGTAAAGTGGGGTTGAGGAAGAGTTTGTGCCTCGGGGCACAAAAAAGGTGTTCGTTTTCCTCATTTACACGTATCGATTCTAAGAGGGTAAATTTCAAAGAAAGATATGAGCTTTTCGTCGAGACAAACGGTGCTATCCGTTATATGCGAGTGTCCGTAGAATGAGGTTCCACTGTATTTGCAAAGTTAAACAGCTCCAATCGAGCAGTAGCAATTTAGCAACATTCTTGCAATCCTATACATGTTCACAACATGTTCAGGGGAAAGTGACCCAAACCATACCCTGTCTAGCGACATATAACAATTTATTCTTTCCACATGTTTTCCTCAAGACGGAAGACCAAGTGTTATAGTTTGAAGTAATAAAGACTTGAATTATTCTAAATCATATAACGATTAAGAAGCAAAACTTAAAATTACAAAACTTAAACAAAATTAAACTTCAAACACTTATACCGAAAATGAAGCCACACTCGTGATGTCTCGGCACTCTTCCACTGCTGTGTTCCTGTGTTCCTTTTGTCTATTCTTTACTTGGCCAAAACCGTCACTTAAGCAAAAGGCTGCACATCTCTTTGTGCTTGAATATAATGGACCCCTGCTGGGCCCTATGAGTTGAAAAGTCAGAGGATACAAAGACAAAACTCAGTTCCCCCGTTTTCGGCCCGTAAAAGGGTATCACTCCAATAAATCATATATAGGCATGTGCGGGGCCAAGGATGTATTTGTTAACCCCTCTTGGACTGAAACTAAGTGCCAATTTTCAAAGCTTTAGGTTTGAAAGGGGTACGTTTCTGTGTATATTGAAACCAGGATCTAAATTTGGGTAAGAGTTTTTGTTATATAATAATCACTTGGGAACATCAGGTCCGGTATACAATAGAGTAGCCAGCGCCACAGACGGAACTAAACTTCTGGTTAAGTCGGTGCCGTGAAACGGCGCTGGAATCCTTGTTTTTGGCCCCAACATATGTATCAGGATTTAAGTAAGCGCTATGATTGGCCTGTCAAAAAAGCCATTGTCAATTTGCCAATCAGGCTGAAGTGAAATTCGCCTTTTGGTTGAGAGAATTCGTTGTGTCCGTTAGGGGTCGAGAACAAGGACACCGACGCTGCTTCACAGACGTTACTTGGCGGGGTTAGATTACGTCTGCAGTGGCGGATCCAGGGGAGAAAAGGCTAGACCAGTAATTGCTGGTTTTCAGTGTCACGCCATTCAAAATAGATCAAAATAAAAATCAAAACCATTCGACAGATAAAGTCCAGAATCTGGGAAATGAAAGGAGGTAAATATACAAAGACCCTCGCCAAGATTTGGGTCGAAGGAATAATTCGTATAGGAAATATCCGAGGAAATGTTTCACCCACAGTTATAGAGCTTTGTACATGGAGACGCCATGCTGGGGCTCATCCGGATGAGCTCCAACATGGCGGACGGAAACCAACAGAAACATCTGTTACCGAGTTTTGCTACAAAAGCGTGAATTTACTCACAGAGGAACTCATAAACATTAAAGTAATACTTTTTTCTAATACTTGACTTGCTTTGCAATAGGGTAAGGGTTTCAAGAAACATGCCCCACATTTGGCCTTTCCCGATTGTGCTCGTAAAATGCTGGAAAGTTCCTCACTGGAATGCCAAAAAGTTGCTAAAAAATTGCCAAAAATCAAAAAACGTTGCCACCTAAATTTCCTGATATTTTTATATAAACGATAATTAAAAGCTTTATTTTCGTTCTTCACAATAATTACTAACATCGGTCAAGAAAAAAATAACTCTAAAAAAATGGAAAACAAATATAATATATATATATATCTAGCCGGATTTATGAAAACCGTACCATCGGACACCAGCAGCCCACACACCTTAAACTGACTCAACTAAAGTAAATATGGCCAAGACACTCAGCTCTTACCCATGGTTCTCTTAAGTTGACTCTCTTCTTGGCTCCTGATTAGCAAAAGAAACATTCCAGTCCATCAAAAAGACACTCTGGACTTGTCCATACACTCTAGCTGCTTAAAGGCCCTGAATGACGGAGGACGCTTGAGACTTAAGCAAGTTCTAAGCAGAGAAATTCAAGGTTAAATCACCCCCCCTGACTTCCTCCACCCCCCCCCCCAGCCTAGCACGTGCTTAAGGGGAATGCTTTCATTGGCCAATGGGCCTCAAACGTTACAAGAATTTGACATGACAGACTAAAGGCAGACATGAGCAGTGCACTGACTCTCCCAGACCAGGACTAACGGAAGGTACAACGCTTTTTCAGCACCCTACCCCCCTAGGGATTGACATGGAGGCCCCTTTCCAACCCATGGCGAGTTAGCTCAGGGACTGAACTTGTCAATGAGACCAACCAGGACAGCAAGCCCCCTATGTTTTTTGGCACCACAGTGACCAGAGAGCTGGCTATCGCCAGCTTTCTGTGCGAATATTCTGGTCCATTTTGAGGTATGTTTTCAAAAATTCGGCTAGATGTTGACGACAAATGCTGTCTTTTCCAATAAGGAGGTCACCTCGGGCCAAATCTGCCTCCTCCCGACCCAGTTTGGCCCCATTTCTCCCCTCCAGACAGCATTCAACGACATCATCTAGCCGGATTTATGAAAACCGTACCATCGGACACCAGCAGCCCACACACCTTAAACTGACTCAACTAAAGTAAATATGGCCAAGACACTCAGCTCTTACCCATGGTTCTCTTAAGTTGACTCTCTTCTTGGCTCCTGATTAGCAAAAGAAACATTCCAGTCCATCAAAAAGACACTCTGGACTTGTCCATACACTCTAGCTGCTTAAAGGCCCTGAATGACGGAGGACGCTTGAGACTTAAGCAAGTTCTAAGCAGAGAAATTCAAGGTTAAATCACCCCCCCTGACTTCCTCCACCCCCCCCCCCCCAGCCTAGCACGTGCTTAAGGGGAATGCTTTCATTGGCCAATGGGCCTCAAACGTTACAAGAATTTGACATGACAGACTAAAGGCAGACATGAGCAGTGCACTGACTCTCCCAGACCAGGACTAACGGAAGGTACAACGCTTTTTCAGCACCCTACCCCCCTAGGGATTGACATGGAGGCCCCTTTCCAACCCATGGCGAGTTAGCTCAGGGACTGAACTTGTCAATGAGACCAACCAGGACAGCAAGCCCCCTATGTTTTTTGGCACCACAGTGACCAGAGAGCTGGCTATCGCCAGCTTTCTGTGCGAATATTCTGGTCCATTTTGAGGTATGTTTTCAAAAATTCGGCTAGATATATATATATATTTAAAAAAAGATTTTGAAAAATAAAGTTTTCCATGAAATCGTTGACTTTTTCGTGCTCGATATGTGCTCTAAACCTACATTTTTGCTCAATAGTTGATCAGAAAAGCAAAATTTGCTCAAGGTTGCTTTAGAACCGCAAAAAGTTGCTTGAAAGTTGCCGAACACAATCGGGAAAAGCGTACCCCACATCCCCCCATCAAAATTCTCAAGGAGTCCCCCTCACCGGGGAGTGTGCGTGATTTAGTATCTTTTTTTCTTTCAATTGGAAAGAATAATTATCTCCCTGTGAAACCAAGTGCTTATCAGTATATGTCTCCATATATGGTATGAGCCATTTAATGGTTGTCTTAGTTATATAATACAGTCTTATCCTTCTACAGTCAAACATTTATTTTAGTAGTCATTCGCTAAGAGTAGGTATAAGTCTGAACGTGTCTAAATTACAGTGGTAAAGTTAATAGGACACTTGCACGATGAAAACTACTAAAATCTTTCAGTTTGTTTCTTTCTTGTGCAGAGTAAGGCAATTGTCTGTTAAACCTCAGCGGGATTGACTAATTTGGATGAAGAAGCGGAAGCGAAATGGACTCTGGTACAGTCTAGCCTCCACTAACGGCCACCTCTCCACAACAGCCACCTCCCTAAAACGCCTACTTTTTTGGCGGATTGTCCATACATCGATTTTTGTTATAAAACGGCCACTTCCTTCTGCCTCCAAGGTGGCCGTTGTGGTGACGCTCAACAGCAGTTGTAATCAAATATCGTCACCGCCAAAAATGGCCTTTTTGGCCCTATACTACAATAGAGAGGAGATGTCGTTCGTTACATCACCTTCCCATGGTACCCAAATTTTGGATGATAACAAACCGATAAAGTCACTTAAAAGTCTATTCGCACCATTTCAAACTTCACCGACCTTATTCAATTTCATTTAATTTCGCAAATCTTGGCGAAATTTTCCTTGGGACCCTATCTATTGTAATCTAAGTTTAGAAAAATGAAAGCGAAAACTTTTGTGTTGTGTTCGCCTACTCCATAAAGGGGGCTTTGAAATTAGAAAGTTTCATGTCGTAGTGCTGCAACGATTGCAAAGAAATGTACAAAATAGCGTGATGCTCGTGTAAAGTTGTTGTTTGTTAATATACAGGGTTCCTAAAAGTTCGCTCCTCTAATTTCATGCTCTATAACTTTTGATCAAAACTTTATTTGCACATGAAATTTCTTGAAGATGTTTATTTCTCTATCAAGTACATGTATTCAGAATTTCAGTGACTGGCATGCCCTTTTTGTTTTTTTTATCACATTCTGTAGCCGTTGCAGCATGAAGAGGGATACGAGCGTTTGGATCCATTTTGAGCTTTTTTTATCACCTGGTGCGCAGGTTTAGTTCAACCCCCAAACAAAATTTGTTTAGTTTAGGCGGCTGAAGAAAAAAAATTGGGGGCATTCATCCAAAAAATAATGGCCCCCTTCCACAGCAAGGCTTTTGTACTTCTTTACCACTTTAAAACGAGCTGGGCGTTAATTATAAGCAGAGGTTTTTTTGTCATCTCAGGGACCTCTTATTTTAAACATTTTAAACAGCTTTCCATGACCCTTTTATTTGGCTTGCTAACTATGTGAGACCGAGCTTCCTTGTCGAGTCTCTTATTTTGTATCTAACCTTCTTTAAAACTATTTTAGCTGCTTTATTCAGGGCGTTTGGTCGTCCCCTTACTTTCTTGCTTTCAAAACCTTCATTTCTCCATAATCATTCTACCACCCAACATTCGGATTTTTCCGTTTTTTTTAGCAATTTCTACAACAGATAAGCCAGTAAATCGAAGTATAAGGCTTACTCTCTCACGCAGCTGAACGTTTTTGCGTTGAGGGGGTTTATCTTTCGTGATATTCACAAAAACAAGGAAGGAGTTCGAGCAATTCGGGTTATGAAATACAAAAAATATGCGGCTGGAAAATCTACTCGCGCACGCGCACCTTTGGCGCGGAAGTACACAAATGGTATATTCGAGTCAAAAGATGGTACAAAAAGTATGAAAATAGTGAATTATATTGAAAGACACAACTTTTGTTGAAATGATTTGCTTATCAAGTCCAATCGTACTGAAATACAGACTTATAAAGTAGAGGAACGAACTTTTGGGACACCCTGTAAAGATACTATTTTTTGCTGTTCTCCTCGCCGTCGCCGTCGCCGTCGCCGTCGCCGTCGTCGTTTTTTTTGTTGTAATCCAGAAATGCTGCCACCATGGTAACCTAACGTCACTCTTCTCCTCTGTATTTCCTGTGTTTAATCGGTTTTTTAGCATTACCGCTTCAAGTTTTTAACATTTTATCAATCATGATATCAAAAACAATTTTCGTCTGTGCGACACCAAAGTGATTATGCTGTGCCGTAACACTTGAATTCTCCCAGAGTGTGGTAGCCTTCCTCGTTACCTTCACCAGTATCTCCAAACCTGAGCTGTATAACCGGAAGTTTGGTCTTGTCAGTCAGGAGACCGCTGTCTTCACGCCATACACCGTCATTCGCATCACAGTTACAGCCATAACTGGGGTCTGCACATGAGTCGGTCATCCCGCATGCGCATTTATAACTGATATTTGCTCCGCCCCAGTAAGTCATCATAGTAGAATCACGTGATACCCACCAATTTACTATACTCCACCGGTACATCGCTGCATTTAAACACTCGTACTTGATGAACTGCTCACAATGAGACGAGACTGTGGTAAGACTGGCCAGTTGAGACAGATTCGCCCCAGTGTATTGAATGACACGTGAGTAGCTGCCTGCATATTCAAATCCATGCACAAAAGTCCTGTTCTCACTGTCGTGACTAATGACTGTAACGCCAACTCCATTATTGTCTGCCATGCCACAGTACACTAAGAATGGCTCCAGATCTCCCTCGCCGTCTGGATCAATATCGTAATTTCCACTTGTTGCTGTAGGGTCGGCTTTCTTTAAATGGCTGCATGACGCAACTGTAGAAAGAAGGTATTCCATTTAGCAAACGCTTGTCGTGAATGTTCAAATTGGTGGCGTTTTATGCATTCATATCACTTAAATAAGTGTATGCACGAAGTTCAACGACTAACATCGACAAATTTCCGAGATTTCCTGACTGTATAAAATATGGGCGGCTAACTTAAACTTTAAGGTAGGTGTTCACTTGAACTGTTAGCACGGAGAAGACCGCAAACAAAAAGTTTATTCACAGGTAGGAAACGTGTTCCTTTTAACGCATTGTTTTTTCCCAATCTGAGATCTCCAAACCTAAAGCATTGAAAATTATCACCATAGTTACAAATGTACATATCTTGCTTGGACTTCGGGAGTCTCAAAATTTGACTTTTCCCCAATTTTTGTGTCTAAGAATTCAGCGCAGATACTGAACTGCACGAGCTGGCATTGCAGAGGGTAAATTATATGTAGAGTTTAGACAGTGTTTCTTCATACATGACAGAAGTGGGATTCTAAAAGAGCGCTTTTAGAAAAAGGTATTAGCTATTTATTTATGGAATAACAAATTTTGCTCATTTTAAAACGATAATCATATGTTTCATCTAAAATCTTTCCTGTCATGACACACCAGAGGTTTTGAGATATTTTAACCAATCATTTATAAATAAAATCACAGGCTGCTCAGCTGAGTTCTGTCTTCAACTCGATTCGCAAAATCCAACATAACATCATGTTTTTTTTTCCAATTTGCACTTATGTACAGCGCAATCTTTTTAATAAAAGCAACTCTCCTAAACTTCCTTTATCCCTTAATGCCCCGGCAAAATGGTAATCTATCTAACTCGCCTTTAAAACAGCTGAGATAAACTCAGTTACATTTTAAAAGATGTATAGCATAGGAAAAATCTTTCTCCATGAATTCAATGATGAATAGGTGTCCCCTATAGAGTGTTTTCACTCACGTGGCCAGCATCCTTACGAATTGATTGGAACAAAAGAAAGCGTTTGTATAAGAAAAGCGTTCAACTCCCAGAGGATTGGTTTGGGACAACAACATGGCCGCCGTTTCATTGTTTTGGGACACCAATATGGCCGCCGAGACGTCATGTGAAAACACTCTGTGGCCTTAAATAAATACAAAAAGAAAACATTGGGTTCAGATTGCGTGGCTTAAACACTGCACTTAAGCATACGACAGTATCAAAGTCAAGCACGAGGGGGGCAGGAGCGGGAGAGGTTACTCTAGATTTTAAGTGACGGGGAGACTCGGAGGATATTTTTAGGTCTGAAATTTTCGATTCCGGAATTTTGGGGGGTAGGAAAATTTTGCAAATATTTTCTTGGGTGATCAATCTGAAGGTGCCCGCGTATGTCGACCGCGTAATTCTGTATGGTATTTTTTGGTTTTTTTTTTTGGCCGGGGCAGAGGTGGGTTAATTTTTAGTCCATTTAATTTTTTTTTTTTTTTTTTTGGGGGGGGGGGGGGGGGAAGGGGGGTGTTGGAAGCCGTAGGGAATTTTTTGGATTACGCCCCAATTCGATCATCCCCATAATCACTTGTAATCCAGAGTACCCCCCACACCCCTGGAGTCAAGCAATTAGTATAAGGCTCTATACCTTTACAACTTTCTCCCTCAAAACCTTTACGGCAAACACAGCGGTAGCCTTTATCTGTGAAGCCTACCTGACACAGGAAGCTCATTCCTGGACAAGGATTACTGTGGCAAAGGTTCTGCTGCAAAGCATAATTTTACGTTATATATATGCATGTCTTGCCACGTATTTTGGGTCACTTAACTGAAGCCAATTGCAAGGAACTACTTTACAGTTTTTGTACATTTGAGCCTCCTTTGTTTTCCAAACAATCAAATGTTCTTGTTGTTGTTCGATTTTCATAGTTTTTGAGGGGAAAATTTCTTCACTCCCTACTTTTTCATCCAATTTATTCCTCCTCCCTAAACTTGGTGTAAAAATTAGCGACGGGCAACATACGACTCCTGCACTTAGTCGTAAAGGAAGTATCTGACCTTCAGAGCTTCGCCTCTTGACACAAACGAAGAGGGCGCAACTACCGAACGTATGTCACGCATAGAAAGATTTTCATGGATGGAAAGCCCTTACACCTACTAAATATCTAAGAGAAATACTCCATCTTCTATTAACAGAAAACTCGTTCCAATATTGTGGTTACGTAGCAACTAAATCCGTTTTAGGGTTTCTCCTTCTATTGCAAAATCCGAAATCCGGATTTCAAAATCTAGATCCGGATTTCCCAATCAAGCGCAACTCTAGACGTGCAAAGACATGGGAAACCAACAGAAACCTTGTAGTGTACAAACTTCTACTCGCGTCACCTACCAGATTCTTCTTCATTGAAGGAGAAGCGCTTAGGCTTCTAAGTACTATAATTCTTCTCAAACCAACAGTTAGGAAAATATCAAAAATGTCGAAAATAGTCCGATAGAAAGAGGCTACCCTGGCGCTATAATTGTGAGAAAGTACCTCTCTGAGCACGAGTAAAATTATCCGACAGGAAAACAGCCCTTCAAGACGTAAAAAACTACTGCCGTTTGTTACGCAGCACCACCCAAATTTACCCAGCCTGAAGAATATTCTAAACAGGAAATTCAAGGATTTAAGGTTGATAACCCTCAACCGTCCGAACCTCAATGGCACCTTATACAAAACCAATAACAACTAAGAGAAATCTTTAAGGAGTCTCCCCTCATATCATATCGCAAGGGAAAATCCCTAAAGGACCGATTAGTGAGCTTAGTAAGCTCTGAAGATCTGAAGAACAGATAATTTCCTTTACGACTTAGTACACGAGTCATGTGTTGCTCGTCGTCAATTTTTAAACTTCGTATTTTAAACCTGCTATGTGTCAAAGTTTGAATCGCAGTGTCCGTCAAATTCCCCGTCCTCCATACCCCACCCCTCCCCCCCCCCTCCCCCATCCACTGTCCTGCACACGCAGGTGATAAAGGCCATGATATCATGTCTCTACAACATTTTTCTTTTATCGGCTCCTTCCCACATTTTCGCTCCGATTTCTCCCTCCTCCACCCTCTGAAAACAGAGACCAAAACAGTTATACCTCAATTGTATAGTGAATATGCCCTTCCTTTTCCTCCAAACCAGATTGCGATGAACTTTCATCCGTAAAGTTTTTCAACTCGCACATGCGTCCTCCGTGCTCATCAGCAGGACCCACATTGATGGAGACACAGTTAGGCTCCATGAAACACTTTACGCGGCAACTTCCTTCATTGGTTACTTTCTCAGCCATAATCACGTGACCCGGGATTATTTTCCCATATACCGGTTCCCTGAACATTAATATCCGAGAGTACTCTGTTGAAAAAATTGAAGAATATACATAAGTTGTAGGAAAAGCTTTAACAATAGTAAGTCAATTTTGTAGTGTTGTCAATTATTGTTTTACTGAAACACATATAACCGGGAGTGACAAGTATGCAATTTAATTAGGTTAGCTTTGGGCCGTGTATTTTACTTCTTAATTTTTAGTATGTTTAATATTGGAGAATTTGGTTTGTATGGGAATTTATTTCCCCCAATTATTCTCCAGTCAAGCACTTTTATGCATTTTTAACGTAAACCGTTAACTTAAACTTTTTTTTTTATGAAATTCACAACGTCGTACCAATTAACTGACTGAATGGTTATATGCTATGTTATTAAATTACGCTGCAACATACTATATTATACCAATCGAGTTGCATATGTGAGAATCAGTTTTGAGCCCGTGCGTAGTGCTTTGAGAAGGTCTTTGCTGAAGAGACCATTTAAAGTGCTACTACGATCAAATCTTTGACTACCATTTTTTTTTCGCTAGATTGGCAGTTTAGTACTTGAAGTACATGGTGTGCAAATTATAGCTTCATACGATTAAGGAAAGTGGTATTTTTTGGCGCTCAAAACCCATTAATTTTCGTCCGCCATTAAAACACTAGGTTCCTGTGGCCTGGTTACCAAGAACACAAAGCAATTGCTTTGTGACGTCATTTACTTAACGCAGTACACACAGCATGACAATTTTCATCCAAGAACCCTGCTCAACAATGTTCCCTTTCCTCCCACTTCGATGCGTTCTTGTTTAGGAAGACTCTTTCGATCTTACTACATTAGGCTCCGTATGTGTGCAGCAACCGCTTCAATCGATAGAATTGAACTGCACGCGAGCCTGACCAACTGAATGTGAGATTCGAGGAATAGGTTTGTTTCCAGCTGACAGTTTCGCTGTTTTCTCGGTTTGATAACTTCGAAGAGTGCTGCAATAGCATTTACGGGGCTTTCAACGCAAACCAGTGGCGGAAAATTAAACTTGCATCGTTTGCTAGCATATGAAAGAAAGATCAATCGACAGATCTCGAATCCGGAAAGAAATCTTCGCGTAAAGAGGGAGCGCATGGAGGTAAGCTTACAGTTCGCAAAACTGGCAGTGAATGTCCCCAACGCTAAGTTTATTTATATCGCCGGTGGTGATTTTTGCTTTCACTACTGGCGAAGTCATCGAAGATGAATTTTTTCCTAGACCTTTCTTCGACTGGAACGCGACGACTACGAAACTTTTAGGAAACTTTCAAAAAGATTTGCCCTAAGGCACCAGATCACAGAGAGCCCTCTAGTTTTGTAAACACTATTATTGCTCACACCTTGCTCTTGTAGTGTACTATTTTTTCTGTCACCGCTATTAACATTCCTTTGAGCTTTTATAAAAAGCTTTAAAGCTCTATTTGTAAATTTTTGTTATAAAATATTAAAATCTATCAGGATCATGGTGCAATCAGAATGGTATGATATTTTAATATACAGTAAATTCCTTAGTATTTCTAACATTCTGGTCGCCATAACCCTCACTAAACAAAAGGTATGCTTTTTTCAATTTTAGTCTTCCCAAAACTCAGAGCCTGATTTAAACTGCACAGACACATTGTCAGTTCAAACCACAAGCTAAAGCATGAGAGCCCAAACAAGTTTATTGCAAAAACTGTTTTTGAAATTTTATAAAATATAGCAAGAATTATTACCATTTACTGATGTGGTCTTTAAAATAAAATTGTGATCCTATCTTGAATGTTGTGTATTGTTATTCTTTTGAGTGAATAACGAAAAGTTTTGCAATCTCGCATTGAATACTTATAATAATTATAATTATAGTATATCATAATTTGACATGTAAACTCCAACACAGGGGCACTCATGCACTGAATCACTGAAGTGATGTGACTGACAGATTGCAAGTTAAAAATGAATAATCACCAAGGCTTGGTCACTGAACTATTTACTGCAACTGAGGGTTATGTACATGTATGAGATAGTTTCATGGCACCTGCTCATCACTGCTGCTTTATGTTCCACTACTCAAGATTGTGCTCTACCAGCACCCAGTTGGCCCATGGTGCTTAACTATTGTTCCAGGGCAACTAGGAAATTTTTTCATTGAAATCATGTGCTGGGCACCCAGGATTTCACGGGTCCGGAGCACTGGGCTCCTTTCAATTTTTCTTAGAGCACAGCCTTGCTACTTCAAAAAACCTTGGTGTATCTGTTGTGGTTTAAATTTTTCCTTGGTTTAAAATTTTTCAAACCAGTATAATTTTTTTTTCTTTGTCTCTGATTATGGTAATTGATTTTAGACAAAGGAAAGTAAAAATTAAACTGGTTTGAAAATTTTTAAACGAAGGAAAAATTTGAAGCACAACATATCTTTTAATGTGGGATACACTAATGTTATTCCTACAAATGAGGAAGCTTCATGGCCCCTTACCACATACAAAGATACTGTCCACCCTGCTGTAACAATTGATCTGCACACTTGTTGATCACAAGATAAATGTGAGGCCCCAGCTAAGAACCTAGAGGACAAGTTTAGGTCTTACATACTATGTGCAATATGCAAATCCATTACTTTTTAGTCATACCAGTGATTACAATAAACAAGCCAAGGGCTGTAATACTGTTTAAAGGCTGCAATTTTATTGTTCTTTGTTGCCTGATTTAGCATAGTCTATTTTGGGGGTATTATATAGCCTGAGCCAAGCTAGGGCAGGGCCCACGCAGGGCAAAGGGGCTTCCCCACTTTTTGAAAAATAAATAAATAAAATTAAGTACAGTGGAACCTTGATATAACGAAGGGCCAAGGGACTGGCAAAATATGTTTATTATAACGAGGTTTGTTAACTTTTATCGAGGTTCTTTTTCATATTGCCTTATATTTTACTATTACTGGAGTACAAAAGAAAGGTTGTTAGACCAGGGACTTTGTTATAGAGGTTCCATTGTAATATACATAAATTTCATATGAATAGTATCTTTGTTGGAATAAGAATCTTCCAGCATCTAAATTTATTATTGGTCCGTTTTAATCCCATCAGCAAGCCTAAAAAAGTCAATCGTCCTAGATTTCTGCATTTTCAATCCAGCAAAGCTATGTAGCATTTGCAACAAAGCGGAATAGTCTTTTTTGATGAAGGTTCTTGATTAAATCTGAAGACTACTCCATGAACTACGGTTTCTTAAAACGAATTATATCAGCTGATGATGTGGTTTCTGGCACATTTCAATGACATGCTAGACAAAATGAAGGCATTACAGCAACCTACAGTGTAAGGAAAAGTTCATTTAATATGACAAAGGGGGGGGGGGGGGGAATGAAGATATTGAGGGGGGGCTCCGAAAATTTTTAGACACCCGAAGGGGGGGCTCTGAAAAAATCGTTGCGCTAGGAGGGGGGGCTCCGAAAATGTGTATACTTCAAAACCAACACATGACATCATCGTACAGATCGGATGGTTTTCAACTCAACAATTTAATGACCTGTGCAACTCAGCTATATCACGTGGTTTACAGATATAACAAATGTAGTCTCAGTAATTATTACACTCTTGTTCATCCCAAAAATGCTTTAGAAAATCGTATCACAACTGTATCTCAAGTTTGTCATAGTATAAACCATTGAAGACAATAACGGTAAATATATTTAATACAGTCTAGCGATCTTTTTTCAGGGGAGCAAAGGAATTGAAGGAGGAGGGGGGGGGGGGGGGCTCTGAAATTTTTTCGACTACCAAGGAGGGGGCTCCTAAAAAATTGAACCGCTAGCGAGGGGGGCTGCTAAAATTTCAAGCTTCGAGTTTCAATATCTTCATCCCCCCCCCCCCCCTTGTCATATTAAATGAACTTTCCCTAATATCATGATCTGCAAACCTCTAGTGGTGGATTCAGCATGTGCAATCACGCTCAGCAGGAGAAAGGTACTTTTCAGCGGCTTGAAATTTATGAACATGACTCTGCTCAACAATGACTCAAGAAAGGTTCAGTAATCTGACAGTTCTAAAGAGCCACAAAGAGAGAACAGCCAAATTTGCTCTCCCACCCCCCCCCCCCCCCACCTCAATGTACGTGGTCACCGGCCCCCGCACGTTAAAAACTGCTTCCCAGGCCCTCTTAGGAGTTTTAACTCTTAAAAATGCTAGTTTCTAATAATACTTTACAATGGAAAAAAACAGCAAGAAAAACCCACGGAGCACAATCAAGGATGGGCCTCCATGATGAACATAATTTCCACTGTGTAACACTTCTTCCTAGAGGAAGTGAATTTATGGCACACTGTGTTATCAGCAGAATCGTGCAACCTAGTGATGTACTGAAGCATTTAGTTTTTCAATACATCAAGTTAGTTGCAAATAATAATTTATTAATGCAGTGATAGCCCAGTACTCTATGATCTACAGACACCCACTTAATTGGACACCCATATATAACAGGCGGTTTTGTTTGTCCTGAGGAAAAGCATACATTTTTTCTTTAAAATTAACCAGCTTAGTACGCACAGTAGTTAGCACAGTAGTTAATGTGGACAACAACCACTTTTCTGTGTTTCAAGTCAGAATTCCTATATATTCTTAATCCAGCTTTACAGACACTGGTTACCCAGGCACTTTCTATTTTTCTTGTCACAATGATGTGCCAATTGTAGACATTGTACCAAGTTCACTGGTTAATAAGATTTTATTATCAAAACATCTGCCGCCAAATAGCATGACATCTTTCTTTCTTCCCCTGTTTGTAGTCCTTTGATAAATTTTCTGCCTCCTACCCAACAAGTTTCACGTCCTCGGCTTTTTGCTACAGTCATTGTTCCTACCCTTCTTCCGCCTTGTTCCTTTATGCTATATATCAAATAAATCACGTGTCTGTGACTTTTTTCCAGAGAGCTAACTTAATATGGACACCCGGATAATACGGACACCCAGATAATATAGACATCATAACATGTCTGTATTAACCTTTCCACTGTATATATTTTCTTGTCTAGTCAAAGCTTCAAAGCTGGTCCCAGTAAAGAGAGCATCCAAAAAATGCACACCTGGGTTTGAATAATAAATAAATTTAAAAAAAAAAACGTCACACACAACAATTTCATAAAGTTATCTATAAAAGTTATGGGAATACAAGGGGATATCATTGACAATAGTTGGATGAGGTGAAATCTCTGCATTTTTATTAGCGTTGCAATTTATAAGTTGCAATAATGATCTGCAGTCAATCGATAGGGAAGGCATAGGCAGTCACAGCCTTTTCAAAAAAGACATGAGCTACAAAGAATGTGACATTCTTTAATGTCAGCACTGAAAATTATTAAATTGATATACCAAATCAAGAGCGAGCGATCCCCTTATTTATCTATTTATATTGAAAATGAGCAAATTAATTTTTCTGACAAAGAGAACTTAACATTAGATCTAATTTTAAAATCCTCAGCTCAGATACGCAACACTAAAGTAACAGTTAAATTTTCAATAATAAAGGACAGCAGTCCGTTTAAGATGGTAAAAAAAAAAACATGCATATGACAACGAGCTGGCTGCTTTAGAACTGAAACTTAGCTGAACTGAAAACTGTACCGACTCTGATTCGCTGTACCTGAAGAGCTATAAAGCAAAACTTTATCTACACTTGGATAAATGAGCACTCGAGAGTGGCTAGAAGGCAGGTGAAATTGGTGAGGACTCTCGATCGTCTTGCCTGTGTATTATTATTATAGCTAGTACGTATACAAATACACCTACCAGTAGTCCGAATCTCCGTCGGCACAAACTGCATAAAATATGACTTGGTGAAGTGTGGTTTTTTTTCTTCTCTGAGGCTAGCTGCCCTTAGTAATTGACTTTCTCATATTCAGTCGGTGCTGGTTCTACAGAGTCATCGTAATCTACGATTTCCTCCTTCACAATTCCAGAATCGGGCGAAGACGAGCGAAGCTTTGAGAATCGCTCGCAGTTTTCTCACGGCTCAGGTTTGTTTTCTTGGCGTGTTCAGAAAATGACGTCACAATCAGAGAACAATAGCTTTGTCACTGGAACATAAATTTGTAATGGCGGACGCGAAAAACCCACATTTTCAAGCTCAATATTTTCACTTAGAGGGCGCCAAAGTTCACACGGGACGAAAAATTGGATTTACGACACTTTTGACACGCGTCAAAAGTTAAATCAAATATGGTATTGGCTTTGACGTTACCTTTGACGCGCGTCAAAGATGTCGCCAAATATATAACCTCTGTGCTTACTCCTTTGACCTCGGTAAAGGTGAAGTCAAATTGGTAACAACTTTGACTTCTCCTTTGACGTGCGTCAAAGATCAAGTCAAATGCATCAATGCTTTGCTATTCCTTTAACCCTTATCAAAGGCGTTGTCAGATATGCTGGTAACTTTGACTTTACCTTTGACGCACATCAAAGATAAAGTCAAAAGAGTAGTGGCTGTGACTACACCTTTGATACCAGTCAAAAATGAAGTCAAATACGACCGCTACACTTTTACAACACTTTTGAATGGTGTCAAGGGTGAGAGCAAATATGCAATGAATTACGTCTACAAACGCTTATGTCGAAACTGATTTTAAGAAAGGAAATTAAAAAGCTGTATTTGAATACTGTTTTAAAGATATTTATACGACAATACCGAACACAGGCTAGTAATCATTGTAACTGGTGTTTATAATTATTTTTGAAAATGTTCTGGAATATGTACTTTTTCGAGGTGAATTAAGTGAGTTTTGTTTTTGTCTTATCTTGAGTGGATCATTTTCCCCTTGATCGATTAACATACGATGAATAAATGATAGCGACGCAAAACAATGACTCAACAACTGGACGATGGAAGACTGAACCCAAGCAAGACACCCTGTTTTTGGCGCGAAATTGTCGCGGCTGCGAACTCTCTCCGCCCGCGCAAACACACAAACTACGCAGATCTGAAGAAAACAAAAGCCGCTTTTTTGTACGAAGCAGTCCAGCTTTTTTTAACAAATATTTTCGCCCTTATCTCTGATAGAGTTTAGACTACAAACTTGTTCAAAAGGTACGTGTCATTCTTTTCTATGTGTGCATGCAAAAGTTCTTCTTCAAACTTCATAGTTGTTTTACTATGTTAAGCTTACAGAAACCAACTCCGAACAGGCGTGTATATCGTGCTTGGGAGCTTTTCTGATCGTTAAATCTGGTTCAGTAAACTATAAAAATCTTTCTGTATCACAGTAGAGTTTACATTAGATCAAGCCCTTTTTCTTAATAGGGTTAATACATTTCTGTAAAAGTAATGCCTGGCTTATATTTCACAATGCAATTCAACTCAAAACTTCATGCGAGAACCTACTAACATCAAGATTAACCAACTCTGGTTTTCTAACAGTTTATATTTGTCTGCGAGAACTACTCAGGTAATGAAATAATATAAGACTTACATATATCTTTTTTCATTGACAGTGTAGTTCAATAAAAATGTCTGTACCAGACTTTGATGGGAATATTACTGAAGCAAGTACATAAGCTTATTTGAACAGGATTCAGTGCAGTTTATCAAACAAAGAGGTGTGATTATTTGAAGACTTCGGATGCTTTGCGAACGTGAGTATCTCTTTCTATTGATTTTTCTGGGTTCTATACGTAATGGGGCTCATACTGCATAATTAATTTTTAAAATATTCCATTGATTTTTTTACCACTACAGTGGCAGCTGGGTATGTTTCAACATTTAATAACAATCATTCAAACATACCGAGCTGTCCCTTCATTATTGTTACTGGACAATAACTTTGGGGGTTAAAAAGGTAGAAAAATAGCCGCGTAGCAAGCTTTTCCGCGCGACTTTTGTGCAAGAGGGCAAAAAAAGAGGAAGGAGGGGCCGGGAGGGGCTAACTCGCGCAATAACTCGATTGGAAACGCTTGTTATGCAGGCTAGGTATAATATAAAGTGTTTCTTTAGTTTAATTTTAAGCTTTGGGCATAGAGAGAAATTTTGATAGAATTTTCCTTGACTTTATTATGTGATAATAAGGCTCGATTCAAACGTCAAATTTCACAGGTGACGAACTTAATGACAATCATGTACACGAAATGTAATGTTTCCATTCAAAAGCATTAGGTTCGCTACACATTTTTAACAGGGTCTTTAAGTTTTGATAAAGGTAAAGAGAAAGGGGGATTTTCTGAAGAAAAGGAGCGATAGTAAAAAGGGAGTGGGGCCAAAAAAATTATTTAAAACACTATGACTGAGCTTTTTATCTCAAATTTCTATATTTTTTTTACAATTATTTCACAGATAAAAGAAGCAAGGCAAAGTGATAAGTCTCCAGTGGGAAAAAAAAGCACACAACAGAGGAAGATTGAAGTTAGATAAATGGCGTTTGTCTTTCACTTACATCAAGAGTCAAAAGCACTCTAGAATGAAAATCGTCGCAAAGATAACATCAAGACAGATGGGCTCCTGATCAAGAACATTTCTTACTTACCATGATTTTAGCACTGGCTTTCGTGAAAGAGTGTTTTAAACTATTTTGCAGGTTGCCGTCCGTGACAACAGCGTGAATCTGGAACATTTATAGTGCTTCAAAAATTTGCGGCAGTCATTATGATTGTCCATTGACAAACTGCATTGAGTACTTTAGACAATAAATCGTGAAAATGTTTTAAAAAACTATTTTTATGCGTTTAAAAAAGTTTTAATCGGAATTATTCAGCTTTCTAATCATCTAGTGAGGTTTTAGGACAATAAAGTACAAGATTAAGAACTCAATCTCTTATCTGTCCACCTTTTTAAACGGTATCCAGTTCGCAATTGAATTTGACTGAAAATCTCAAGTTGGATTCTAGCCTGTATATCAAGCGCTTATGACTAGCGAGGCAATAATGCGGCATTCGCGCGAAACGCGAGGAGAACGAGGAATTCACGCGAAGCGCGAGACGAGCGAGAGGCGCGATGCGAGGGGAGGAAAAAAAACAAACATATTTGGCAACACCTTTGTTAAACCTTTGACTTAAATCTCACACGCATTTGACGACAACTTTGTCACACATTTGACCTGAGGCTCAGACACTTTTGACGACACTTTTCACAAGCCTTTGACTTTAATCACAGACATAACTTTGCCGCGCTTTTGTCACACCTTTGGCCTGAATCTCAGACATATTTGACGACGCCTTTGATAAGGGTACAAATGCTAATGAAATATACCTTTGACGCGCGTCAAAGGCAGGGGTTAAAGGCGTGACAAAAACGGCCTTTATCGCCTGAAGACGCGCCTTTGACCGCGGGCAAATGTAAACATTTGTCGCGCGTCAAAGTTGTACAAAGGTGTGCAAAGGTGGCCTTTATCGCGCGTTTGACTTCACCTTTGACGTTCGGTAAATCCGTTTTTTCGTCCCGTGTCATTTCAATGACCGAAACAGGTACAGCCACTTCTGATAAGCTGAAAAGAAAGCGTTTTTGTGACAAACTTGACATTAAATTTTGATCGTAGTAGCACTTTAAAGGAAATAGTACATCTGCAAGTGCAAGGCCGGCCGGCAAGTATAAGGCCGACCACTAAGTGTCTACGTGTTCATGATTCCTTTTCCAATAATTTAATTTCAAAGACACGGAGACTATAAAATGTTTAATTCCTATAACAATGCAGCCTATAGTTTAAAAGGCAAGTAGTTTATGCAACCCATTGATTCAATTAAAACTGCCACGACCATAGCCAGATTTATCCAAATCACTGGTAATTGTTGCTTAATTCATTTGTCTCAATCTCTTAACACTTCAGTCGGTTAAGGTTTAGCTCAGTGAATGCTTATTTTTGGAATATGCCTAGATAAAAAGATTATTTAAGTCATTTCTTGTAACGCCTATCATTTTCTCTCCACGAATGTCATTATTCCTATCTTGAAGTTTCGAGTTCATACTTCAACTTACTTAATAACCACTAAATATATCAGGGGCACCCGACCACCGTTTTCTGTGAAATATCTGTTTGGCGAAGTCGATTTTGCCTAGAAATTTCTATTACTTTAGGGCGGCTAAAAATTAGTTATAGGTGACAGTTCCATTCACGTACAATTTTCGAAGTTTATCTAAAAAATCCGGTCCCCTACGATTTTCTAAAGTATAATTTTTTACATTTCACTTTTCAGGTTAAGCGTTTTTTTTTTTTTTTTTTGTACAAAAAAGGAAACCTAAAATTTTCGGATTCAAAAATGTGATGAAGAGAAGAATAAGTAAAATTATCACTTTATTAGTAATTCGGTAAAATAAAACTGAAGCCCTTGTAATTTCCGAAAGACTCAAGGGTGACCTTACAGATACAAATTTTATAGCTCCGCTTAGAATGCAATTTATTCTAGGGATCTAAAAGTACTCAGGATAGCCTAAAGAGTGTTTTCAACGTATTAATTATATAGGAGGAAACCGTCGTTTGGCTCCCCTGAAATATGTCACTTACCAGCATAAACCACAGAGGCAATACGGCCAAATGAAAGCCATATGAGCACAATTACGGTCCTTGTAATAAAGGCCATGTTTCTCAATTCGAGTTAGTCGTTGAGGGTACGACTCGCCTGTTGTTATGGACTGGTCCTGTAAATAAACAAACAACTTCTTTATCAACATTTGTTACGTAATTTTATCTTAGTTTTGACCCCGCGGTTCAACTAAAAATAATTCAGGGATGACACAGCTAACATCAGCGCGAGTCTACGGATCCTGAGAGATCTTTGGCGTAAAAATAGAAAGAAGTGAGGAATGTTAATTTAAGCATTAAGAGACGTCTTAATTTTCACCACTGTACGTAATAAGGCAGTAATCTAGAAAAGACAACATACATTCGCGGGTGTTAGAATCAGGGTCACAAAAGCATTAATTATTTTTTTTGTTGTTGTTACCTGCCGTTCAAGTTCCTTCAGGGGTCCATGTCAAAAAACATTAACATTTTTTAATCAACGTTCTGCGATGAATTCGTTCTATCCTTGTGCAGTTAAGGGAACAAAATTATCTTTGATGCGCCTTGTTCACCGTAGTAACTACATCCCCATGAAAAGTCGATTCTCTACGTTCGTCTATCTTGTTTCGCATGATTTTCATGTTCAGCCTTCCAGATAAGTGTCCGGTGCATGATATTGTCGTGTCATGACTGCGACAACTTATAAGCTCGGCAACATAAATTTTTAAACCACCTCAAGCAGATTGCATACATTAAAAATCGCACGCGAGTAAGAACTTGTTTAGCCTAAAATCTGAATCAGGTTCTTATTTTCTAAAATCTACAAAAAAAACATTCTGTACGTGAGGATCCTCTTAAGAGACAAAAGAAAGGTACCCTATCACTCCAACTGCAATGTAATGGTATGCAGGTTTTACCCAGGGAATGAGTTGAATACCAAACTAAATACTTTTAGCTGCAATGTATTTTTCTTTGTCTTCACAAATAAGGACCTACTTTAAGAAACTAAATAGCCTAACTTTGTGCCAATTACTATTAGTTTATTTTGGACGAAAAATGCAGGTTCTTACCCGCGTTTTATTTTTTATTTTATTTAATTTTTTTTTTACTGTATTTCTTTTTCGGGCAAGTCCAAAAATACACTAATCCACTTTAACTTAAATTCAAGGCTGGAGGACCAACACAGGAAAATATTCAACTATTATTCGCAGAAGGCGAAGTTAAGGTTGATCGAGACGAGCGTAATTTATCTGCGGTGTTCTTTGCCTTGTTAACTTGCTGGCAAGTACCAGTTTCGAAAAAAATTGCTTTCTTTTTTTTCTCCATAAATTAAAATCTTATTTCTAGACAAAATTGGTCCGCAAGGAAATTCCGAGTTCACAAAACAGCGACAAAGTGGCCTTACGTTTTCCGCTGTAGTGGCAAACATTGCTTCGAGCGTATGAAAGTCAGCTACAGTAAATCACGCTCTTTAAACACCATGAAGTCTTTTCTTACCTTCAAAATCATCAACACTGGGATATACTTGTATTTAAAAAAGTTCTTACTCTGAAACTTTGGCAAAACACCCAGTTCATGACAGCGACTTTGTTTTGCTTAACATTCATCGCCTAGCGCGGTGAATTTAACGTCATATTCCGTGATAGCGAACCAATCAGATTTCTTGAATAACCAAGATCACTGAGTGTGTATATACTAATAAAGGATACTGCCCTTGCGCTTGAATGTTTAATGACTTTCAGCAGATGCCTCTCGGGTAATATCAGGGTTTATTATTACACTTTTTCCCAAGGTTGGAAGTTGGTTCACATGAATGCCATTTTCAATTTTTACCACGAGTGCACGTTTGTAGCCTTTGAGACCTAAGCAAAAACGTTTTTGAATGACGCGCGTCAACCGGAACTGAACGTTATAACATGGCGCGCGTGCTTGCCCTACATGTGTCCTATTGAGCCGCTATGAACAAAATCTTTAATTTATTTACGCACGCCCGTGCGTAAAAAAAGATTTTTTTCATGATGATGTGTTCATCTGTGTTTTTCTTCTCCTTATCGTACGTACTAAGTACCCAAAAATCTACGGACTCAAACCAACAGCAAAAGCGGTGAAGATGTTTCGCAAATAATAGAGCCTGACTCGTTGAAAACTCTGCCGTAAAGAGTGACAAAAAGACCACAAATTGGTCTGTGTCGGGAAATATCCAATTTGTTTAAAGTGTCCTCCGTTTTTAACGTTTTTTATCCTTTACAAAACAAGTTAATTAGAACGAAGAATTCTGCTCTTCTTTTATCGCCGAAAAATCCGACTGAAGTAGGAAAATTTCTCTTGCAAAAACAAGACAAATTACACAAGAACTGAGACACAAATTTATTACTCACAAAAACAACAACTGCTGCCAGGTCTTCTCAAGAAGCCGTAATGACCAGTCATTGTTCGTGAATGAATATAAAGTAGGATGACAGTCGTCTTCCCTAAAATGACAGTTTTCTTCGCCGAGCAAAGCATAAACATCTTTTCAGTCGAGTCCAAACCATACTCCACGACTTTTTACGAACATGTGGGTATTTTTAATTAACTTTAGGTGGACTTTTAAGACTCTTTTACCTTTGTTTCTGCTTAGTTTCCATTGATCGTTAACAAATAAATAAGCAAATTTTCTTTCTCAGTTTTACAGAGAGAATTTTCTTTCAAGGAACTCCTTCAAAGTCGATGATAGTGGCGTGTGTTTTTAACCAGCCAGTAGAAGCGTATGTGTTTCTGTGTCGTGCGTTACGAGAATTTTGCAGTTAATCAAAAAGCAAGCATGTCATCTATGTTATAAACGAATTTGCTCATGCGTTTAGCTGTGCGTATATCGATGCACTAGTTATGGATGTACGCGGGAAGTTTGGAGAGCGCTAAAGAAGCTAGAGTTGCTCTCGGCTGCGCCTCGAGCTACTCTTACGCATCTTTCGCGCTCTCCAAACTTCCCGCGTGCATCCATAACTCGATATACGCACGCTAAGCGTGAACAAATTCTTAATTTATATTTATTTGCCAATCATCTCTGTCAGAGAAAAGAAACTTAAGCAATACAAATTTGGTAGCCGGGCATGGCGTAGTGAAACTGCCGGGAAAAAGCCTTAATTCGGCGGGTTGACGTGCGCCGCTATATATAGGACGCCACTGCTTTTGGTGAACAGAGTTTTATACCGGGATGCTCGCTTCAAGGTCCAACACCTTAGCCATTTATTTGCCATTTTGACAGAGAAGGCACCGCTTTGGTGCACCTTCTATTGATGAAAGCTATTCCTTTCCCTGGCGGGGGGGAGGGGGGTACTCCCTATGATGACCTATACGGGGAGGCTCCGCCTGAATGGGGTATCTTGGGTCTGTATCATCAGAATCACACAAATATTGGGAAAACAAAGTTCTTTCATCCTGCAGTTTTCGCTGCAACGGTAGTTTATAATAATATTAATAATAATAATAATAATGATAATAATAGTAATAATAATAATAATGATAATAATTAAAAATACATGTTTTAAGAGGAGGCCTCCATCACTAAGAGTGGTTTTCAGGGGGGTCCTCTATTAAAATAAAATACTAAAACTAATTAAAAATAGCATTAAAAATCCTAAACTGAAATATTAAAAGTGAGTAGCATAAAAATCAAGAACTTCCTTACTAATATTTACATACAGCTAACCTAAGAAGAAGTACCTAAAAACCTATCCAAATTCCTTTTAAAAACATGTCCTGCATTGGTCTCTTTTAAGTTCAATAGTCAGGGAAGCCCAGTTGTTGAAAGCTCTAAAATACGTAGTCCGTCTTCCCCATTCCGTTCGCGGGTTGGCGAGTCTAGGTGGAAACCTATTCCCAGTATTATAGTTATGTAACTGACTCAGAGGGAGTCCTAAAAACATCAAAGTGTTCTGGAACATCTCTCTTGATTGCATTCTGAACTGTAAGAAATCGACGTTTAAAGCGCCTTCCATGGAAACCATTTCAACGATGTAAGGGCCTCGGCTGACGCCACGGACAATTTGCCACCTGCGATCTTCTTGGCAAAGCGATTTTGAAAAGCCTGTAGTTGTTGCATTTCTAATGCTAAGCCAGGCTGATCTCCCCAAATGGTGTCCGTATAATCCAAGCGCGGAAGCACCAAGCCATTAGACTAAGCAAGATAGGCGAGTTTGTTTATCTAACATCTGTAAGATACGGTTTTACACCAAGAGCCAATGGCCAAAAACGCAGTTTCAGACATGCTGCTGATCCGAGTGCCACAATTTTTGGATTGAAAAAAAAACGAATTGACAGTAAAATGGATCCCTAGTGAGAAAGTGCAAGACTAAATTAAGTTATCTTTTATGCTATGCCATAGCACTTCAGTTTTCCAAGAGTATGGTATCCTTGGTTGCTGTTTCCTGCATCACCATGCACGAGCTGTTTTACTGGTAGCTTTGTCTTGTCAGTCAGGAGACCGCTGTCTTCACGCCATACTGGGTCATTCTTATCACAGTTACAGCCATAAATGGGATTTGCGCATGTGTTGTTCATTCCACATGCGCAATTTCCACTGCCAGGTAGTGCTCCACCCCAGTATGTCATCTTAGAGGAATCACGTGACACCCACCAAGCATACCCGCTTCTTAATATCATCGAGTGATAACACTCATACTTGATAAACTGCCCACAGTGTGAGGAGACACTGGTGAGACCGGCCAACTGAGACAGACTCGCTCCTGTGTAATAAATGTCACGTCTGTAGCTTCCACGGCCTCCCCAACCGAGGCCGTCACGCACCTTTGTTCTGCTTTCACTGTCGTGACTAATGACTGTGACACCCACACCATTTTTGTCTATCATGTTACAGTACACTGTAAATGGTGCCAAACCTCCCTCGCCATCTGGATCAATTACGTAATTTCCACTTTCTGCTTCAAGGGAGAATTTCTTGAAAGAACTGCATGAGTTTCCTGAAAAGAAAATGCTAACATGTAATACTCGGTTATATACGGTTTTATACATATTCCTGTCAAAAGTGTCTGAATTTTCCCTTTTCGTTCATTGCGTAAAATATAGAAAATAATTAGCATCCTATAATTCATACAGGTGCCACACCGCAAAGTTTATGATAAAAAGGAATGTCTTGCTCGGCGGCAGAACGTCCGAATGTTTTCACCTTTCACAATGCTTAAAGGGAGTTTGTTAAAAATTGTTCCACCCGTAAAAGGAAAGTTCCTTTTCCCAAAATTCTGTTTAAGGTTTGGTCGGTATAGCCTCATACTTTGCCTTGTGGAATAATTGTGAATCCCTTCTTTCTTAGTCAAATATACTCTTTGTTGGGCGACGCACCTTTTCTTTTTCCTTTTTCTCCCAGTCTCTTTTTTCTTTTCTTTTCTTTTCTTTATTTTTAAAAAAAGTTAATCCAAATTTTCATTCAGTACCAGACCCTTAACTTGCATGGTTTACCCTATACAAATAGCTCCAGGAAGCCTATAGTTTGTAAGCTCCCGGCTTCTATATAGGCTTCCTTGCCATTACGACTTAAAACATTTTATTTGGTAAATAATTTAGTTAGAATAGTGTATCTTTAATGTACTATAAATTTCTTTATTATATGGCTGAGTCTGTTTTCGCCACGCGATTGGTCAATTTGCGGTCCGTAACTTGCTATACGGACCAAAATTTCTAAAGAAAATACTCATTTCGGAGCTCTAAATCTCTCTACCTCGGAAAAAAGGTTTAAATAAAGTTATAAGACGCCTGTCAACCTTGAGGACTTGGATGTTGACTTTGGCCTTCAATATTTTAAACTGTGTTTATTTGTGAACGAAGGCGATGAATAAACTAACTTGTAATCTTATCGAAGAGGATTCTAGTCAGTGTTTGAACACAGTAGTTCACTGTTAAGAAGACGAAAATCGACTGGCAGAGATTCGAGATGTTTTGCCTAAGGGAAAATGAGTAATTCGTTCGGCAAATATGATAACAAACATACCTGCACCCGATCATCTTGACAAGCTTCTTTGCCATTTGCAGTGTTTTATCAAAGACCAACGAAAGAAAGATAGAAGCAAGTTCGAGCCAGACACAATGTCCAGTTTTCAAAAGACTCCAGCGTCACATTAACGAGTGAATACTTACAGTGCTCTCAGTTTTGATCGAATAAACTTTAAAATATGTCTGTAAACCCTGAGGACTAGGATGTTGACTTTGCCTTTCCAAATTTTAACCTAGCTTTGTTTTAATGAGAACGAAGCTGATGTAGAAACTAAATCGTAACCTCACCGAGGAAGAGAAAATGTGTTTGAAAATTCTAACGCAGATCACAATTGAAGACAAGAATGAACTGGCAGAAAGAGAGGTTTTCCCAAAAACTATTAACCAGCGAATCCTTCGACAATGACAACAAACTTACCTTGAAAAGCTTATTTGCCTTTTGCAGTGTTTTGTTTACAAGGACAAACGGAGGAAAGACGGAAACTACTTCTAGACAGACAGTGTCCGGTTTCCAAAATACTCCAGCGTTATATTAAAGAGCTAAAACTTACAGTGCTCTTAGGTTTGACCGAATAAACTTTTTCAACATGGCGAATTTGTTTTTACTTTCTCGGAAAGCCTTTGTTATGTGCTATTGTTTTCGTGCGCCAATAAAAACTTTATTTTTTGACGCCTGTCAAATGACTGTCAAATCGTGCGTTCTGCACTTGTTTCCGGTCCCCCAAACAGGAAGAAGCCATATAATAAACATCTTATTAGCCTCGCCACAATAAATCGATGGAAAAAAACTCGGTCCGTAATTTACAGTACGGACCGAAAACTCGGCTAATAAGAGGTATGTATATTGTTGTTGTATTTGTGGTTAATGGCAAAAATAAATAAACGAATTAATGAATGAAATGAACTCACAAACGATATTTTTAAAATTATATTTTTCCGTTTTTACGGCGAAAATGTCCCATTTTAGAAGGTTCGAAATTCGGCGATGATTTTGCAAAAAATCTTTTGTTATTCATAGTTTCTATCAGTTTTATATCCTCTCGCCTCGTCAAACATTGATTCGTGAGGTACTCATGAATAGTCAATTTTATTATAAACAATGAGTATTCCTATTTTGCCAAAATAAAGATAGTTTAAGTAGACCGATACGAAACAATGGCATTATATAGGCCACTGCAAAAAATACCATGATATTCTCAAATTGAGACTTGATGTTTTTCAAGTGGCCTATGTGTGTGTTCTTACCTGTCTCGCAGTTTTCTCCTGTGAAGCCAGAAGTGCATTGACAGAGGTATTTCTTGCTCGTATATCCAGTGAAGCATGTTCCGTTGTTAAGGCAAGGGTTACTGGCACAGAGGTTCTAGCGAAAATATAAAACTCTTTCAATTTTTTCAGTTTAATCTCCTGAGGTCTATTAGAGCAAAAACACTGAAATATCTTAAAATGATGTTTGTTAGTATTCTCTTCTTCCTCCGTCTCCCTGCCATCATCATCATCATCATCATCATCATCATCATCATCATCATCATCATCATCACCATCATCATCATCGTCGTCGTCAAAATCATCATCATCATCATCATTTTTATCATCATTATCTTCGCTATCATCCACACGAAACACTACCAGTGATTCCTACCTCCGCGATGCCCCTGTAGGTCCATCCTTCTCTCGTTTTAAGATCTTGCGGGTGCTGTATGTGATCTGAATCACTAAGCTCACATACAACTTTGTCATTCGTAAGCGGACCAATGTTCACTGACACACATCTACTCTGCATAGCGCATCTGTGATGACATGGCGTGTACACTCCAATAGTGAGATTCAAAAACACGTGATTTCTCAAATAATACCCACTCCCCAGTGGGAGGAACTTAAGGCGTCGACAACCAGCTACAAAATAATAGTATAAGTGGGTCAGTAGTTTAGCTTATTGGAATGTAAAAACATCAAAACAATGATATCGATAAACTGCGCATGCGCTCAGTCTAATGTCTTCAACCGGTTCGAATTCATTCATCACCTGTTATAAAATTTAGGGCCGCAACAAGATGCTCTAAATTTCTTTATAAAGTTGTTCAACTAAGGTGCTAAACTGAAACTAAATTAGTTTCTCAAAAATTGCAAAAAAGAAAACAAAAAAAAACACTTTATTATGCTCCTGTTTGCTTTGTTTTACTTTGAATTATTGTCTTAAAAGGAAAAGAAAATAGCTCCACAGAAAAAAATGGGGCAAAATAGCATGAAAAGAAGCGAAATGTTTATCTATAGCATACTTTAAACCTCACGCATGATGATTCGTAGTTTTTCAACTACTTACATAAATCAGAGGTTTAGTAGAACCAGCACGCTGCTGATCATCGGCGTGTCATATTTATGTACTAGGAACTAACTCACCGCTGTCCATCGGCGGGATTTTCCTTCTGTATATTAGCCACTAAGTAAATCACTGACTTTAACATTCACATAATAACCGCTCTGTCAAAATCTCATAATTGTAATTCTCTGATAACCGGTTTTTATTGTTTTCTTTCAACACTGCTTAAGCGGGAACGTGTAATGAATACATGATCATATGAAGAATGTTTGAAAGATTATTTATGTCAGTTAACTATCAGTGATCTTAGCATTTTTCTCTAAATTTTGAGCTTGTTTTCGTTGAAAACGGTTAATGCTGGAATAAAAACTGTATTTACAAATTTCAGTTTTCACACAATTAGAACTTTTCTATTACACTTTCAAAGAGTCCAACAAATTAATTTTAACAGCATTTTATGATATCTTAAACTTTGATAAGCGAGACTATCAGCCTGTTATTCGTTAGTTTTGAAATGTGTTGCTTAGATTTTGAAAAACTCTCTCGTTGGACTGCAGTGAAAGAAAAATAAAGGTTAGATTGCGCCAGCTCAACTATTCATTACCTTGATATCCAGTGGCGATGCAGTTCAGGCAAGCTCTCAAAACAGCATCCACTAGCAAGTATCTTAACAAGTAGAAACGGCAGCCTACCATCGCTAGACGGCTAGCAACGCTCTTGACAGACTTGATCAAGAACGAAAGTAGGTCCGAAAGACAGGTGTGGGACATTTACTTGTTTTGCTATCACTAATTGATAAAATATTCATATTCATATTTCTGGCGCTGTTTTATTTTTTTGTTATCAATTCTAGTTATTTTTTTAAACTAATTACAGGCAATGCTATATATCGTTCTATGCAAAGTCTTGAAAAAGCATATCTTCCAGTTAACATGCAAAAAAGGCCACTTCCATGGAAGGTGGAAATATTTTCCTGCAATTTCAAAAACCCCTTGAAAGTTATTTTAGCTTTAAATAAAGCAAAGGGTACGAAAATTAGAGTCATAACAGCTTACAATCAGGGGCAAAAGTAGAGTGACGCACTTGTCTATAAAACAAGTGCTTTTATCAACAATTTCATTTATTATTTCATTGTATTTAAACGCCGTAAATTCCCTACACCCCAGAATCAATGCTGTTCGTAGTAAAACAAAGACTTGAGGGTCTAAACTACAACATTTATTTTAGGGTCCAGTAAAGTGTTATACTGCGGGTGGGCATTTTTTCAGATCTTTACAGTTATAATATGGCAATTCCATCAACAGCAATTTGTTTTCTTTAGTGTGAAAAATCTCGCTAAAGAAAACACTATAATCTAGCATCCAGGAAATCGATCCATTCATTTAATAGCTTGTATGATCTTGGTCTTTTTCGATTTATCCTGATGCGAGTAAAATTCGTTCGAGCTACTATTCGCATCTAAGCTGCTTCTTGAAGTTTGAAAATACCACAAATAGGGATGTCGTATCCAATTTCTCTGTTCTTCACACTAATATAAGAAGCTTAAGAAAAATATTGAACATTTTCAATGTCACGTACTCGGTGAGGTAAAACATAATTTCATTTTGTTGGTCTTTTTAGTAATGAAAACTATAAATATCGAGTCTTAGAACGCTCTACTAATTCCTCTTATCAAACATTTTACTACCAAATCAAAAGAAAAATATCTATGGCATTGTTTACCTAAAACATAATAATGCAGATCAATTTCTTGACTATCTTTCGGATTCCCGCGAGTATTTCAGTAGTCATAATAATAATGATATATATCTCATGGGAGATTCAATATAGACTTGCTAAAATATGAAAACTGTAAGTGCAGCCAGACACTGCTTCAGTGTATGCAAAGTTTTTCTATGCTTCCTGCAATTGATAAACCAACACGAGTGTATGGGTCCTCGACGACTTTAGTTGACAATTTATTAAATAAACACCAATGAAATACCAGGTGAGCTTTCGCGCGAAAACTTGATATCTTCACATGTGAAAATAACATGTTATGTTCACATGTGAAAATATCACCGTTGGTTTGACTACATAATAAATCGCGCCTTTCACACCAAAAAAAAAAAAACTGTCAAAGTGTAATGTTTGGTAGTTCATTGGTGTTTATATAATAAATAGAACATTACATGGCCGCTTGGAGATAAAGAATTTCTCTTCTCGTGTTGAAAAAATATTTCACTCGTTCATTGTGCTCACTCGTGAAATATTTTTCAACACTCGAAGAGAAATTTCGTATCTCCGCGTGGCCGTGTAATATCCTCTATATCTTCATAAATAACCTGACGAATAATATTTCTAGTGGAAATATCGTCACCGATACAACCGATCATTTTTCGCAAGTCTGTATTGTCAATGTAAACAAGCAAAAATTGCCATATACAAAAAATACTAAACTTAGAAATTAGTCCAGTTTTAATGCTAATAAATTCATGAATGACCTAAGTGCAATTAAGGTGACTCGACCCAGTTTTTTTTTTTTGGGGGGGGGGGGGGGGTACCATCCTACTTTGAAGCTCTCTGGTATCCCCACCTTTACTTTTATGGTAAGTCTAACACATAGAATGGATAACCTATAGATCAATCTACAATATAACATAAAATTTTTGGCGATCGGAGTAAATATCACATGGTTATAATGCCACGCCCCTTTGAGCTCTGAGTCGAAAATCTGCTGTTGCCGGCATTTTTTCGTGAAAATCTCTCGGCTACACATAGTGCGCATTAGTGCCTTGCACTGAACAGAGTTTCACCAAAATCGCAAAGACCCAATTCGAGAAATTCAGCGGTTTCCAAATTAGGTCATAATTTATGCGAAAATGATAAGCAAACTTATGTCTGTCATTATACAGCATTCTTGTTCAGCACGCGTGCAATGACCACGCTTGGCTGACTTCCGAATGCTCACCGAGATATGATATCACGAGTTGGCTTAATTATTGACTTGCATTAAACCTATGAAAAAATGATAATTTTTTAATAGTAAGTAGATTTAGTGTGTAGCACTTCTTGATTTTTTTTCATTTCGAGTGCCTCAAGGCTCTGTACTTGGACCCTTGCTATTTTGTTATATATTAATGAAATCCATAAATCCTCCAAGGAATTTACTTTTTAACCATTCGCAGATGATACAAGTCTAACCTATGCAAATGACAACTTACGTACTCTCGAACTAACTGTTAACAATGAGCTTGAGAAAGTAATGGCTTAATTCTAACAAACTATAACGCTCAACGTCAAGTCTAATTATGTCATTTTTCGTCCGCGCCAAAAAAAGAATACCTTTCATTCCTCAAGTTAAGATTTTTAATCCAACTTAAAATACTCGAGTAATTCTAGAGATGAAGGATTTTGTTAAATATTTGGGTATAATGACTGATTCTGAACTATCATGGAAGCATTCATATTGACTTTATCTGTCACAAAATTAGTAGATCGGTTGGAATAATTGCTAAAATGAGGCATTACATTCCACGGCATCTTCTTTTGAATTTATATCATGCACTTATTGATCCTTATTTAAATTATTGTATCTATGCACGGGGCAACTGTCCACAGACCTATCTCAATAAGATACTTGTTCTGCAAAAACGTGCACTGCGTTTGATTTATTTTTGTAAACCCAGAGACAATGCAATCCCTTTTTTGTTATTGTATCAAACTGTCTTCCTTTGCAGTCTTTGTTCTTTCAACAGTTAAGCTATTTAATGTATGACGTTCATGCTAAGACAGCTCCTAAAAGTCTTCTCAATAAGTGCGAAAATCAATACAAAACATCATTATAATACGCGATTATCTGCAAAAGAAGGTTTCTCTGTCAAATTCTCTAGAAATAAAAAAATGAAAAAATACTTTTACAAGAATTGGTGTGTCTATTTGGAATTCTATTCCACTTTCTGTTAAAAATTAAATCTAGGTAATGAAAATGGTTATTTGAATGTTAATTATTTAATAGAATATTTTATGAAGTTAAACCTGATATGTTATATATACCTCTAATTGTAATTTTAGTGTCTTTCAAATAACAAAATCCCCTGTACTTGAATTTATATGTAAGGTGTTTCTTTCTGTATGTTATTGTATTTCTTGTCTTTCCGTTGTTCTTATGTCTGTCGTCGTAAAGTTAAAATCTGTCGTAAAGTTAGTCAACAGGTTGCTGTTCTCAATCGTTTAAAGAAAATATTGCCTTTTGAATTGAAGATAGATATTATATATATCGTGCTTTCATTGCACCGCATTTCAATCACTGCTCAGAGTCGTGGCATCACTGTGGTAAAAGAGGTTGCGCCAAACTATGCCACTAGCTAGCCTAATCACGGATAACTAATTAGGCCAGTTCATATCTGACTGAATTTATGTAATGAACATGGCTTCAGCAGTGACATGAGTGTCAGGTGCAGGTGCTATGCTAAGTATGCAGTGGCGGATCCAGGGGAGGGGCACGGGGAGCCCCCCCCCCCCCTCTTATTTTTGGACCACACTGAGGCCCGAGGGGCCTACAAAAATATTTTGGGGAGACCAGCGCCCCCCCGCCCCCCCATCTCAAGGTGTGGATCCGGCACTGATATGTCCTGAGTACCAAGACCTTGACTCTCCCCACCCAGGACACTGGGTGACTGTCTGCGCCTCCCACTGCGCTCTGCAATTATCATGATAATTATTCTCAGCTGAGGCGTGATTCAGCTGGCTAGGGCAAAGTAAGAACAAGGTACTCTAACAAAGCCTCTAGTGAACACTGCTGTTTTCTTAAGGGGCTGTGTCGAAATCCCCTTCCTGCCCCACTAGTTTTGCCCCCCCAGGCCTGATCAACCCACCCACGGTTAGGGTAGTCCCTGGGCTATCTAGCTGTACCGACCAAGACGGCAAGCTCACTAGTAGCAACGCTTTAACGAATTCAGACAGATGCATATATTTGTTTGTCTTAGTATTTGCAATTTTCTTTGAGATTTATGGAATAGAGATAAAAAATGAAAGAGAGGAATAGTTTCTTAACCACAGAAAATCTGCAAATCTTAAAATAATCTGAAATCTGAAATCATGAAATGTGTATCCTTGGCCAATTAATAGGTATATAACGTTTATGGTGAAAAAAAATACAATGACGCTTTCCAGGGTGTACATGTAAGTTTGAGAAATACGAGAAAAAAAAAACTTTTTGTTAAATTTCGTCTTCTTAGTCATCCTCGTCCTCGAATCTAAAGGTCTCTTTGAGATTAGAGACCTAGCACCTAGCTCCACTCAAGAAAAATACGTTCTTCTTTACTTTTTTGCTACATTTTAAGCACGTTACACTATCACTCTAATTGAAGTCCTAAGAAAACAAGACTTTGGTAATTTTAAAACAGGTATTTCTAGTATCGTGGATGTAAATACAGTCACATATTATGAGTCGTCAATAATACCACCTAACAACTATAGAAACATGTATCTTTAAGAGAATCGCTGACGGGTTTTAGCTTCTTCTTTACCTCATGCAGACAAAACAACCTAGACGTAGATGAACTCTACATAAGGTCAAATTTTTATGTCTTGAAAAGCTGGCGTATTTTTGTCGTTCTGGTATAGTGAAACAGTCACATGATATCTGCCTCTCCCATCAGCAACAAAGATCACAACTGTAAATGTTAATACATGGAAATGCTTGCAAAAAGAGGAGGGAATTGTCAAATTTTGCAAATCATACGCGGGTCAATATCTGTTGACCCGCAAAGTTAGTGTTGCGGGTCTTGTTCAACATTTGTTGTACACTCTGCATCATGATATTTTGAAGGGACCTTAAGCTGTTCGAGGGGACGATGCGAGAGGAATGATAAAGAGACTTGAACCAACTATAGTTATAAAGTTTATTATGAGACGACGTCACTCCTTCATTAATGTAGAGCTCACAACTTACTCCTCGCCCCATGAAAGAGGATCCGTATTCCGAAATCAGGGAAATGTTGTTCATGGAATACGGAATCCAAGAAAATTTTGCTTATGGAATCTGAAATCCTAGGCTTTGGAATCCGAATTACAGCTCAAGGAATCCGGAATCCCACTAAATATTGGAATTCAGAATCCGAGTTCTACTTTTCCACTGACAAAGACTGGAATCCAGTGCCTGCAATCCGGAATCCAAGGCGTTGAGTCCAGAATCCAAGACTGTCTTGGATTGCCTTACTTGGGGCGATACTCCTCTTCCACTTTTACCTCCGTTTGTTTGATTAAACTTGTCTCTTCTTACTCCTTTCTATTCTCTCTATTCCTTCTTGTGATCTTCGTTTTATCTTAGACCTCTTAACAGTCTTTCATTCTCTCTTCTTCCCTTTTTAGTTCTTTCTCTTTTTACGTACATATTTTTTTTTTACCTTTACACATAATCCTTTTAACTCAACTTATTTTATAGTTTGTTTCTTTTACTTGCATGCGATTTGCTAGATAGTATTATTGAAAATCGTTCACAATCTTGTTCTTTAATCTAAATCAATAGAACATTGTTTGCAATTTAGCATTATCTTAGCTACTTTTACAACTATCAATCATTGTGCACTAAAAGTCGATATATTTCAATAACTGGGCACAGCTTTTATTTAAGAGAGCTCATGAAATTGGGCGCAGGTAATTCACTTCTGACTAAAACCTTGATATCTTTGAAGATCAGGAACTCCTTAAAATGATATTGTCGATCACCAACCTGCCTCTAGATCTAATAGACTAGTTTGCAGAAAGCAATCGTTCGCTGGCGTTTGCAGAAGAATCGATCTAAAACCCGCCGGGTCAGCAGAATGCGTCTGAAACTGCACTGGCTAAGAATTACTTAAGTTTCCAGTCTTTCTTCTCCGTTGGAGCTCAATCGTACGAACAGTCTTCTGTTGGTTTGCTTCTTTGTTTGCTTGTTTGTTGTTTTGTTTTGTTTTGTTTATTGTTTGTTTTAGATTTTAACAGTTTTAAGGCGGAAAAATGACTTTCAAGATTGTCATGAAAAATTCAAATTTCAATTAACGATGTAACAAATTAATAATTTTTAAAGAGCACGACACGATAGAATAGAAGAGTGAAAATTTTTTTGAAAAGCTTAATTCGTTGAGAAAACGTTAAGCTTGTTGTTGTTGTTGTTGTTACTATTTGTAGAAACATCTAAGTACGGCTTAATATGCTATACCGCCTAAGGCAATTGAGCTTTTCAAAAAACCAAAAACAGATACGATTGTTTGGAATACGAAGCTCCACCATCCTGTAGTCATTGACCTCAAACAACTAGAAGCTGTAAAATAATCAGTTCCTAGAGTGCAGTTTCGGGCGTTCTGCTGATCCAGAGTGTAGTGAAATGAGAATTACACTCCATACTTATTAAGAGGGGGGACATTGCGGTATTGATTTTTTTCTTTTTTTAAGCAGTATTTTGGTCCATAACCCTGATAATAGGAAGTTTGAGCAAATCGCTACAGCGACTTCTACCACGGCGGTCGTGGATGCGGTGTCCTGGGGAGAGTACGTCTCGTAGCTCGCCAAATTTTAAGTTCTTTCTCACTTGCTTTCGCTATGACTTATCAACAACAGAATTCAATGGTGGTCAAGTAAGAAAAAGGCCAATTTCAAAATTTCGTTTGCCAAGAAGAATATTGATAGTACACATCATCAGAGGGCGATTCGTACACAAAACAAAAAACTACAGATGAAGATCGGAGTAAGCTGCTAGTAACGTTTCTTCTTGTGTACCGCATTTAACAACAAATCAACAAATTTAGCGTTTTAGATATTCTATTCTATTCTTGTTTAAACAACCTTCAGTGATATTTCGCTTTATTGCTAACGGTCGTGCTTACGGTTTTTTTTCTAGCCTTTGTTTGTACCTGCGGATTTTCTGCGGCCATGGCGCGGCAAAACTCATGGCACACTCGCTTGAGGATCGACATTTCAAACTGAGAAAACGTTAGTAAAACGTATTCACTGGAAAACCAGAAGCCTCGAATGCTTTCTTGATAAAGTGAAAAACAATCTATGATAGCTTTTAAAACCAGTGATCGTAAAAAATAGGAGAAGAGTCGACTTTTATACTCACGTAGTAGCGACTACGCCAGAAGACAGCTCTTCACGTCGTAAGATTTGGCGCTACGGCGAAAGGTCATTTCAAGCATGCGCACTGCGTCATTTTGGGTCTTTTTTACTTCCGGCCGCCGTAGTAGAGGTCGCCGTGGCGATTTGCTTAAACTCCGCAATATAAACTGACGGCAGTTTTGTCCATTCAAGGTTCCTTAAAACTCATTTAGACCTCTGGTAAAATTTATCTTCAT
>OZ037993.1:41372784-41402784 GCA_964035705.1 Porites rus | reverse complement strand
CGAGAGCTCCGCTGTAAGTGCTATTTACCAATTTTAAGTGTAGACAAAGTATGGGCAAGCGTGTGAACATTCGTGAGGTACTGGCTAATTGGCCTATAACCTCCACTTAGCTTACAGCGATGATTTAATTTCAAGTGATGAGATACACACTTGAAACCATAACAAATCCATAAAGAAGCGGTTCTAAAATGAAGGCAAAATTGCGATAACTAAATTACACTGAAACAAATAAAATGAAATAAAATAATTTGACGCCAACAAATACGAAACAGAGTACATACCTCAAACAGTAGGAGATCACCATAAAGACATAAAGATTAACCAGCTTGGAGACTGAAATTACGTCAATAACCCGTACATGAAAATTCCTGGTCCTAAAAGCACATGGGGAGAGCGACCGCCCCGAAAGAATTGTGGGAAAATCAGAAAATAGGTCCGCAACCGTACAAAACTAGATTCTACATAGCGCTTCCCCCCGGGTTAGTGGTTGTGTGTGATTGCTTGTTGATTTATGGGTCTTGATTAACCGCGAACGTACTTAATCCTTCTCACAGGGATAATTCAGAGAAGCGTCTGGGCACGAGTCTGTTACCCTGTACTTTAGAAATATACCATCTTAGCTTGTATGTTTTGTTTTTCTATTTCAGGGGATACCCAGAGAAGTGTTTCTTGCAGATATGATCCCAAGTACGCGCATCCAACCCGGCCGGCATATTTCTGCATAATTTACGAAAAGTCAAAAGGCAAATTTCTTGGTGAACATCACGTAGTCTGAACTGAGAAAACAAAACAAACAAAAAATACAAGCTAAAAAGGTCTGTTATTTGGAAGTCTTACATTGCTACTACTAAACAGGCTAAATTCCGATACCAACTCCTAAAATTTTCGCGTGTGCCCAGGGAAAGGTAAAATGAAAAATGGGGAACAACACCTTACTTGAACCCACGCCCTATCTCTGAACCCTATCCAATTCTCTGTTTTAGTCCCTTTTTGAGTGACATCCCAATAGCAGGGCCTAGCAACTAGTGGAAGGCTAACTGTTCAATTCTTTACTGAAAGATGTTTTGTTGTTGTTTTTTTTTAAGTTGTTTTCGTTTATTGCCAACCAAGTCCTTGATAACAAAGTTCTAAGACCCAGTCTTGGTTTAGCCTATTAGTAACGGCAAAATCGTCTTAGCAAGGGATTTTGGTGCCCTGGGCGCCAGAGCAATTTTTGTTTTTATTTTTGGGGGCGAATTGCTTTTCTCCGCTGGTGAGCGAGAAGATCTCTGGCATTCAGGGTAGCTGTTTGGCTACAAGATACTCGATCGAATTAAGTCTGCTTGGTTCTTTTGTCAGGCGGTGAATCTTCAAGTCATAGCCAACACTAACAAGTCACGTGCGTCAGAAACTAATCGAGCTATTTATTATCAGTTGAGTTGAACATTGACTTCTTACCAGCGTATTTTCCAAGGCGTCCCAGCGTATAATTTTGTTGTTCACACCAAACACGTCGTAATAGGCGTAAGCAGTTTACTCGTCGAAGTCTTTGGACCTTTAATACTATAGATATATATATATTTTTTATACTTATCTCTTATATATCGGTGATACTGCTCAAAGTGAATGAAGACTGATGCCTTACCAGTGTATGCTCCAAGTTGACTCATTCTGTAGTTGTCTCCTTCTTCAGCAACACCAAACAAGTCGCACTGAGCGTAGGCAGTTTGGCTATCGAAGTCTTCAAGATCCACTCGAAGCCTGCTTGGTTCTTTCGTTAGGCGATGAATCTTGTCCAGTCCGAGCCAAAACTCTCCATTCAGATTTCCAAATCCTCTTTCATAGTATCCCCAGCTGCCGAAAAAATCAACCGAGCCGTCCAGTCTCTTTTGGAACACTGTCCAGCCCCCACCGTCTGTTGTTTGGTCACAATACACTTCAAAGGCTCCAGTTTTGTCAGGGTCGATGGTGTAAACGCCGCTGTTTCGAAAACCAGCTTCGTACAGCTCAGCGCAGTTTCTGTATACTGGAAAACAATGAGTTCCGAAGCATTTTGACTGCTAACATCACCATATCCATGTTCTTTCTTAGTCTCTTACCACGTATTGACTTACATCGAAACACAGGGAAATGTAGGATATATGCGACGTGAGAGAGAAAGCATGGGGTTTAAAAAATGTAGAAGCTCAAACTAGTACACTTGCAAAGAAAAACAGTTGTTGTTAGGTGTTTGGTGATGAATCAAAATTTAATGAATTCAGATCATTGAAACCTTGTTGAGGCTTTTTCGGCCCATGATTTTTCAGGGACCCCGCCGAAGTTTCTTCTTAGCTGTTTCTTATTTTAATTAACAATTAATGAATGAGGCTGAGTATCTTATGAAGAATTATGGAGGGTGTTACACGGCCTCGACGAATAACACCCTCCGTGATCTCCGTAATTCTTCTTATGATACGAAAGCCGAATTCAGTAATTGTTTTATTATTCATTCAAAATAATTCCTAGTTTAAAAACATAGCTAAAACATGCTTACCTCCATCGATGTTAAGTTCATCTTCGATAGTGCACGTTTAGGGTTGTTCAGCTACGCAAATGTTCGCCAAATAGCAGATGTCGCCCTTCGAGTTATCTTCTTGCTGTTCTTGCCATGTTTTTAGCTATTATCGCGCCTACTTCTTTCTCTCGAAAAGATTTAAATGTTCACCATTTTTGTTTTCACAACCAGAACAACTCTACCTCGTCCCCAGTTCTTCGCGGCTAGCGGTGCGTTAACATGCAACGAAGCTGCACTTTTGACGTCATAGGTTCATTAATCGCAAAATTCTTCCAAATTTGGTCATCGATAGCTAGTTATGGGGAATAATATGCGTGTGCTTTTCGCCAATCAGAATGGGGGAAATATTTTGAATGAACAATAACACTCGCTAATCGTTGTTTGCCATCTTAATTACAAACCATTTGCGGGAACCTCCTCTCTAATAGGTTTTGCTCTCCAGTTGGCAAAACTCACTATTTGCCAAATTGAAAAAAAAATGAAGTGTTAGTAATTTTGTCAATTATGATGGTGGTGCTGATGATGATGAAAGGAGGAGGAGGACGACGACTGTGGTCTCTCAAATCACAAGCTACCTTAGAGAACTTAGAGCCTTTTATGGTCACACTCGTATCTGATGATTCATTGACCCTCTGGATTTAAGGTATGTCGACAAATACCATTACCATTACCATTCATTGGTCACTATTTGTGTTGCTTCTAAATGTTTAATTGTACCCGTTCTTTACACTTTTTTGTTTTTAACCATGGCCTTGAATGTAAAATAATACATGTCAATTTATTCCCTCTATGGTTATCTTTATGAAGTAGGGGAAACTCATAAAATTGAGAATAATATAAAGGGAAATACAATTGAGAAACAAAACTGAGTCAGCCTCTTACTGGCAGAGACAGAAAAATAGCTAGAAAGAGACTCTGGGAACGAGATCATACGCTAAAAATTCAGTATACCATTTATTACCTTCGTTGCATTGATCTCCTTTAAATCCCTCGCGGCAGACACATCTGTATCCTTTGTCTGTAAATCCTACTTGACACAGAGAGTTCTTTCCAGGGCAAAGGTTATAGTGACAAAAATTCTGGGAAACAAAACGTACATGAAGAAGAATTCAAATGTTATATTTCAATGGTACCTCTTGTTTTTATCCTTATTAACCGCATCGTCAAGTATCATACCTCAACGGCATTGTGAAGGTAACCTTTCTTTTCTTCTAAAACAGATTGTGCAGGGCTTTCATCAGTGAAATTTTTTAACTCGCACGTTCGTGTTCCCTTGACTTCAGGACCCACGTTTATTGACACGCAGTTTGGCTCCAAAAAGCACTTCACTCGGCAGCTCCCCTCGTTTTTGACCTTCTCAGTTCTTATAGAGTGACCAGAAAGAACTTTGTCGTATATCGGTTCCTTGAAAATGATGACACGGTTATATTCTGTCAATAAAAACACACAGAATAATTAGTGAGAAAAGGACTCAGTGAGTATATATATATTTTGCGCCCCACGTCTGCCCTCTTTTATTCAGTATCAAGTGAAGTGTTTCTTGGTTTTCACATGACGTCACCAAAATTCCAACTAAGGAATTATTGATTCTCCAGTGTCTCACTTCTCACTTCCATGACTTATACAAGTTTTGGGTTCGAAAGGGTCCTTCGTCGATTTGTTTTGATATATAGGACGTTGAATTCCACAAGCTTTTGCGTGACGCGGCATTTAGATGGCAGCCTTAAAAGCTCCTTGTAGGTGAAAAAGGTTACCGATTTTTTGAGATTTTGCTATCTAAACATTAATTGCCTCAGAATTCCTCAAGCGGCAAATTAACGCTTTTGTAGAGAAACTCAAAGACAGAAGTTTCTTTTGGTTTCCCGGGCGCCATATCAAAGCTGGGGACAACAATCAACATAGAGTCTCTATACAAAGGTATTTTAAATCTGAATAAAAATTATTTCCGAGTATCTCGGATTGAAATAGCGCATAGACCTCCAACAATCCTCGCCGAGGTTCTTTGCATGATTTATCTTCTTTCATTTCTCGCATTCTGGACTTACTGTAATGAGTGGTTTCAATTCTTATTTTGGATGGTGTGACAGTGAAATCAGGGAATTATCTGACGAATTCCTCCTTTCGATAGCTTCCTGCGCAGTTGAGATTTCACCAATTAGCGAAATGAAAACGCTTAACTGACACCCTTACTTGCGGTTATACTTTGTCAACACACCACTCTGTGCTCATAGTGAATTCCCAGTGTATGGTAATGCAATTTTTGCTAAAATCCTTAAGCCCTCTTTCTAGGTCACTTGACATGATAAAAGAAACTAACATTGAGAACACAAACTTAAAGCAAGGGGCACACATACACCAACCCACGGCCTGGCTAGTAACTCAGGCATGCGCACAGCCATGTCACCCAACTCCTTAAGTGAATCATGTATCAATCAATTTCGCTATGATAATTCCTTCTCTCCTCCTCAAAGGCCCCTTTTTATATCCTAAGGGGCATGGGAAGAGGAAAATTCCACCGCGTGCTTACTTTTTTTTCTAGCTAATTTATTGGAAGGCCAGCAGGAGCCTTTGTGGAGGAGAGAGAATAATTCCTACGTTCCGTTCTCATGCTCTCAAGAAGGTAAGGATAGTAATCTGTACATCAACTTTCATACTCATGCTCAGTTGTGTTAAGACATGGGAAAATGATTGATCAGCCGACTAAGCCAAGCTGTGACAGTTTAGCTTCATTGAATTAATCTAGTCAACATTCATATTTATGCTCAGTTGTATTGAAGTATGGGAAAATGATTTATCAGCGCCCCACAGCATTTACTGCTCCATTATTTGTTTAGTAACGCATTCTAAACTACTACTGACACTAAAATAAACCACTCCTAATTCTCAATTCTCAAAACAAAAACCTCTCATAACTTATTAAAATATGTTTAGACCAGTTTCCGTTAACCCATGAAGCGCACTCACACGCTAAATGCCTTAATACTTGCTATTATTCATTCAAAATATTTCCCGGTTCTGATTGGCTAGAAGCACTCGTTTAATTCACCATAACCAGTTAGTGATGACCATATTTGGAAGAATTTTGTGTTTAACGAGGAAATGACGTCAAAAATGCAGCGTTTTCGCAGGTTAAGGCACCGTTAACCGAGAGGACCTGGGGACGAGGTTGAGTTGTTTTGATTTTGAACTTGAAAAATGGCGGACATTTCACTCGTTTCAAGAGTAAGAACTAGGCAAAAACATAGCTAAAAACATGGCAAGAACAGCAAGACAACTAGAAGGGCGACATCTGCTATTTGGAGAATATTTGCGGAGTTGGACAAACCTAATCGTGCACTATCGATCGAAGATGAACTTAACATCGATGGATCGATGGAGGTTAGCACGTTTTAGCCATGTTTTTAAAGTAGCAATTATTTTGAATGAATAATAAAACAATTATTGAATTCGGCTTTCGTATCATATGAAGAATTATGGAGATCTCGGAGGATGTTATTCGCCTCGGCCTACGACCTCGACGGATAACCACCCCCCCCCCCCCCCCCCCTCGATCTCCATGATAATTCTTCATAAGATACTCAGCCTCATTCATTAATTGTTAATTATTATTCATTCAAAATATTTCCCAATTCTGATTGGCTAAAAGTACACGCATAACTCACCATAACCCATTACTGATGACCAAATTTGGAAGAATTTTTTGTTTAACGTGGAAATGACGTCAAAAATGCAGCCTTCTACAGATTATTGCACCGTTAACAGAGAGAATCTGGAGACGAGACTGAGCTGTTTTCGTTGTAAAAATTACTAAAATGGCGGACACCTCACTCTACAGCTGGAACTAGGCGAAAAAATAGCTAAAAACATAACAAGAAAAGCAAGACGACAACTCGAAGGACGACATCTGCTAATTGGAGAATATTTGCGGAGCTGAACAACCCTAAACGTGCACTATCGAAGATGAACTTAACATCGATGGATCCATGGACGTAAGCATGTTTTAGCTATATTTCTAAACTAGGAATTGTTTTGAATGAATAATAAAACAATTATTGAATTCGGCTTTCGTATCATATGAAGAATTATGGAGATCGAGGAGGGTGTTATCCGCCTCGGGCTACGGCCTCGTCGGATAACACCCTCCTCGATCTCCATAATTCTTCATAAGATACTCAGCCTCATTCATTAATTGTTAACTATCTTCTTGAATACCTCACGTGCTGTCCTGTGAAAGCTGTTAAAAACTGCTTGTCATGAGCAATCAACGAATATCAACTCGTTCCTTAACACACAGTAGCTTTTTAAGCGAAAACTGTATTAGTAGCTTCATTCCATATATTAAGAACATTAATCTCAATTTTTTCCCACACTTTCACTGTGTCCCTGGCGTTGTTCCCCTGCTTTTTTTTTTTTTTTTTTTTGCGCACTGGTTGAGAAAGCGCAATGATCTAAATCTTGTCGAGGTACAACGACAATCCTGGAGAAGATGTGGCACCTTTAGGGTGGAACACCTTAGCCAATTCAACTAATACAACAGATACAAAGCGGTATGAATTCTCGTCCAACTCACATGCTCCACACTTTCACATAGGTCTGCCATCCCTGTGAGGGCCAGTTTTATTGTACAAAACCTAACGAAAACCATCTAAACGACTCACTATCATCATCTTTCAATAAACCTAGATGAAGTCAGTCGTTGAGGGGCTGAACGAATGGAAAGTTCCGTGGACGCCGTCACAGCTGTGAGGAGACGAAACAGAAATCCCATTAGTCAGAATAATGCCTAAATTTCATGCCGTTTAGACCAGTCTTTGATAGGACAGTCGTTGGTTTGAGGATTTCTGCGAACACCAAGAAATGTTATGAAGCTCTCCTGATTGAAAGTATTCTGAGCCTTGTTGTGGTCTTGGATCAATTGGAGTTTCTGGGCAATGGACCACCTACCCCTCCCCTAAGTCACAATTTTGCCCTAACTGAGAAGTAAGCGTTAATGTTGACTTAGAGGATGGACGGAAACTTTAAAATTCAGTTTGTTTCACTGCAGTAAAGGGAAAATTAAATGAGTCATTTTGCTCGAGGCGCGGTCGGAAAATGGTGGACGTCGTTGGTGACATTAATGGTGAAATTTATAAACAAGGAAAATGAGGTATTCCAGCGAAGAGGTTAACATTGAACAAAGAAAAAATGTTTTTGCCAAATTTCTTACACGAGTCAAAACTAGAAATCCAAGCAAATAATAGAAAACGGTTTTTCTGTCGTAATTTGTAGTGATTGTCGAAACTTGTAATAGCTTTTTTTTTTTAAATTTGTAATAATTTTGTCGTAATTTGTAATACCTGTCGCAATTTCTAATAACAAAAGCTGTCGTAATTTGTAACAAGTTTGTCGTGATTTGTAATAATAAGGTCGGTTGCCTGTAAAGAGTTACAATTTTTGGTGCAAGTTTACAAAATCAGTCATTCGGACAACCTTTCAAGTCCTTAAGTATGCCCTGATGTGGTAGAAAACAATAAATAAATAAATTCAAACGCCAAAAGTAACGATAGTTATGGTAATAGTAACAATAGTTTATACTACTACAACAATGATATTCCTTGCAAAAAAACTAATAAACATTCGCAATAACAAAACAAATCCCAACTAATTAATTTCAAAGGAACATGACTAGTTTCGACTGTAAGAAAACAAGTCTATTTTCTGCAACTCAGCATTGTTTTATGCTTACCAATGCGCTACTTTTTTCCCCAAAAAGTGAACAGTGTCAAACCAACCATATCCACTCTTCTGCAACTTTAGCCATGCATTGGAGCATGTTTTGCTTGAAATTATTATCGGTACTTCTAACACAACACTACAAAATCTCCCAACCTGCATTTAAGTTTGGGCCTAAGGCGTGGGATAAGCTAAGCGGACGTCTATTATAAATGATGTGCTAGAAAAAGCTGGATCAAAAAATTTGTAAATATCTTTCTCTACTAGTCACATCTTCTCATTAAAGTTTATTACAAATGATGACAGAACAAACAGTTTTAATCCCAAAAATACAAGGCCATACGACAACTGATTTCCCTCCATTAAATTTTTTTCTAACTTAATATTTTCGGGAAAAAAGAGTGAGTCTATTTCATGGAATATTAAGTTAAGACATCAAGCAATAGCCCACGTTCGATGTATTAAAATTCTAACATGACTCCGAGGCTTTCTGGTCATTTTTTTTTATATTTGGTTTGGTTTTCAAGTCTCTTCTGGGAATTGCGAGGCAATGGAGTCGTGGAAAATTTGCAATTTTGACTCTTAAGACTCGGAGTTATGTTAGAATTTTAGTAACGTAGGCTACTGAGTGCACCCAAACATTTTATGTTACCTAAATTGTAGGTTGAAAGGCACCGGCATTCATCTTTCACGTCATGCTATCAATGGCTGTTGACAGTGCTTCTTCGACTATTTGGAATGTGAATCCTTTTGCTAGCACCATGAAAAACAACGCTGAATTTATTGGACGGCCAACGGTGCTGAGATGTTTTATAGATAGACAGTGGTTTAGTATTTACACGCGAACTTCACAATCGTGCTTGAAATGACAGAGATCAAAGTAGATAAACAGTCCGCTTCATAAAGTCTTCTTTAAGGGCGTTTAGCAGAGGAAAATTCAAGAGCTGCTTTCCGACGGGTGCATAAAAAAAAGAAGGTAATTTTAATTTCGGTTTCTTGACTAAAATTGTAACGTTAGATTCAAAATTATTCTCTCTCTACGTGTCAGATATCATGTTATTCGCGCGATAATTGGGATTTAAAAGTATTTATTTATCTTTTTACTCATTTCATAAGCTTGATGTTTTGTCTTGGTTTTTAAAAAGAATTAGAATTACCATTTAAAATCCTACACGTAAGGTAGAAAGATGTTGCACTTTATAATTTAAAAATGATATAGCGATTCAGTGTAAGAAATTTTGTCCCGGGAAGGCAGGCTGTTTGTTGTTTTAGCCCTTGAAAGAATATCAGTTCCTGGTTAAGCAGCTGCAGCTACATAACCCCTGTTGTACTACCACGCAAGAAAGTTTTAAGTCCAATAATTTTTTTTACTTGACCTGAACCTTTAAAAAGTTGCAACTTAAAGTTATTTTAAATAGTGAAAAGAGGATATCAAAATATTTTAAAAGTTTAGATTCACCACATGTCAAACTCGCTGAGTTATTTTGTGTGAAATTCATACATTTTATCAGTAACTCTATTTGATTCCGACGCTTTATTTTCAGCCTTATCTCTCTCTCTTCTATAAGTCTCCCTGTTTTCCTATCGACTAACCATTCGGTCGAGTTACACCTACGCGCAGACCAAGTCGATTTAATACGACTCCATGCGGCCCAGACTGTTGAGGAGGTTTTTAGACATCACCCGCTAGACTTCAGCTTTAACAAAAAATAATAGCGTTTGAGTACCCAGACAAAAAAAATCGCTGGGAGCAAACCGTGGAAGCATTCGGTTGGGAACGAATGCTTAAACAGTACTACAGTCCTTGTCACCTCCGGCATCCCCATTTCTTACTTTTCTAGCAACAAATCTACTTGTTTCTCTTAGAAAGAAGCAGAACTTAAGACACATTTCTTTACTGTGTTTTTGCATCTCTCAAAGGAGACCTCGCCAGTGTAAAACTGAGCCTTTTTGAGCCTTCAGTTCTTGGTTATGTGAGCCCTACGGTAATCGAATAGTATCACACAACTGAGCTCCTCGCTTCAACTACGTTGTTAAGGGCGATAACTTTTTCTGAGCTGCAATTTAATTCATCCGGTTCCAGTCTATGAATTAAGAGTACTGTTATGAACTCCTATACTAAGTAGTTTTTCTTTTAATTGTCCGAATTATTTATTTCAAGGTTTAATAAGTCAACCCTTTTTAACATGCATTGAACACTCACCAGGAGCTACTGCAACGATTCCAACTGTGCACGCGAGCAAAAAACATGCTGTAATAGATTGCATTTTCAAGCTGGTTTACGCTTGAATCAGTCGCAATTGTCTTCCGGCAACAAGCTACAAAGCAGGAGTGCAATGAGTTTACCCAAAATACTACTTCCTTTGTTTTCTTACCTACCGAGAGCTAGCAGGTGCTTTTGTTTTGTTAATTGTTTGAACAAGTTTGTTAAAAGAGGGGGCTATAAACTATTAAACTACTTTGAAGTGAATAAATTTCAAAGTATTTAGTTACCTTTTCATTAGGGACTTCAAGCAGTGACAACGGGAACCGCAACGGCGACGTGAGAGCCCTCGGGGTAAACCCAATCCATGAAATGCGCAAGTCTGGCGTGAAAAAACATCTGCCGTGACAAAACGTGAGTGCAAAACTTTAGTTTTTCGTGGGATTTTTGCAAACATTTTGTAAATTTTGCATCGAATACATTCTGAGAAACGTAATGATACTTTACAGTAATTTTTTGGCCCGAAAATATAGCGATTTACACATGTTAAGCGGCGTGAGTGAAAAACACTTACGATAAGTGAATGAAGGTCGGTTAAGCCGCTTTGTTTGAAAAGTGAAGCTGACGTCAGATTCAATTTGAGGATTTCTCAAAATAGAAAATGACCAGCTGAAAACAGTCCAAAACAATTCTTATAGACAAAAGTGGCCTAAAGCTACTAACTGACGTGTGGAATTAATGAAGAGTAAAGTACAAGTTAAGGGAAAACCCACGTGTGGCACAAAGTTCACGTTTGCTGTTTGCCGTAAATGTGAGTCTCTCGCAAGTCTGATAACGGCGTGATAACCATGGCCAGCTGTAATGAGGGGAGTAAATGTGATACAAGGGTCTGGGAACTACTTAAGAGAAAAAACAAGATGCCGAACGGGACAATGAACCGTCAGAGATCCAACTCAAGTTAGATATTATCCCGTGGCAATCAGTTATTCTCTGCAAACAATGGCGGTTACACAATTTCTTTTAACTGTGCGTTAGTTTTCTGTTCCTGCCCATCTTCTTCTGAACCCCCCTGTAAACTCATCTCTGTATGATCCGAAACGTTCTTCATACCAGTTGCGAATTCTTAATAGTTATGCAAACCCTCGACTTCGTCTCGGGTTAGCATAACTGTCTCGAAATTTCCCAACCCCTCTTGTGTTTATATCAGGCTATGCAAACACGGAAAACGTTTTCTATTGCTTTAAATTATTTAAGAGCGGCTCCGCGTAAATATCAACTAGACGTGGAAATAGTCAAAAAATGACCTGGCCTCAAACTCAGCCAGAATAAAGCCCTATGGGCCCTAGTTACAAAATCGTTGGTTTAAGTACGATCGAGTGAATAATATTTTTTTAACGAATTTTTTTCTTCCCGAGGCCTAAAATGGGCAAAAATCATGTGAAATTAGAGTCATATTCAGTAACTCGTAAATTTTAAAATAAAGTTGGCTACTAAAATATAATGACACTTCGTATTTTTACTATCTTTCCTCTATAATTTTAACTGATTAGTTCGCGATTTGGTCAACAAGAGATTTTTAAAGAAATTTTCAAAGTTGTTGACTCAAAATCGCTTAATCAACCGTCAAAATTTAGCACTTTTTCACGAGCTAAAAAAGCGGATTGGTACATGGCTTTGAACACCAAGGCTTGCTTAGTCTGAAAGAGCATTCTTTTTTCTTCAAATTAGCGAAATAAAATTTTTGGGTAAATGAAATCACGAGCGCTGACAAAGCCAAGCAAATGTAAATATTACACTAAAAACGGGCGAAAAAACGTGACCTCTGACCGAAGCACAACCAAATGCGAATTACGGTAGGCGCCAAACCTTTAATTATTCGGCAACTTCTTGAGACAACATTGGTCCGAAATGTGCATAGATTTTTTAAGTAAAGCTGAGTTAAAATATTAAGTGTCAAAAAGTCCACAGAGCGGTAAAAAATACAACAAAAGTCACGAGTAACCTGTTCCGTTTTCTGAATTTTACGCAGCGATTTATGCGATTTAACAAATTAACAATTTTTAATCCAACGATACCCACCTGAGACTGTGGTAGTTTAAGAGTCCATAGAACTTCTCAGATGATTCCTCGGAAAGACCTCCAGAAGGAAATGAATGAAGAATTTCAACTCGTAACTGTAACAATTTCACTTGCCGCCACGGCAATGAACGAAAACAACTGTCGAACTGCCACAGGCAAACCAGCTTTCAGTGGAGTCATGCAAAGCATGTCACGTCACGTAATTCTGCCCCGCGCATTTGGGAAGGAGGGAAGAAATTCTTCCACGCTGTGCCCTATGGCCTTTATGAAATAAAACTAGCTTTGGACTGTTTCATTTTTGCCCTCGCCTGAGGGCAAAGGTGCCTCTTCCTCCGATATAATCTTGGACTTGATGAGCATCCCGACAAACGAAAAGTGGGAATTTTTTTTTCATTCGTTAGCCTCAATTTTCTCATTTGACCTTCGCTTTATTTACAGACTGGTATAAATGGGAAAATATGACTCCCCTGAAAATGCCACCAAGGAGGCTAAATGTTTGGTTGCCTCTTAGGCCAAATTCACTTCAGGGATCCGGATTTCTTGTCAGTGGAACTTGTGGAAGGCACCAATGTATTAACTGGACTCAAGTGTAATAAAGGTCTATCTGTAATAACATTTGAACCCAATTTCATCTGACACGACTGAGATAATATGAGACATGTCCACAACAGCCAAAACATGGTTATCTTAACTTAAAAAGCTGACATCACGGCTCATGTGACCAAACAGAACTAGAAAAAAAAAGGAACAAGAAAAAATGCCATAGAATCTAGCAATGGCTCTCAGTTCAATTTTTGCTACGAACCGTGCTTTTAAAAAAAATTCATCGCTCCAGAACAAATAAATATGTCATTCCCGTTCGCTTACACAAAAGCGCCAGGCTAAACAATTTTAAACCCAGTGGACTGATCTGTTATTATTTTTTCCCCTCGGTCTTCTTGTCATTTTCACTATTTCACTCACGGCTGAATTTTATTGATAGGATTTCATGACTGTCAGTACTTTGCAAAAATAAGTTCCCGCAAATAAAAATTACCGCACAAATTTTTCCCGCAAAAACTTACTCCAGAGGAAATACTGTATGCTCTAACTTAAATTCACTACACAAGAATACAGTACCAAGAAATCGTGTCTGTTCAATCACAACTGGTCTTTTTTTTTTCCGAAAAATACTGACGCACACTTAGTATTGTTTGGAAATATGTATTTCTATTGCACGTACTCAAAAAAAACGACAATATTATCAATGCTGAAGGGTACTGGGTACTTTCTGAAATCGCAAAAATTGATCCCCAGCAAGAAAAAACAGTCGGTCCTAATAGCAAAAATTAGTTCCCACAAAACACAAAAAACCGCCAATCCGCAAAAATAAACTCCCGCAAAAATTTCGTTCCACAAGGTATCCGTTGGAAAAATGATCGGTCGTTTGATCAACCAGGGCCAGGTCGTTATTTTTGGTTCCTTACTTGCGTCAGTTCAGGTTTATTAGACTACCTTTGTAATCACCGATTATGTTTATAATTATGTACTTTAGTTTTAAATTCAATTTTGGTAACGACCCCACAGTATCAGCCCCCGACAAAGGTTTGTGTTCCAAACCGACTAATGTCGGAAAAAATGATATCATGCGTTTTCGTTTGTTTGCCCTGGCTTTCTTTTCTCTTTTCGCCGATCAGTTCCTTCGATTTTGTCCTTTCAACTTGTCCAAATCTCTTTTTGAGATCCGAATGTGGCCACTAGTTCATTGGCTTCCGAAGAGCTCATTCCCTGTTGTTGGCTTTTAGTCGGGATGTTTCAACGCAAGGAACCACCGAACCACAGGAAACCGAATGATTAGAAAGGCTCGCAACAAATATGTCTCTTGTTCCTCTAGGATACACATGATCAGGCACAATTTTGATATTACATAAAAAAAAATTATACTGTTTTTCGTCCTACAAGTGAGCCTCTTACCTCGAAAAAAATTGATTTACTTGCACGCGCCAGCATAAGCCTTGATTGGCTCCGAACTCAGAGTAACATCTTTGCAGGGGGAGATCGAGGAATTTTTCATGGGGGGGGGGGGGGGGGGCAGGGAAGGTCTAAAGTTTGGTTCAGAAAGGACTGTTGAACTTTTTTGTGGCAAATTACCTTCATTTTCCCCCACACCCCATCCCACTAGTCACTGAGAAGGCAGAGACGACTACGTGTTTCTCAATCTGTGAAAGCCAGTCGCCATTGGCGCGGGAAGTACTGCTTTGCGAGCAGAGGCGAACAGAGGCTAACGGTGTTCAGGAACCGGCTCTTCAACTCTTAAGATCATATCTGCATGGCCGTAAGCAAAGGGTGATATGCAATAACAAGTGCTCTAGCTGGCATGGTCAACGGTACGATGTGGCGTTCCGCAGGGAAGTCTCCTTAGTCCTCTATTATTTAACATCTTTATGAACGAAATAAACGAAACTGTCACCGTTTCTTCTCTCCGCCTCTACGCAGACGATACAACTCAATATACTGCGGATTATAGCCCAGTTGTTCTTCAACACTCATTAAACCATGACATGGAAAAACTATCTTCCTGGTTTGCCTCTAACTATCTACAGGTTAACGAGGACAAGACCCAGGCGATGATCCTTGGGAACTCATCCTATCGATACGACCTGGAGTTTGCCGGCACTCCCATTGATATTAACAACCATTTAAAGATCCTAGGAATATGTTTAGATGACAAATTGTCTTTTAGAGAACATATCAGTATCATGCTGAAGAAAGTATATTCCAAGATAGGCGCACTTCGCCGCCTTAAGCGTTTAGTACCGGCAACTACTATGTTGCTTCTTTACAAGAGTTTTGTGTTATCACATTTTGAATACTGCAACTCTTTACTTATGGGTATACTGTAAAACACTTAACAAGAAACTGGAAGATGCGAACTATTATGGTCTACGAACTATAATGAACATGGGGAAAAGTACCGATTATGAATCAATTCTTAGGATGGCAGATATGAATACCTTGGAACATAGACGCATAGAACAATCCTTAATGATATTTTTTAAATGTTTCAAGGAGAATGGTCCAGGCTATGTAGCCAATTTATTCTAACCCCTAGTTACACCATATAATCTTAGAAGCAATGGTCTAAATGTTGTACAAACTTCATATAATAGTAGATTCCTTCATGGTTCATATGCGTACATGATCTCGCACATCTGGAACCAGTTGCCATCTGCTGTAAAAAAACGCACCTAATGCATCCTCCTTTCGGGTACTTTTAACTAAGTTAAATTTTATCGGCTGTCAATGCAGCAATTGCCTTTGACCGGATTTATTTTTATAGATAGATGTTATATATTTTTTTTAAATTTAATTAGTCGCTATTGAGATTTTAATTATTTAATTTTTCTTTTATATTGTCAAACACTTTTATCATGAGCCCGTGGCTCGGGGGATTGGGAGACCACCCCCTGTGTATCTGACATTAAATAAATTATCTTATCTTATCTTACATCATTGGAGGGTACCCGATAATCACATTTTTTAATATCCCTGGAATGTAGTTAGTTTAGTGGAAAATTACAACACGCGTTTCATTAAAAAATTCAGCCAGTTAAACAGTGACATGCAATCCTATCGTTGTAAGGATTTTAGTCTCAAACAAGTATCGGGTCTGATGGGGGGTCCGGACCCCCCGGACCCTCCCCCTGGATCCGCCACTGCTTTGGTGCCCTTTGATGTCCTTTCTACAGCATTCGGTATAAATTCGAACACACCAATAGCTAGCTGTAGATGCACGTTCTGAACTTGAAACACAATCATTATAAATAGCAGATAAAATAAAAGAAGTGCACAGCGCCCCTCGAGCAAAAACAGGGGAAAAAGTTACTCTTTTCTTAAACTAGTTGCAAAAGATACATTCCAAAGCTTGTTTTATTTCATAAATCTTTTAGTGCACAGTATGGAAGAATTTCTTCCCTCCTTCCCAAATACGCGGGGCAGAATTACGTGACGTGACATGCTTTGCATGACTCCACTGAAAGCTGGTTTGCCTCTGGCAGTTCGACAGTTGTTTTCGTTTTGCCGTTGCGGCAAGTGAAATTGTTACAGTTATAAGTGCAAATTTTTCATTCATTTCCCTCTGGAGGTCTTTCCGAGGAATCGTCTGAGAAGTTCTATGGACTCTTAAACTACCACAGTCTCAGGTGGGTATCATAGGATTAAAAATTGTTAATTCGTTAAATCGCATAAATCGCTGCGTAAAATTCAGAAAACGGAACAGATTACTCGTGACTTTCGTTGTATTTTTTTACCGCTGTGTGGACTTTTTGACCCTTAATACTTTAACTCAGCTTTATTTAAATAATCTATACACATTTCGGACCAATATTGTCTCAAGAAGTTACCGAAGAATTAAAGGTTTGGCGCCTACCGTAATTCGCATTTGGTTGTGCTTCGGTCAGAGGTCACGTTTTTTCGCCCGTTTTTAGTGTAATATTGGGGAACTTAAGAACCATGACGACGGCTTGGTCGACGACGACCGGAAGTGAGTTACACTGTGCTGCGCAAGCGCGACCAGTAAATTTCGTCGTCGTGGTGTCGTCGACGACGCCAAACAAAGTAGAATCACGTCGTCCTGCAATCCACAAGCTTCGGCAGGTATAAATCCACTGTTTTAAGCGATTTTTGAAGGCCTTTGCATTTTCTTGTCCTCATAAATCCAGGTATTTTCCTTTTTTCTCCTAACAAGCGATGTTGATTGAAAATTCGATTAATGCATTGAATTTACTCTGAAGAATGACAACAGCTGGCTGAGGAGGCCGAGCGAGCGAGCTCGTAAGAGAATTGTGATAAATTTATTTGTACGTATTAAGGTAAGGTAAATCATACGATCTTTAATATAGAGGAAATAAACTTTATTTAGAAAACAGCTATCACATCAGAAAGTCTCTTTTTCGAAATCTAAACTCTGACAGACACTGGGACTCGGTCATCTCATTCAAGTTGACAGTTGAATAATTTCGTACGGAAAGTAGGTGTATTTCCACTCGAAAAGGTCAGACAACACAAAAAATTTTTCATCGTCAATGAAATTAGACGTACGGGCTTGAACAAATAAGATCTTGCATTGTTTTGAAAGACGCCATTGCGAGAAACTTTGTTGCGAACGAACATCACAATTTTACATCTGTGTTTACATTCAGTGTCGTCGTCGTCGACCTACCGACCGACTGCATCTTAACTTTCCTTTTTCCCGCCGAAACTGACGTTCTCGTTCCAGTCTTTTCCCAGTCAACAGACGTCGTCGTCGTGAACTTCGTCGTAGTTCTTAAGTTCCCTAATTTACATTTGCTTGGCTTTGTCAGCGCTCGTGATTTCATTTACCCAAAAATTTTATTTCGCTAATTTGAAGAAAAAAGAATGCTCTTTCAGACTAAACAAGCCTTTGTGTTCAAAGCCATGTACCAATCCGCTTTTTTAGCTCGTGAAAAAGTGCTAAATGTTGACGGTTGATTAAGCGATTTTGAGTCAACAACTTTGAAAATTTCTTTAAAAATCTCTTGTTGACCAAATCGCGAACTAATCAGTTAAAATTATAGAGGAAAGATAGTAAAAATACGAAGTGTCATTATATTTTAGTAGCCAACTTTATTTTAAAATTTACGAGTTACTAAATATGACTCTAATTTCGCATGATTTTTGCCCATTTTAGGCCTCGGGAAGAAAAAAATTCGTTAAAAAAATATTTTTCACTCGATCGTACTTAAGCCAACGATTTTGTAACTAGGGCCCATAGGGCTTTATTCTGGCTGAGTTTGAGGCCAGGTCATTTTTTTTCTATTTCCACGTCTAGTTGATATTTACGCGGAGCCGCTCTTAATAGCATACTTCTAACGGACGTTTTATATTGTTTAAATTGTTTGCAACTTTAGGATTCCCTCTAAGTAGAAAAAAAAACTAATCTACTGCCGATAAATGTTAGCTTATCGCTTTTTATTATCTTATCCTTTTTTTCAATTTATTTCCTATTTCACCATGCAAAGAAGAAGACAGATTCTGAGCTCCCACTCAATGAGATGTTATTGTAAGAGTTCTTCACCCCTCGATTACTTCCTTGTGCACTGCACTACATCATGGACTTTCTTATCACATTTTCGTGAAAATGTGATCAGGGGCACCCAAGGACTGTTTTCTGTAAAATATCTGTTCGGAGAAGCAAACATTGACGAAAATTTTCTATTACTTGGGGACGGCTAAAGTTTCTAGGTGACTGTTCCATTCATGTACAATTTTCTAAGCTTACCTAACAAATTTCGTAGGATTTTCTGAAGTCTAATTAGTTCACATTTCACTCCCAAGGTTAATTTAGCTATTTATTGTGTAAAAAGGAAACCTAAAATTTTCTGATTCAAAAATGCCATGAAGAGAGGAATTAGAAAACTTCTCACTTTCGTAAAACGTTAAATTGCATCTAAAATTTTCGGGAAAGTAATACTGAAGCCCTAATAATTTCGAAAAGACTTAAGTTGCGCTAGTATGACCGAACAGATACAAATTTAATAGAGCCGCTAAGAATGCATTTCTAGAGATCTAAAATTACTCTGGATAGGCTAAAAAGTGGTTGTCTTTACACTAGGCTGTTAAGTAAGACTTAAGAGCTGTTAAGTTTCACTTAACCAAAAAATACGTGTGAAGGCCCTAAGTAAAATCTCAAGTAACTTTACTTTCAGGTGACTTGAAAACCATCCTTAAAACGGGCGTCGATAAAACCCGGAACACGGAACATTCCGGAACATTCCAGAACATGCCGGAACATTCCGGAACATGCCAGAATATCCCGGAACATGAAAAAATAAAAATAATTTTCATGAAAATAAAATTAATTGAATAAAATAATGATAATAGAATAATTTTTAAAAAATTAATAACAATTTAAAATGACAAAAAAAAAAAAAGAAAGGAAAATAAAGAAAAAGAAACTGGTATCATCTCCGAGCATGAGAAAACAATATTTTGTCGCAAATAATTTGTTGGGCGAGTGAGGGTCCATGCAAATGACAGTTATGAGTGAAAGCTTACTTCTAAATTCAAAATATGTTATAATGGGTCGCGAGGAGGGGGGTTTTCAAGCTTTCCTCGCACAGCTACCTCTTGTAATTGTTTGCCATGAGGTTTAACGGTTATCTAACCTGGGACCAGGTTCTGAAGTGGGGGGAAAAGGAAAAAAACGGTGTCAAGATTTGTACTTTAGTGGATAAGGATTCACATTCGCCGTAAATATATAGTTGCAGTGGCAGTCGTAGCGCAGCGGTAGTTTCTAACTGTTATCAGTTAGCCTGAATGTTAGCCGTCTCCCGAGTCGTAAGTGAAGATTTCATTTTGGAAACAGTAATGGGTAGCTATCCTCGGCGCCGGACTGGTCTCTCTTGAATTTTAATTTTGATTTAAAAATCCTTATGTTGATTTGCGTCAGATAACAAAGTAGACTATTCATCCCACATAATTACCAAAAAAAAAAACAATCTTGAGTTCCGCAGAATAAAATTATGACCCAATAATATAATGGAACTACAACTTTTATGGGAGGGGCTGTAGTGATTTCCGTGATCACGGAGATCCATACAGACTTTCTCGGCCCGTTTCAGACTCCAGACATTACAATGACACGACGGAGCCAAATGCTCTGAGATTGATACAGTTAGCAAAGTTTGGAACACAAAAACAAACAAAGACGGACGGCTCCTTTCCTTTCTATTCACCTTTGACCCGGACAAGTAACAAGCGGATACTGCAATATTCCTTAAAAAATAGCTTGAATTTCAGCCATCTCCACGAGACACAAAGTCCTCTTGCGACTCGGGGAGACGTCTGAAATATCAGGCTGACTGTAAACAGTGTAGAAACGACTACGAATGGGAGTATTATCCACTAAAATCTAAAGACAGGAGCCCCTAAGCTCCCCTTAAGTTCACAGAGCCTAGTCTATAAGTAATTCATGTCAACCAAAAGAAAGCAAAGTACCTCAAGTAAGCAAATGTCGGTTATATGTAAAGAGACTATACATTGGCTTGACATGAAATACTGCACCGACGTTTCAGACCATCGCTGAGCGGGCGTCGATAAAACTCAGAACACGGAACATTCCGGAACATGCCGGAACATTCCGGAAAATCCCGGAACATCCCGGAACATGAAAAAAATAAAAAAAAATTCATGAAAAAAAATAGTAATAATAATAAAATGAAGACGAAGAAACTCGTATCATCTACGAGTATGAGAAAACAATATTTTGTGGCAAATAATTTGTTGGGCGAGTGAGGGTCATGCAAATGACAGTAGCAAGACTCCTAAAGTCGTTTCCGTGGGATGCCTTGGTCCATGGAAGCATAATGGCGTTCTATCTGAATTTGGAAAAATTAGGGAAACCAGAAAGATGTGTCATGTTATGAGCATCGATGAGTAGGTTACCTGTATGGGTTGGTTTAATGTGCTTATGACTGAATTTATAGTAGCCTGCCACGCAGGCTACTATTTCTCCCCAATCCACATCCCCTTTTTGCTTTCTCCCTATCCCCTACCCCTTTCGACAGCTGCTACGCCAGCTAAATTTATAGTTGTCAGTGGTCGCAAGGATGGAGTTGATCTTGTTTTGATCTATCGCTATGTAGTTATTTTCGTAGCACGATTTGGATAAGAAAAAGAAGTTATTTTGCATCAAAACAAGGTTTAGCCGTGTAACTTAAATCGGAATGTTAACGGAAACAAGTAATGGAGAACATACGCATAATGCTCTCTGATTAACCTGAACGGGAACTATATGTATAAAGATAGGTCATATCTGGGTAGTAAGTTGCCACAGGTAACTTTTTCAAAGAGAAATAAACATTGTAGTTTTAGGTTAATGGAACAAAACAAAACCAAACATCCGCTTGCTTTATCCAGGGTCGAACCCAGGATTACAAAGTTCGATAAAGTTCCAATGTTTTAATCCAAGATGAAAGTTTAATATTCCAAGATGCTCTTGATACGGTTAAAAATTAATTGCAATGTGTTTCCAAGGTCTAAAAGTTAACATAGTTTACTAAGGTCCTGATCCGTGTCCCATCCAGAAGTCCAATCCATGCCAAAAGCGAGTCGTCGATCGTCGAGGACAATATTTTCGCCATTTCACCGTCAATCGTCGAGGGTACGAGTTGAAATTTACGCTGTTTAACCTCCCATCGTCAAGGTGTTTTCGATAATAAAAGAAAAAAACTGAACTCTAGCTGTGCTCGGCTAAAACTGGCGAACTCCGAATAGAAAAATATATCGGAAATCATGGCATGCACCCAGACGCTACTAAAACCTAATGAAAAAGCTAGACCTAAACAAAAAAGAATCATGAAGGGAAGAAATAATTTGGCTTAGGTCGCCTTTCGTGACTTGCCAGTATCTCGAAGGATTTCGCTGGTTAACAAGCCATCCTAAACCACGAGTGGGAAAGCTCAAGGGCGGCAAATTTGGCAAGGAACCACAGGGAGCGCACACAATCTGTTTGTGTAGCCGATTGTTATTTTATAGTAAATGTACTGGATTTACCGTTTGCTTCACCTATAGCGATATATCGCTAACTATGTATATAAATCAATGATAAATAAACGTTGAATTACCTTACCTTTGGTATATAGTCGTCGTTTTACCTCAAAAGCGGTTTTTTGAACAATTTTGAAGGAGTTTGATTTCGCCGTTGACTGTTCCTTATTCTATTATAAAAAACTCCTTCAAAATTGCATTTCTAGGAAAACACCTTCACCTCAGAAACCAAAAAGACCATCCTCGATTGGCTCCACTTCGTTTGGATTTACATTGTTGTTCTCCCTTTCTCCTCCCAGAGGAGATACAACAACATAAGCTTTATTTGCATGACTATAATTATGTAGTTACAGTTTTGCAAAAGCTTTAACATAAAGTTACAATTTATAACAATGATAATGCAAGGCAATGATCACCTCAGTCAATCAAGTGTCATTACAAATTGGTACGTAAATCATTACATAATGAGACAAATTTCAACAAATGTGAATTGACGGAAAAATTATATGAATTCATCAATTTAATTATTAATTCTGTGTAAGATAGCTGATTAAAGTAGACAAATTTTGTTGGATTTGATTGTAGAATTTCTCCCGTGGGATTGTATATTTTGGTTAATGGAAGAGGAAATGAAATTCGTCTTCAATTATATCAGAGTTACAAATAGGCAGAATCTATCGTTACGGGAAGTTTGATTATATCTTCCAGTTTTAATCATGAGTTTTTGGTTACTTATACGAATTTTCACTTAATCTTTCCTATTGGCTGAATATCTAATTAAGTCTAGATAACTTGAAATTTTATAATCTTGTTTAAATAAGTTTTAAAATTATAGTTTCTAGAATGATGGATTGTATTTTGCCAATATGTAATATATTTTTGTCGTTTTATTATATCTATATAGTGTTTGATCTTAGCTTCACTTGAATTATTAGGATCAAAATCGGGAAGGTCATAATATTCAGATATTTTCATAAGATTATGGAAAAAGCTATTTTTACCATTACAGTGAAGTTCTAGCGAGGTACGAAAGGCTTGCTTAACAATAGTGTCCTCGTTTTTACGCAGAAGATGCAATATATAATAAAGGATGTTTTTGTAAATGTTAATGATTAATGGGATCGTCCTTATTCACTTCTACTTGCAAGATTTGAAGCTTTATTGCTCATTTCTAGGTAACGCTTGCAAAATTTCAAGTGGGTTTTTTTCAGTTGGGGTATTATCCCAAGCTTTAAAACCATGATTTACGTATACACCCAAAATTTTGCCATTTTATGATAATGTTGGGGAAATCAGCGCTTCAAATATTTTGCAAGCAAGAGAAGGTCTTAATTTGCTAAAGCCGTGTGTTTTCTTAAACTAAAAAGAGCATGAAGAACACCTTCGCTCAGAGGAGTATCACCAAATCCCAAGGCCTCCAGGATCGCCTAGAACACAAGAAGAAAGGTGCTCTTCTTCAAGGTCCAAATCTAGACCTATCTGCCTTGAGGATGAGCCTGGTAAGTGGACAGTATTAAATCAGCTTGAGAAAACAAAGTATTTATCGGTAACTTGAAGTTAACAACTGATAGCGTGAGAAAACAGCCTACGTTTCGCGACGCCACCTTTGGCTTCCCCGCTAAAAGACTTCTGAGGAAGAGACACAGAAATTCCATACTGATGACCTTTCACTACCCAGATCTGAGTAGTGCCTCTGATTTGTCGTGTCGTGAGGGAAATTTGCTCCGCCAATCAGAACCACTACCCGGATCGTTCCTCAGAGGTCAACTCGCGGGAAAACCAGTGGTGGTGTCGCGAAATGTTGGCCGTTTTCTCAGACTAACAGTTACCTTTAAGTTACGGATAAATAGTTTTCACATGACTTGTAGCCCTAATAATGATAGCATTCTTGGTTCCTTTCTCACCTCTTTTAGTTGGGTTTTTTATTGCATTAGTTTGGAATAAATGTAGGTTTGTACGATTGAAGCTGAAAAGTGGCCGTTCAGGTTAATGTTAAGAGGTAAACACTAACGCAGAAAAATACTGCTCCGCAGTTGTCATTTGGCTAGTCAGAGTTTAGGAGTTCCCACAGACTTTCAAGTTTACATAATCTTGCCTGGCGTAGAAAATGTTACTCAAGGAAAAACGCGTGCATTCACTTTCAAAATTACATTCGTTGAGTAAGTTGTCAAACACAAGTAGAGTGTTTCATTAGGATATAAAAACATAGATAAGCGAGTTGAAATAACGTGTGGTAGCACATTTTTCAATACCTGCGGGAATCATGGGAAGAATTTTGGTAAGATTTACTAAGGGAATCTTTAGTACGGCAATATTGGCAAAAACCTTGGCAAGATTTAGTACGAGAATCTTGCCAAGATTCTAAGTAAGATTTACTACGCGAATCTTAGCAAGAATCTTGGTAAAAATTATTACGGGAATCTTGGCAAGATTTATTACAGGAATCTTGGCAAGAATCTTAGTAAGATTTATTAAGAGAAAATTGGCAAGAATCTTGGAAAGATTTACTATGAGAATCTTGGCAAGAATGTTGGTAACATTTACTTTGGGAATCTTGGCAAGAACCTTGCCAAGATTTATTAAGGGAATCTTGGCATAGATTCTTACTAAGATTTACTACAAGAATCTTGGCAAGAAAATTGGCAAGATTTACTACGAGAATCTTAACAAGAATCTTGGTAAGATTTGCTATGGGAATCTTGGCAAGAATCTTAGAAAGATTTATTATGAGAAACTTGGCAAGAATCTTGGAAAGATTTAACATGAGAATCTTGGCAAGAATGATGATAAGATTTACTACGGGAATCTTGGCAAGAATCGAGGTAAGATTTACTTCAAGATACTTCGCAAGGAACTTGACAAGATTTATTACACGAATCTTGGCAAGAATCTTAGCAAGATTTATTACGGCAATCTTGGCAAGAACCTTGGCAAGATTTATAACGGTAATCTTGGCAAGAATCTTAGTAAGATCTACTACAAGAATCTTGATAAGATTTACCACGGGAATCATGGCAAGAATCTTAGTAACATTTGTTACGTGAATATTGGCAAAAATCTTGGTACGATTTACTGAGGAAATCGTGGTAAGATTTATATCAAGAATCTTGCCAAGAATCTTGGTAAGATTTACTACGGGAATCTTGGTAGAATTTACTTCAAGAATCTTACCAAAAATCTTAGTAAGATTTACTACGAGAATCTTGGCAAAAATCTTGGTAAGATTTACTACGGGAATCTTGGTAAGATCTATTTGTAGAATCTTGCCAAAAATCTTGGCACGATTTACTACGAGAATCTTGGCAAAAATCTTGTTGAGATTTACTACGAGAATCTTGACAAGAATCTTCGCAAGATTTATACGGGAATCTTGGCAAGATAATTGGCAAGATTTAATAAGAGAATCTTGGCAAGAATCTTAGTAAGTTTTGCTAAGAGAATCTTGGCAAGAATCTTAGTAAGATTTACTACGAAAATATTGGCAAGAATCTTGGCAAGAATCACTATGAAACTGAGATTTGTGAAAATCTCATTTAAATCACTTGAAAATACCATGAACATCATTTCATGGCCAATGAATCTTGCAAAATAATTTTCCATGACCTCATCTGTGGCCATTTAATTTTCGTGGAAAAAAAAAGTTAAAGGTGTATCATGGCCCATGAATTAAATTGGACTACTTTCATGGGTCATGAATTTCCAATGAAACACCACATTATGGAAACATACCAAGAAAGTTCAACGATGGAGCTATGAAAAACGTTTAATGGGTCATGAAATAAATACTGAATTTGATGTGTTAGTCATGAAAAATGTATGAATGATTTCATGGCTCATTAATTTCCCATGAAAATGCAGATGAGGAAAGCAGTGCCACTGTGAATCAATGCCTTGAATAAATATTTAATAACTTTGTAGCAAGAACACTACCTTCCAAAATATTTACAAAATGTACATGTATTCAATAAATGAAATAGTACGTTTTGGGTTGTACTAGAATTAGCTATACCCTAACGAAACTAGTACTTTGGGCTGCACTATTAACAGTCAACTTTCAACAAGGCAGATCCACTCTGAGACCAGCTAGCACAACCTCTAAGTTTTTGTCTATTATATCAATACTTAAAGAAAAAGACAGACACATGTATGAACAGGCTCCAAGTACCTGTTAAAAGAAAGTTGACTGTACTGTACATGTATGTACTAGTCAACATGGATTAAACGTGCAATGTACAATACCATTCAGATGTGTATACTTATTATACACATCTGAATACACTGTGTATAAAAAAAATACTAGCGAAATTCTATCCATGCATGTAGAGGTATACACTATCTACTGCATGGTTCGATTATAAAATGTTTTCATCTGCTAAAGAGAAAAAAAAGGAGTTATATATTTTCACTTGGAATGAACCGACCTTTACTTCCGGTGGAGAATGCTTTTTCAGTTGTTCTACTGAAGCACCCTTAATGAGGAAGAGTGTGGTCATGTATCAAAAGAGGAATATCCCATAAACTAGTCTTGAACCGAGATATGATCACAGGGTCAGATCATCTACTTTCTATTTGTTAAACTGAATCACCAGTATAAAAACTAAATTCTTCTGATAAATCTTTAACACTCTGCAAATTATGTAATGTAATCAATTCTTGTTAAAAATGATTTGGATGATTTAAGTGTAACTTACTTGATTAAAAATACAGTGTTCAGGCCGTTTTATGTATTACACACAGCACATAATGTAGACAAGATTTTTCCTGGCTTTCATGATAATATAAAAGCTATCATATCAAGAGGTAAGAGCTGGCCTGGGTTGAAAAGTGCATGCTACATTTCTAAAGTACAGAAGTACAGTTACAAATAATGTTTCAATAAAGAGGCATCTTCAAAGGCCAACAATACTATTTTATTGAAAAAAGGTAGCCAAAATTTAGCAACAACAGTGAGTACGGTACATTTTAAACATTATTAATAGTTTATGGTAGTACCCTGAATTTTCAATCCATTTTAACATGTAGAAATACAGTCATGTACTTGTTGTTAACATACACTTAGGAGGCTAGCAAGACATTTACGAAAAATATATATATATATATAGCCGAATTTTGGAAAACATACCTCAAAATGGATCAGAATATTCGCGATAGCCAGCTTTCTGGTCACTGCGGTGAGAAAAAACATAGAGGGCTTGCTGTCCTGGTTGGTCTCATTGTCAAGTTCAGTCCCTGAGCTAACTCGCCATGGGTTGGAAAGGGGCCTCCATGTCAATCCCTAGGGGGGAGGGTGTGGCAAAAGCGTTTTACCTTCCGTTAGTCCTGGTCTGGGAGAGTCAGTGAACTGGTCATGTCTGCCTTTAGTTTGTCATGTCAAATTCTTGTAACGTTTTAGGCCCATTGGCCAATGAAAGCATTCCCCTCAAGCACGTGCTAGGCTTGCGGGGGTGGAGGAAGTCAGGGGGGGGGGGGTGATTTAACCTTGAATTCTCTGCTTAGAACTTGCTTAAGTCTCAAGCGTCCTCCGTCATTCAGGGCCTTCAGGCAGCTAGAGTGTATGGACAAGTCAAGAGTGTCTTTTTGATGGACTTGAATGTTTCTTTTGCTAATCAGGAACCAAGAAGAGAGTCACCTTAAGAGAACCATGGGTAAGAGCTGAATTTCTTGGCGATATTTACTTTAGTTGAGTCAGTTTAAGGTGTGTGGGCTCCTGGTGTCCGATGGCACGGTTTTCATAAATCCGGCTATATATATATATATATATACAATAATTTTGAATTTGATGAGCGGCATTTTGTCCAGAAACTAGGCACTGCGATAGGGAATTGGATGGCACCGTCGTATGCTAACATTTTTATGGACAAACTAGAAAAACGGTTGATTTCCAACGCTTTAATAAAACCCCATACTTGGTGGCGGTATATTGATGATATTTTATAATCTGGACAGAAGGGGAGGAAAGTCTTAAAGATTTTATTAGTTATCTAAATAGTGCGCATAGAACGATCAAGTTTACATCAAAATGGTCCTATCAAGAAGTTGAATTCTTAGATGTTAAAGTCGTGAATGAATCGGGAAAACTGGAGACGGATGTTTACATCAAACCCACCGATAGCCATCAGTATCTCCACCGGGTGTCGTGTCATCCGAACTCTTGCAAGAAAGGGATTCCCTATGCACAAGCATTACGTTTGAGGAGGATTTGTTCCAAGGAGACTTTCTTTGAAAGCAGAGCGCGGGATTTGTGTAGTTCTTTAGAAGAAAGGGGAGATGAGAAGAATGTCATACAACAACAAGTGAATAGAGCGAGACAAACTCCTAGGGATGAAGCATTGAGGGATAAACCAAGAAAGAAAAATACCAGGATTCCCTTCACAGTGACGTACCACCCGGGCCTTCCTAACATCGGAGGCATGTTGAGGAAGCTACATCCGGTTCTTCACTCTTCGCAGAGATGCCGGGATGCCATTAAAGAGGTGCCAATGGTCGCTTTCAGAAGACCGAAGTGCCTCTCCGACTTCTTGGTTCGAGCAAAGTTTAGGAGTGCCGCTAAGGAAGAGGTAACAGGAACATCAAAGTTGTTTCTGTGGCGGCAAGAAGATACAAGTTCGTTACGTTTGTTAAGTGATGATAGATTGGGAAGACAGATAATTAAAAATTTCTCCTTGAGGCAAAGGTTACACCTTTTACTTGAACTGTTATAGGACGAGCTAGATGAAATGATACGCCATGAAATAGATTAGTCAATGTTGTTGTCTTTCAGGGACCAGACATGTTTACTTAGTTCCGTAGAGTTCCTGTGTTTTGTGTGACGGAATGATGCAGTGTGGTTTCTGTACCTAGTTTTGAAGGGGTTTTCTTCTCCTACTTCCAATATTTATATCACGCTCTACTTTAACGTATCGAGCACTCTACTACGGAAGAATCGAAACACAGACTTCCTATATATATATATATATATATACACCCGTTTTCAAAAAGGTTTTCATAGAGAGAGATATATAGATAGATATATACTTTTGTTTTCTTGCACGTGCGCCCGTGTGCATTTTTCACTTGTTATTGACCAACTTGTGAAAAACTCGGTTCAACGATAATTTTTTTCTTCGTCGGGTCTTTTTTCCAATTTGAAAAGAACCTGTCGTTTTGAGTTTTTTTGTTTTTTTAGAAAAATGCATGCGCCCTGCGATACAAATTTGCAATGGCGAATTATATAGCTGAGTTTGGGAATGAGGAAAACCTCTCGCGAAGCAGCCGATCCGCGAGTTATACGGCGTCACCGAATTGGTAGGCCAAATGCCGTGGCATCTGTAGCAAGTGACAAAGCATTTTTATTGATGGAGTGTATTAAAAAATGCGCTGTCCAGGAGCGTGCTTAAGAGAAACTGTAAACTAACTTGAAAGCATTTGTGGCCGACAGTTTATTCTGTCTTCAATGAGACGTTGCCTTACAGGCCGTGATTTTTACACGAAAAAAGGTGAGACATTAAGATATATGACCAGCTCATCATGGTTATGATAAAGTCTGCTTCTATGAACCTCGTCAACGTCTTAGTCCGTTTTTATCAACTGCTATAATATTGTTGCTCCTTCCCACATATCCAATATGGACATCCACCGTCACATCTTCCTTCTCAGCGGTTTCGAAAACACATTGTTTTCATTTCATCTGCGTTGATTTAAAAATGAAAATCTTTGATGTTTTCCCCCTTATCCTGTAACGACAACAATTATATGATCTACTAGTGACCGAATTCCTCATTCTTTAATTTTCAAGAGAATGCAAATCAAGAGAATTGCAGACAATGTTCGTGCATTATTTTTTTAATTGACAAATTGGAACAAAGAAACTGACGAAAAAAAAATTTATCGTTTAACCAAGTTTTTTCACAAGTTGGACAATAACAAGTGTAAATGCACACGGGCG
>OZ037993.1:41302784-41370284 GCA_964035705.1 Porites rus | reverse complement strand
AGGTTTCCAAGTACATATCGATTTCTGTGGGGGCATGAACTTGCTAATTCGTTTCTTCTGTTGAGGCTACACAGTTGATGCTCCTCAATCAATTGAGTCGAGCGCTCTACGAAACACGTTCTACTCAAAAAACGAATTTATATATATATATATAAGTTTTTATTTGTTGAAAGACGATTCTCTTCTGTGCAAGTTATATATATATATATATATATATATATATATATATATATATATATATATACCCGTTTTCAAAAAGGTTTTCATATAGAGAGATATATAGATAGATATATACTTTTGTTTTCTTGCACGTGCGCCCGTGTGCATTTACACTTGTTATTGTCTAACTTGTGAAAAAACTTGGTTCAACAATAACTTTTCTCTTCGTCAGGTTCTTTGTTGCAATTTGTCAATTAAAAAAAATAATGCACGAATACTGTCTGCAATTCTCTTGATTTGCATTCTCTTGAAAATTAAAGAATGAGGAATTCGGTCACTTGTAGGTCATATCATTGTTGTCGTTACAGGATAAGAGGAAAAACGCAGATGAAATGAAAAAAAAAAGTGTTTTCGAAACCGCTGAGAAGGAAGATGTGACGGTGGATCTCCATATTGGATATGTGGGAAGGAGCAACAATATTATAGCAGTTGATTAAAACGGACCAAGACGTTGACTAGGTTCATAGAAGTAGATTTTATCATAACCATGATGAGCGGGTCATATATATTAATGTCTCACCTTTTTCCCTGTAAAATCGCGGCCTGTAAGGCAACAACTCCTTGAAGACAGAATAAACTCTCGGCCACAAATGTTTTCAAGTTAGTTTACAGTTTCTCTTAAGCACGCCCCTGGACAACGCATTTTTTAACACACCCCATCAATAAAAATGCTTTGTCACTTGCCACAGATGCCATGGCATTTGGCCTACCAATTTGGTGAGGCCGTATAACTCGCGGATCGGCTGCTTCGCGGGATGTTTTCCTCATTCCCAAAATCAGCTATATAATTCGCCATTGCAAGTTTGTATCGCAGGGGGGCATGTATTTTTCTAAAAAAAAAAAAATTCAAAACGACATTTCAAATTGGAACAAATACCCCGACGACGAAAAAATTTATCGTTGAACCGAGTTATTCACAAGTTGGACAATAACAAGTGAACAAAAAGTATATATCTATCTATATATCTCTTTGTATGAAAACCTTTTTGAAAACGGGTGTATATATATATATATATATATATATTAATAAGGGTATTGATGCCTTTGCACGCAGACTGAGCCTCAGAGAATACCATACCCCAGAGAACATAGATGAAATAACCGACAATCCCAGCTACCAACCCACAATACTTGAAAAGCTGAACCACAGGGAGCAAAAGACATACTGTAGACCCTCACGAGAACCATATTTGAAAACATATATTGAGAAGCTAAGACAAGAAATCACCGACAGAACAGTACATTATCGTCGTTTTCAACGCAACAATCTTAGTAAGCGTGAGCGATTAGCTTTGGATAGACTAAGTAATAATAGAGACATAATTAAAAAACCCCGCAGACAAGGGCGGAGCTACAGTTATTCTCAACACAACCGACTACCTACAGGAGGCGAAACGTTAACTAGATAATGACACGTATTACAAGAGGATAGAAGAAGATTGCACTTCGGGACATGAACAAACGATTAACCAGTGCATAGACGATCTCGTGAAGAACGGAGAAATACAACACGACGTAGCAAAACTTTTAAAACCTGCGCAATCTAGAACCCAATATTCTACATGCTCCCCAAAATACATAAAATCAATCACCCTGGCAGACCAGTTATCTCCTCCGTTAACAGCCACACGGAGAAGATATCAGCTTATGTGGATGAATTCTTAAGACCTATAGCAGAGCGATTACCTTCCTATATTCGCGACACGACAGACTTTATTCAACGAATAAAAGTCTTGGGAAAACTACCCGTAGAATGTTATTTAGTAACATTAGATATTTCAAGCTTATATACAAAAATTGATATTGATGAAGGACTTACTATCGTTCAGGAGGAACTTATAAAAACGAACCGGGTCAAGCCATCACCTCAAACTTTGACATGCCTTATTGAAAAGGTTTTGAGATTGAACAACTTCACTTTCAATGACGAACAATTTATCCAGATCAAGGGGACAGCAATGGGAACCAGAGTTGCACCCAACTTCGCAAATGTCTATATGGGAAGATTCGAAGAAAACTTTATATACAAAACAGAGTGGTCCAACTACGTTATAATCTGGGTACGGTTCATAGATGACATTTTCTTAACATGGAAAGGGGACATAGATTCCTTAACGGAATTCATTGACCGAACAACTGAACAACGCAGCACCGGTTGAGAATTTTGTGCAGAGGATTTGATTTGGGAAAGTGTTTGTCGATTAAGGTGAGGAAGCACTTTCCAACTTTGGTTTTGACATTTTGGCTGTACGGAGGATTGAACCAGGTGATGTTTCTGGGCCTATTCTTGCGGTGTTTGGTGTCTGGGGAAGGTACCTTGTGGAGAATTATTGTTAGCTTTGCCTCTGAAGGGTCCAGTTTGATAAATTATCAAATCCTAAATTCTAATTAATTATTAGGATTTCCGTACGGCCGGGGTACGGCCTCACTCATACATTATGCTTGCAGGAGCCATTTTCATACTATTTCACACAAACAGTTGATGTGAAGGGAATCAAAACATAAGACTTAAGCTTACATGTAAGCTTAAATGCGTAAAATATGATCTGAATATTGCTGTACGGAAATATTACACGTACAGTGTATGAGTATCTTGTTACCTTTAATTTGTTACAATGCTTCGCTACATATCGTACCTCATTGTACAGTGTAAAGAGTGGTTCATCTTCCGCTTTGATGTAGCTGACGATCTTTTTCCCTGTAAAACTATTACAGCACTGTAAATTCCCCAAAAACTCGCCTTGAAGTTGAAAATGATGGCTGTTGATTACTCGATCAAAGTTCGATTGGTTTTTTAGCGCTCACACTGTAAGAATGGTCAGCAGTGATGTTCGAATTACAGGCGCGGTCGCAGCGGGGCTAAAGTGCAGGTCACAGGTCACAGGTCAGGTCACAGGTTACAGGCCACAGGTCAGGTTACAGTCCACAGGTCACAGGTCACACAAAAAACAATAGGACACTGGACAAAACTGTTCTGGACTGACGTTTTACTATACAAATATAAAATAAGCCAAGGAACCTTGATGATATTTTTGTCCTTTAAACAATATTAAATTCCACACATGGAATAATATTTCCATGCTGATCATACGGCATACCCAAACTTCGTAACGAAATCACGAAGTGTTGTCGTGTTATTAGAATGTCTTCTCCAAATAAACCGTGCAGCCAAGGTAACTTGGAGCGAGTCATTGAAATGTAGCACTGAAATCCTTTGATACATCAGCGGTTTACAGAGTCAAAGATTCAAGTTGTAATGGCGGAATGCTCCCACCTAAGGCCCACGAGGCAAATCCAACAGAGGTTTTTCAAGCTGTTGTGCAACAGAACGTGAGAAAATGGTAAGCTCTTGGGAGAAGAGCCGAGAAATATGGTCCAGCAACTATTCGAGAGGCCCAAATAGCAGTGTCTGAAGTTCTTAGCCGACTACACTTTAACACAGCAGTATTTTGTGACTGGTACGAAGCGCGAGCAGCAGGCCGCCATCTTCTAAAGAGATGGAAGACCGAGAGAAGAAGAGTTTAGGATGAGGAAAGTCTGAAGAAAGTTGCCGTATTTCAGTGGTCAAATAAGTTTTAGACTGTCCTTAAGTTTTTCTTCAGTATTCCCGTCGAATGCTTTTCAAAACATCCACAAACACGTCACGATATTCTTAACACAATAACCCTTCGTTTTGAGATTCGTTTTTTCTAACAAATCACGTGATTTTGCGTACCTTTGTGATTTCGTTACCAACTTTGGTTACGCTGTAACGCAAGTCCCCGTTGCTTGATCAACATGAATATATTTTCTCATGTGTGGGATTTGGTAAAGTTCAGAACAGAAAAAATATAATTGAGGTTCCTTGGCTTGGTTTATTTTTGTATAATAAAATGTCAATCAAGAACAGTTTTGTCCAGTGTCCCATTGTTTTTGTGTGTGACCTGTGATCTGACCTGTGACCTGACCTGTGGCCTGTGGTCTGACCTGTGGCCTGGCCTGTGGCCTGTGGCCTGTGACCTGTAACCTGACCTGTGACCTGACCTGTGACCTGTACTTTAGCCCCGCCGGCTCTGATTGTAATTTTAGGAAGAATCTTCGGATTCAAAACATGTTTTAACCTTTAGCGCAAAAATGTAAGAAACGTCACTTGTTGCGCGACTGTGAGGAAGCATAATCGATCGCCTTTTTGAGTAACATGTAACGAAAACTTCGCACTGCTGATATTAGATCATCGGCTGGATTCGGGAAACGAATTTAGGTGAGTTTTGTTTTTAATCATTCTTAAGTAGTGCTTGTTTATTGTAGATTACTTGCTACTAAAGCGAAATAATCATAGTTTCGTTATTGTGTGCTGGGGCACAGTCAGACAGAGCCGCGATTACAGTTCAAGTTGATCATGATGTAAGAAATATAAGCTTTGCGGAACACAATGTGACAGACGCTGTGCATGGTCTTTGTTAAGTTTATTTTCAGCCATTCACTTTTACCGAAATGATGTTTGATGGGCATGACGCTCCCTTTTTTCAAACGACAAATCAGTTTCTTCGACGAACGGATTCACTCGGGGAAAGCCATACAAGGGTCATGACTTTGATCAGAACAGAAATGAAAGAAGTAAATTGATTAGACACCGGATGTGCATGTGACCAAACTGAAAGTCTTGTTTGACACAAAAAGTCTCACTGTTCTAACCTTGAAATTATTATGCATCAGTCAATTCCAGCTGCGCCCAGAGTTATAATTTATGTTATGAATAGTTTTATAAATATGAAAGGATGGTTTTCAAATAATATCAACAGAAATTTGATGCAAGGACCAAAAACGTTGATTCACTTTGATAGCTCCAGATTTCGCTATGTAATTCTGGCTTGATAAGCAATGAAGAAATGCATGCATAGAATCAAGAACATGCCTTTACATGGCCTTTGAGCCAATCTGTTTTCTTTCCCAGTAAAATCCTCTGTTTAGTTATATTCTGATAGGAAACCACGTGCGTATCAAAAGCTCGGGAATGGCCACGGGGTTGGCAAATGCCCGGCCCCCAAGCAGCACAAAATTTGAAAATGCCCTAGCCCCGGGACTGACAAGGCGGGCAAATGCCCCCGGGGCGCTGGGGGCAGCCGGAATTGACTGATCCCTTACTCCGTTGTTCTGATCATTAAGCACTAGAGCATATTATTTTCCCTCAAAGTAGGGAATTCCTTTTTTAATAGGGGAAGAAGTTGATCTTTGTCTGCACTACTGTAGCTGGCTTAGCTAGGGTAGAAAAGTTGAACTACAGTGTGCTATATATGGTTGGCTCTGCTGATGGAACTGTTCAAAATCCATTCCAACAAACCTGACAACAGTAAAACAGTAGTTAAATATTACATGTATGTATTAAAGCAGATTGTTTACAATCATGCCAGGGTAAGCAGGGATGTAGCCTGTGTACACGTGCCCCCTCTCCTCAGTAAAAATCAGAGAAGGGGCGTCTGTGATTCACCATTGGTGATAGTGATGGAGGCTACGTGTTTTTTCCTGGAATATGTGGAAAATGATTTGATTGGCCTTCATTTGTAGATCATTACAGTGTGTACATCATGTAATTGGGGGATTTTGATTGGCTTTAGGGCCTGTCATCAAAACGCAAGTAAAACAATAATGCTAAGGTCACATTTCACACTATCATGAGCTCATGAGTCATGTCTGACTTGTCAACACTTTATTTCAAACTAATGACTTCCCGTATCCAGTGGGAAGGCTTGCATAAGAACATGGATCTTTTCCTTCAATATGGGCTTGTAAGAACATTTTTCTTGCTCGGTATAGAGTAATCCTATTTAAAAAAAAAAGTCTCATTCTCCCAGTTGCTCGATGGAAGTAAGACGCATGCACCAACATTTTGAGAACTGGAATGACATGAAACATGAGCCATGGAAATTTTGGTCAGTGGAAACTATTTTTTTAATTTATGCAAAGTTATTCCCATACACGATTAGCGACAATGAATCACAGATGCCCCTTCCCTGATTTTTACTAAGGGGAGGGGGTTATCTGTACATAGGCTAGTAGGGATGTCGTTAAGAGCCGGCTGCCAGCTAGTTCAACCAGCTGAAAAAGAGCTTACCACCAGCTGCAAACCAAACCAAAGACATAGGGGAATTTTAGAGATGCAGTAGAGCAAAAAAGTCAGCTAGACTTCTAACAAAGCCTGCTTATCCATATATTTCATTAATGAATCAATTATTTTAAAAATAATGATATCCCTTTGTGTGGTTTGCATCATCAAAACCGTTATTTTATTATTTAAGGATGGATCAAATATTCTACATCAAATCTTGACATGTATTCTGCTGTTAATTTTGTTTAGATGTTGCTGCATTTCAATATTTATTGTACACTGTACTTACAAGATGGATCTGATGGCTAAGGAAACAACAGTGACCAAAGATAAGATTTACATTTTTTTGTTATTGTAACACAACAACTTTAGTTTTCACTTAAATTGTTTGTCTTGTACAGTTGTTCATTTGCTATTAGCTAAAATAAACATCTGTATTGGCCTTGAAAATGAGTTTTTTTTTTATTTCATTGAAACTTTTCCAGACTAAATAGGATGGAATTTGTTGTTCATTTTCAATGGTGAAATTTGGAACGTCATGATTGCAGCCTGGAGAGGAGATATAGTACTACTTGTATGTACATGTATTCCAGATGAATGTTGTATTGCAATGACACTTTTTTGTCATTAATGGCCTTATTTACACTGTAGTACACCATACTAAAGTGCAGTCATGTTAAAATGCAGACTGCAGACTGTGCAGACTGAAGATGTTTTTTTTTTTTTTAAAATAAGCCCTGAGAATAGTAATTAGGGTTAAGCACTGACTCGAAAACGGTTAGCTTTTATTTAAGGTTAGGGTTGTTGCTACATGTATATATAGCCTCAAATTAACCAGCCAACAAATCCTCAGTAATGTATTTAATTTAACAGTGGAGAATAGTTTAAGACTAAATTTTCATGGTGGCCAAGTCTCTGTCTTCCTCGTTAAAAGTAAGCCAGGGGTATAATTCATGGGTAATGAAAATGTCATCAAAAGCCATTTCATTTTTTATGAACCATTAATATTCAACCGTTCACGGAAAACTCATGTCTTTTTTTATGGGTCATGAATTTAAAAACCCCCATGAAAACCTCATAAATTCTGACACCATAAAGAATAGCTTTTCAATTCATGGCTTTTTCATTATCATTAAAAAGCCATGAAAAAACCTGGTCGGGTTCATTTTATTTCATGGCATTTTCATGGGTTTTTTGTTACTTAGAGTTTTTTCATGGGCCATGAAGCGTTGAATATTAAGGGGATTTTCATGCTTTTCGCATGAGGTTCTCATGCCATATTCATGGTATTTTTTTGGTAAAAAACCCATGAAAATTCCCCATTAAAATCTCCTGAAAAACCTATGAAAAACATGTGAATTTTCCATGAAAAATTTGACTGGATTTTCATGGGTTTTAATTTCATAGTGATTCTTAAGACTTAATGCGGGAATCTAGGCAAGAATCTTAGTAAGATCTACTTCGAGAATATCGGCAAGAATTTTGGTAATATTTTTTAACGAGAATCTTGGGAAGAATCTTGGTAAGAATTATTAGGGGAATCTTGCAAAGAATCTTGGTAAGATTTACTACGGGAATCTTGGCAAGATTTACTACGAGAATCTTGGCAAGATTCTTGGAAAGATTTACTACGAGAATCATGGTAAGATTTACTACAAGAATCTTAGCAAGATTTACAACGAGAATCTTGGCAAGAATCTTCTTAAGATGTACTTCGAAAATATTCGCAAGAATCTTGTTAATATTTTGTACGAGAATCTTGGTAAGAATTATTAGGGGAATCTTGCAGCGAATCTTGATGAGATTTACTACGGGAATCTTGGCAAGAATCTTGGTATGATTTACTACGATATTTTTGGCAAGATTTACTACGAGAATCTTGCCAAGATTCTTACCAAGATTTACTACCAGAATCTTGGCAAGGACCTTGGTAAGATTTACTACGGGAATCTTGGTAAGATTTACTTCGAGAATCTTGCCAAGAATGTACGGCAGTCCTAACAAAAATCTTGGTAAGATTTGCTACAGGAATCTTGGCAAAAATTCTCGTAAGACTTACGAGAGTCTTGTCAAGAATCTTGGTATCATTTACTACGGGAATATTGGCAGGACTCTTGGTAAGATTTACTACCGGCATCTTGATAAGAATTCTCGTAAGATTTACTCGGAAATCTTGGCAAGAATCTTTGTGGCAAAAATCTTGCCAATATTTAATACGAGAATCTTGGCAAGAATCTTGGTAAGGTTTACTACGGGCATCTTGGCAAGAATCTTGATACGATTTGCTACTAGAGTCATGGCAAGAATGGTGGCATTTTTTTTTTACCGAGAATCTTGGGGAGAATCTTGGTAAGATTTACTACGAGAATCTTGACAAAATTTAGTACGAGAATCTTGGTAATATTTTCTAAGAGAATCTTTGCAAGTATCTTGATAAGATATACTTCGAGCATCTTGGCAAGAATCGTGGTAAGATTTACTACGGGAATCCTTGCAAGAATCTTGGTAAGATTTGCTACGAGAATCTTGGAAATAATCTTGATAAGATTTGCTAGAAGCATCTTGGCAAGATCTTGGTAAGATTTACTACGAGAATCTTGGCAAGATTTACTACAAGAATCTTGGCTAGATTTCACTACGAGTATCTTGGCAAGAATCTTGGTAAGATTTACTACGGAAATATTGCCTAGATTCTTGATAAGATTTACTTCCAGAATCTTCGCGAGAATATTGTTAAGGTTCACTAAGAGAATCTTGGCAAGAATCTTTCCGAGGTTTATTACGATAATCTTGACAAGATTTACTACGAGAATCTTGGCAAGAATCTTGGAAAGATTTGCTACCGGAATTTTGGTAATATTTACTTGGAGAATCTTGCCAAGAATCTTGGTAAGATTTACTACCGGAATTTTGGTAAGATTTACTTGGAGAATCTTACCAAGAATCTTTGAAAGATTTACTACAGGAACTTTGGCAAGAATCTTTTTAACATTTACTAAGAGAATCTTGGCAAGATTCTTAGTAAGTTTTGCTTAGTGAATCTTAGCAAGAATCTCGGCAAGATTTACTCTGATATTCTTTTAAAGAATCTTGGTAAGATTTTCTACAGGAATCTTTGCATGAAACTTGGTAAGATTTGCTTCAAAAATCTTGGTAAGAATCTTGCTAAGATTTACTAGAAGCATCTTGGCAGGAATATTGGTAAGGTTTTCTATGGAAATGCTGGCAAGAATCTTAGCAAGATATTTCACGAGAATCTTGTCAAGAATCTTGGTAAGATTGACTTTGGGAATCTTGGTAGGATTCACTTCGAGAATCTTGCCGAGAATCTTAATAAGAATAACTATAGCAGTCCTGGCAAGAATCTTGGCAAGATTTACTACGAGAATCTTGGCAAGAATCTTAGTAAGTTTTGCTACAGCAATCTTGGCAAGAATCTTGGTAAGAATTATTACTGGAATCTTGGCAAGAATCTTGTTAAGATTTACCAAGGAAATCTAGGCAAAAATCTTGGGAAGATTTACTACGAAAATCTTGATAAGATTTATTACTAGAATCTTGGGAAGAATCTTGGCAAGATTTACTACGAGAATCTTGACAAAATTTAGTACGAGAATCTTGGTAATATTTTCTAAGAGAATCTTTGCAAGTATCTTGAAAAGATGTACTGCGAGCATCTTGGCAAAAATCGTGGTAAGATTTTCTACGGGAATCTTGGAAAGAATCTTGATAAGATTTACTTTGGGAATCTTGGTAAGATTCACTTCGAGAATCTTGCCGAGAATCTTAATAAGAATAACTACAGCAGTCCTGGCAAGAATCTTGGCAAGATTTACCACGAGAATCTTGGCAAGATCTTAGTAAGTTTTGCTACAGAATCTTGCCGAGAATCTTAATAAGAATAACCACAGCAGTCCTGGCAAGAATCTTGGCAAGATTTACTACGAGAATCTTGGCAAGAATCTTAGTAAGTTTTGCTACAGCAATCTTGGCAAGAATCTTGGTAAGAATTACTACGGGAATCTTGGCAAGAATCTTGGTACGATTTACCAACGAAATCTTGGCAAAAATCTTGGAAAGATTTACTACGAAAATCTTGATAAGATTTATTACTAGAATCTTCGGAAGAATCTTGGCAAGATTTACTACGAGAATCTTGACAAAATTTAGTACGAGAATCTTGGTAATATTTTCTAAGAGAATCTTTGCAAGTATCTTGAAAAGATGTACTGCGAGTATCTTGGCAAGAATCGTGGTAAGATTTTCTACGGGAATCTTGGAAAGAATCTTGATAAGATTTGCTAGAAGCATTTTGGCAAGAATCTTGGTAAGATATTCTACGGATATCTTGGCAAGAATCTTAGCAAGATTTAGTACGAGAATCTTGGCCACAATCTTGGTAAGATTTACTACGGGAATATTGTCAAGAATCTTGGTAAAATTCACTGCAGAAATCTTGGCAAGAATTCTCGTAAGATTTACTCGGTAACCGGGCAAGAATCTTGGTAAGATTTACTACGGCAATCTTGGCAAGAATCTTGGTAAGATTTACTACGGGAATCTTGGCTAGAATCTTGGCAAGATTTACTACAAGAATCTTGGGAAAATTTACCACGGGTATCTTGACAAGAATCTTGGTAAGATTTACTAAGGGAATCTTGGCAAGACTTTTGGCAAGATTTACTACGGGAATATTGCCTATACTCTTCCTAAGATTTTCTTCTAGAGTTTTTTGCGATAATCTTGTTAAGGTTCACGACGAGAATCTTGGCAAGAATCTTGCCAAGGTCTATTACGATAATCTTGGCAAGAATCTTGGTGAGATTTACTTGGAGAATCTTGCCAAGAATCTTGGTAAGATTTACTACGGGAACTTTGGCAAGAATCCTGTTAAGATTTGCTACGAAAATCTTGGCAAGATTCTTAGTAAGTTTTTTTTTCGTGAATCTTGGCAAGAATCTTATCAAGATTTACTACGAGAATCTTCTGAAAAATCTTAATAAGGTTTACTACGAAAATCTTGGTAAGAATCTTGGTAATATTTACTACCGGAATATTGCCAAGAATCTTTGTAAGATATACCACCGGAATCTTGGCAAGAATTATCGTAACATTTTCTCGGAAATCTTGGCAATAATCTTGGTAAGATTTACTTCGAGAATCTTCTCAAGAATTTTGGTAAGATTTACTACGAGAATCTTGACAAAATTTAGTACGAGAATCTTGGTAATATTTTCTAAGAGAATCTTTGCAAGTATCTTGAAAGATATATCAAGATATACTACGAGCATCTTGGCAAGAATCGTGGTAAGATTTACTACGGGAATCCTTGCAAGAATCTTGGAAAGAATCTTGATAAGATTTCCTAGAAGCATCTTGGCAAGAATCTTGGTAAGATTTAGTGCGAGAATCTTGGCCACAATCTTGGTAAGATTTACTACGGGTTATATTGTCAAGAATCTTGGTACAATTTACTACAGAAATCTTGGCAAGAATTCTCGTAAGATTTACTCGGTAACTTGGCAATAATCTTGGTAAGATTTACTACGGGAATCTTGGGAAAATTTACCACGAGTATCTTGACAAGAATCTTGGTAAGATTTACTAAGGGAATCTTGGCAAGACTTTTTGTAAGATTTACTACGGGAATATTGGCTATACTCTTTCTAAGATTTACTTCTAGAGTTTTTTGCGATAATCTTGTTAAGGTTCACGACGAGAACCTTGGCAAGAATCTTGCCAAGGTCTACTTCGATAATCTTGGCAAGAATCTTGGTAAGATTTACTTGGAGAATCTTGCCAAGAATCTTGGTAAGATTTACTACGGGAACTTTGGGAAGAATCCTGTTAAGAATTGCTACGAAAATCTTGGCAAGATTCTTAGTAAATTTTTCTTCGTGAATCTTGGCAAGAATCTTATTACGATTTACTACGAGAATCTTGGGAAAAATCTTAGTAAGATTTACTACAAAAATCTTTGCAAGAATCTTGGCAACATTTAATAGGAGAATCTTGGCAAAAATCTTTGGAAGATTTACTACGAGAATCTTGCCAAGAATCTTGGCAACATTAACAAAGAGAATCTTGGCGAGAATCTTGGTAAGATTTACTACGGGAATATTGTCAAGAATCTTGGTAAAATTTACTACACAAATCCTTGCAAGAATTCTCAAAAGATTTACTCGATAACTTGGCAAGAATCTTGGTAAGAGGTACTACGAGAATCTTAGCAAGAATCTTGGTAAGACTTACTACGGAAATCTTAGCAAGATTTTTTACAAGAATCTTGGCAAGAATCGTGGTAAGATTTACTATGGGAATCTAGGCAAGAAACTTGGTAAGATTTATTTTGAGAATCCTCGTAAGAATCTTGGTAATAGTTTCTATGAGAATGTTGTCAAGAATCTTGGTAAGAATTACTACGAGACTCTTGGTAAGATTTATTGCTAGAACCTTGGCAAGATTTACTATGCGTATTTTGGCAAGAATCTTGGTAAGATTTACTACGGGATTCTTGGCAAGAATCTTGGTAAGATTTACTACAAAACTCTTGGAAAAAAATTGGTAAGATTTACTACGAGAATCTTGGGTAGAAACTTGGTAAGATTTACTACGAGTATCTTGGCAAGAATCTTGGTAAGAATTACAACGAGAATCTTGCATTGGTAAGAATCTTTGCATGATTTACCAGGAGAATCTTTGGAAGAATCTTGGTAAGATTTACTTCGAGAATCTTGCCAAGAATCTTGGTAACAGTTACTACGCTAATCTTGGTAAGAATCCTGCTGAAATTTACTACGGGAATCTTTGTAAGAATCTTGGTAAGATTTACTACGGGAATCTTGGCAACAATCTTGGTACGATTTACTACGGGAATCTTGGCAACAATCTTGTTAACATTTACTATGAGAATTTTGGGAAGAATCTTGGCAAGATTTACTACGAGAATCACACCTCTAGTATAGCTTCAAGCAGAAGAGAATGGAAATGGAGACTCCTTAACTGGTTACGTTTAGTAGCCAATAGCCTAGAACACTAGCCTGAAATTCATCCGATTGCTTCGAGTCGTTTTCTCCTCCCAACAACGTCTGAATCGACCGGCCGTTAATGCCGTCCGGTGACGTCACTCACTACCCGAAAACCGGGTAGTGATTTTGATTGGCTGATTGTCTAAACATTCGCATAATTATGTATAATTATGAAAACTTTTAGCGGGATTGTCGCTTGATATTCAGCGGATCACATCCCTCGCATTCTTTCGTCTAGTTCAAACATTTCGATAAGCTTAATCTTTATCTTAAACAGCAAAATTGCCCTCGTCTTCGAAACTGAAATGCTAAATTGAACTGCGAATGAAGAATCATTGCGGAGAGTCGGTAGTTTTTTCATTTAGAGCCGATTTGTGGTTTCGGCTGCCGGTGATTTTGTTTACGCTCAGTTTTGTGAGATCAATGTTATAATTGGACCTTCTTGCTATTTTTACCGTCAACTGTGATGATTCTGTTAGCTTTTCTTTCTTGTCTCCTTGTTTTTTTTTTTTCTTTGTTAAGGACCAAATAGCTTCTTTTCAATTACAGCAAATCATTGTGTTTTTGAACTAAGTGTCCCGTGTGTGTGTGTTTATTTCATTGCGTGATTGCGACCGAGTTTGATTATAGAATTTAATATAACCGGTTCAGACTTTGAACGTTAAACATGAATTACAATCGAAAAAAATAAAGCAGTTCTGTATCATGCAGACATTTCCAAACGATATTTCTCGGTTTGCCACTTGAAACTCGTGTTTTACTTTTTCCTTGAATTAAAGCAACGGTCAAGGAGTAGTGACGTCACTGGACGGCATTAACGGCCGGTCGATTCAGATGTTACTGAGGGAGTAATAACGACTCGAAGTAATTGGATGAAATTCAGGCTACTAGAACACAAGAATTTTGCGATCTTCTACGGGGATATTCAGTTAGACAGAACAACTGTACCATTCTCGCCACGACACAGAACAACTAGAGTTGACTGAGAACAAAACCAACCAGGCAATAACAAAACATTCGACAGAATGGTAAGCTACAGTACCAGTTCAAAAGCTCTTACCAGTGGAGGGACTACGCGCTCCAGTCCACGGTCACATTATCTGGAGACAAAACAAGTTGGAAGTTTATCATTGTTTAAAAATACGATTTTGATTATTTAACAATGCAATCTTCCATAGCTGGTTTAGCTTCAGTTTAAGGCGGCAATTCATTCTTCTAAATTTGTATCTGTAAATCGCTAAATCCGTAGGAATTTCAGAACATCCTGCAAACAAAACTATTTACCGCGAGCTGTGCACAGCGCATACATCACTGCAGGAAAATATCACATTCACTTTCTAAAGGAAATCGCTAAGTTATTCAGTTCCTGAGGCACCTGAGAAATTGAAAGAGCCTTAAAGCCTTATTTAGCGTTACGCTTTTGAAAAATTGTAAATTTTGTAAATTGTAAATTGTAATTTGTTTACCCACGGAGCACTAAGGAGTTCATAAGAACTCGTTGAAACGTGTCCGTGCGTTCCAGATCGAATTGGAATTTGAAAGTGTTGGTTTTTAAGGAGAGGGGAAAACCGGAGTACCCGGAGAAAAACCTCTCGGAGCAAGGGAGAGAACCAACAACAAACCCACGCTTCACGAAAGAGGTCACAGAAAATGCTTTTGCATCAGAGGGCAAATCATCTTCCCGACTAGACAAAAAAACCACAGAAAATCAATAAACGTGTCATGACCTCTCAGTGTGAAACAAGAGGGTAAAATCACATCATAAAACCCTCTAGAGCATAATCTACCTGCCAAAGAAAGAACGCCTAAGCAGCATTTTGGTATGAAGAAGAAGTCGTGTAGGCCTACTGACCCCTTTTTACATTAAGAATACAGTAGAACTTCGATAACTCGAATTCGGATTACTCGAATTCCCCGCTAACTTGAGCTAAATTTTCTTTCTCTTGATCAAAATTTCACCGAAATTTACCGCAATAACTCAAATTTCCCACTCGAATTTTTTTTTCGTTTCACTACAGAGTTCTACTGTGAGTAGTTACTAGGGCTTTACTTTACTTTTGAGCGAAATATGACAATATAATTAACAGCTTAACTGAAACAGTGAGTGATCGCTTTAAAATGACCGGACCGGTTGAAAAGAAAGAAGGTTTATAAAGACGATTGCAGAAATAGCGAAGACGACATCAATTGTGCAAAAAGAAAATACATTAAAATCAAGCTGATCTTAGCGTCACTCATCCCTGCGCTCATACATCGAGTGCCACAACGTGCTTCGATTATCGGTTACAACAAACATCCAAATGGAGCCGATTTGCTTCTAATCAGTGAATAAAACAATCCTCAGGCACAACTTGCAAAAAAAGCCCAAGATCAAAGCCAAAAGTATTAAAGAAACAACCACTCCGACACAAGGTACCCAGGCAAGGTACACAGTATTGTATACGCGCTGCACATCTCCTTTAGACTCTCTCGAATGACGCGAAGCGGACCGCTTGAGCCACATTGAATACTGTGTTGTGTTTGATTCGGTACCGTCCGGTACGGAAACAGTCTCATCGAGGCAAAGATAAAGGGAGCCGCCTTGGAATGGTGCTGGTCAACTGTCGATCGCTGTACGTACATACATGCGACAACTCCACAAATGCAGCCATGTCGATATTGCTGAGCATTTGTTGATTATGAAACAGTCCAGACGATCATGAGCCACTGCAGCTTGTGAAAGGTGAATAAAGTCCTCCATTGCAATAGCTGCCAGTTCCGTCTGTGAACACGAAATTAAGGATCGACTCAACCCACAGCTGCGTACAGCTTGATGTTCAATCTATTAATTCTGTAGTACACAAACTATGAACGTAATCTTTCAGTGAACATTTGCATAAATCTGTCTTTTCCCGTAACAGGCAGCTTACCTACGTTCTCAATACGTGGAAAAAAAATCATTTTTTGAAGTGCTGCTGTTTCTTGATTGACGCAACAGAGTTTTGAAAAATTTTTGGTGCTAGATTATTTTTGCAACGCTATTAATCGTGAGTTATGATTGGCTAATGATGATTTTAAGGAGAACACACGACTTGATCACGGAATTAAAACCAAATTTTTCTGCCTGTAACACTCTGTTTTACTTAAAGCTATTTTAAGAAAAAATAAAAGCAATTGACCACCCTTTCAATGGGTTTACTGGCGTGATAACCCTCTCGGAATGTTGGGAGAACACGAGAAAAGCTTGTAAATCACTTCGGCTCGTGATTTACAAGCTTTTCTCGTGTTATCCCAACATCCTGCGTGAGTTATCACAACGGCAAACCCATAAAAAGTGTGGTCTATGGCTTAGGTAAATAACCAGACAAGTCTGAAAACAAAGTCAAGCCTAAACCTGTTGAAAATAGATATTACTTGAAGTTTTAATTTTTAACGTCACGTGTGTAAATATAGTTTTTCGGAGACCATAACGATATTTTTAGCGGAGCAGCAATGATAAGAAAAAATTGGTAGCCTATGGATGTGAGAAACTTTGTTAGTCACGTGACCGTTGGTACAACCGTACGTCTTTACGTTTGTCCATCCCCCACATGTAAGCTGATGTCAAATGTCACATTTACCAGCACTATACTATGGCAAGACAGGAGCCTATGGACATGAAAATGAACGTTAAAAAAAAGTAGTGCTGCGCGGGCAAAGTGTTTTTCGTTTGTTTGTTTGCTGATTAAGCTACAGTAAAACGGGCAACAAAAAACGTGCAACTTGTTGTGCAACAACATTGCAGCAAAACGAGTTGAATAGCGATGTTGCTCGTTTTACCAGCGACGTTCGAACCTGTCTTGCAACAAATAAGGTTCCAAGGTTTTTTCATAGATGGTAAAACGCGCAACATCGCTATTCAACTCGTTCTGCCGTTCTCGTTGTCATCGTCGTTTAAAATGATGTTACACGGGACGATTCGCAACGACGATTTTTGGTGCAACACTGTGTTGCAACATTGTTGAGACATTGTTTCAAATGTTTGCAACACTGTTCCAACATTGCAACGCTGTGTTACGCCAAAAATCATCGTTGCCAATCGTCCCGTGTAACATCATCTTTACATTACAAATGTTCATCTTTTTCTTTCAGAACGAGAGCTTCGCATTTAGCCCTGGCAGAATCTAGAATAATATTAAATGTGATTTTATCCTTGTCCGGGTATCGCCTTAAAATTTTCACCACAAGCTGATCTTGAATTGAAGCTTGTCAAAATATAGTTTTACCATGACAACGACAAACACAAATCTTTGAGATCAGTTAAGACAATCTTTGGCGACGTCTAGACCTAACATTGAAAATGCAAAATCAGCAACTTAAAATGTTACGTGTTAAAAATGAATAATAAATTCACCGCGCTAGGTGGTTAATGTAAAGCCGAACAAATTGAAATCGCCGCTGTCGTGAATTGGGTGTTGCGCCAAAGTTTCAGAGAAAGAAATTTTTGAAAATGCAAGAATATCCTAGTTTTGATGATCTTGAAGATTAAAAAAGAGTTCATGGTGTTTAAACAGCGTGATTCATTGTGAAGTGATTCACTGTATCTGACTTTTTATGCGCTGAATAAGCAATGTTAACGACTACGTACAGAGGAAAACGAGGCTGCTTTGTCACTCTTTTGGGAACTCCGGATTTCCTCGCAAGACCAATTTTGGCTAGAAATAGAACTCAGTTTATGGAAAAAAGAAAAAAAAAAGGAAAAGCAAATATTTTCGAAAATTGTACGTGCCAACAAGTTAACAAGGCAAAGAACACAGCAGATGAACAACGATCACCTCGATCGTAGCTGCTGTCAGCATTTGCAAGAAGCGACAAAAAAAACTTTCTCATTCACGGTGAATTGACAGAAGCAAATAAAGCTCTACGTTTCTTCTCAGAAGGGGGGAATTTTTTAAATTATTCAATTTGCGGGTATTATCCCTGTGACAATATGTTGAATGGTGGCAGAAATCGGGCTTTTGCATTATGTTGACTAAGAAACGAGAATACAAAAAGGCTGACTCCACTCAACACTGACTTGCAAGAAAATTTTTATTATTATTTTTTTTTATCATTTGACTTTCCCTTTTCATTTAGCCTTTCAAAATTTCTAAATATTTTTTATTGGATTAATTTATTTCAAATTTCTTTCCGGCAAAAATCGTGAAAGTTGAAAACCAAAAACTAAACAAGTGGATCAGAAACAAATGATCTGCTAGTAAACTGGATCTGTAACATGAAATGAACAACTGCGGGTTCTTATTAGTCGAGCTTGCTTTTAATATTTTCTTTCAGTGAACTATATAAACATTAAAGAGAGCTTTTATAGCCCTGGCTAAATCTATATATTATTGATCTCATTTAAATAGTTGATTACTCTTATGAATCAGGCTAGCATGTTTTTAGGGGCTCCTTTGACCCCTTTTTTTGTTGTCAGTACACTGTATTTTTGTGCATAAACATTTCTTGACACAAAATCCACTCCCAAGTACCGCTTATAACAGAAAGAAGAAAAAATTTCAAATTTATGCCGTTTAGTCTGTAATAACATTATTAACCCGTTAGGCATATGAATCTTTTACTTACAACCGATCTGTTTAAAATTATATTTTTTACGTTTTTTTCGTGCGATTTGTGTTGCGACTTCGTGTATTTAATGGTTCAAACCCTTTGTCGGCTTATTTATTCGCTAAGGTACATGTAATCTCTTTCCCAAACGCTGGGGTGATCCTTCTACGATCTTTTTGGCCCGTTCCGCTGGGCAGAGTGTCAGCGAGGGGCTCCGAGGATGACGAATGGAACCTAAATAAAACAAGTGCATGATGACCTTTAGGACCTTTAGTGTGTTGCTTTCTTGTCAAAATGGAAATATTGAAAGCAGAGACAAAATGAATTGTGGTAGTTGCAGTCCAATGTGGTCTTAGTGAAAATGGCAAAAAATCTTTTGTTTTTTATAGTTTCTGTCAGTTCTATATCCTTTCGCTTCGTCAGACATTGATTCGTGAGTTACTCATGAACAGTCAATTTTATTATATACAATGATTATTCCTATTTTGCCCAAAGAAAATAGTTTAAGTTGCGGTCGATACGAAACAACGGCATTAAGCCACTGCGAAAAATACCATAATAGTTTCAAGTTGAGACTTAGTGTTTTTCAAGTGGTCTATGCGTGTGTCCTTAACATAACATAACATAAATAGAGGATATTACATGGCCGTGCGGGGATACGAATTTTATCTTCGAGTGCTGAAAGTAGAGATACTTTCAGTACGAGAAGATAAAATTCGTATCCCCGCGCGACCATATAATGTTCTGTTTATTTTATAGATACTGATGAAATTCCTATATAAAACACAACCTATTTTTTATTATTCATTTTCGAAACAGCAAAATAGTGCAATGCCTTTCACGAAAATGTTATGAAACTCGGATATAAAGTTATAAAGCAGAAATAAAGACAATAATACTTATATTTTCTGTTCCAAAAAATCAAAATTAATGTTACTAACCATGGCGACACCAATATCCTCACACGTGAAAGATAAAAATAGTTTACTGTATCTTCACTGCGCGCGATGAAGATATGATTTTGTACTAAAAGGAAAAATCCTGGTATTTTATCAGTATCCGGTAAAATAAATAATAATAATAATAATAGTAATAATAATAATAATAATAACACAAAGAAAAGGAAATATTATATAAAATTTACAAATTTAAGTACAAGTTTGTACAGGCAAAAAGAATCTAGATGAAGGTAACATCATCTATTCAGTCTGCAAAAAAAATAGTACGAAAAAAGTCCGGTAGTACATTCCATTGCTTAGCTGAAAAGTAAGAACATGAGTTAAGACCATAGGTGGTTATTTTAAGTTTACTAACTGAAAGAATGTATTCGCCACGAAGATTATAGGAAGAAGACGGGATTGAAAACATGTTCTTCATGTAAGCAGGAAAATGAGTGAAAAACAAAATCTTATAAAACAAAATGGGAAATACTGAACGCGCTTGTTACACAACCAGCTGTCTCGCAGTTTTCTCCTGTGAAGCCAGAAGTGCAATGACAGATGTGTTTTTTGCACGTATATCCAGTGAAGCATGTTCCGTTGTTAAGGCAAGGGTTACTGGCACAGAGGTTCTAAGGAAATATAAAACTCATTCAATTTTGGTTTAACCTCCTGAGGTCAACCCAGACATGCTTGACCACTTCATTGGTTCTACTACTTAGAGCAAAAATACTGAAATATCTTGAAATAATGGTTTTAGTATTCTCCTCTTACTTCGTCTCCCTGTCATCATCATCATTATCATCATCATCTTTTCACAATCATTATTTCCGCCATCGTCCATACGAAACAATACTTGTAATTCCTAACTCTGCGATGCCCCTGTAGGTCCATCCTTCTCTTATTTTCAGAACTTGCGGATGATCTGAATCACTAAGCTCACATGCAACTTCGTCGTTCACAGGCGGTACAATGTTTACTGACACGCATCTACTCTCCATAGCGAATCTGTGGTGACACGGCACGTACGTTCCAATGGTAGGATTTAAAAAATACGTTATCCCTCAAAAAATTAACCACTCTCCAGTGGGAGGAACTTAAGGCGTCGACAACCAGCTACAAAATAATAAGTACAAGAGGGTCTGTAGTTCACCTTGTTGGAATATAAAAAGGAAATCAAAACAATGATATCGAAAAACTGCGCATGGCGCTCAGTCAAACGTCTTCAACCGGTTCCAATTCATTCATCAACTGTTATAAAATTTAGGGCTGGCAACAAAAAAGAAATCTAAATTAGTTTTTCAAAACTTGCGAAAAAGCGAAAAAGAAAACAAAAACAATACTTTATTTTGCTCCTGTTTCTTTCATTTTACTTTGAATTATTGTCTTAAAGGAAAAAGAAAATTGCTCTACAAAAAAAAATGGGGCAAAATAGCATGAAAAGAAGCGAAATGTTTATCTATAGCATACTTTAAACCTCACACATGATGATTCGTTGTTTTTCAACTACTTACATAAATCTGAAGTTTAGTAGAACCAGCTCGCCGCTGATCATCGGCGTGTCATATTTATGTACTAGGAACTAACTCACCGTTGTTCATCGGCGAGATTTTCCTTCTGTATATCAGCCACTAAGTAAATCACTGACTTTAACATTCACATAACAACCGCTCTGTCGAAATCTCATAATTGTAATTCTCTGATAACCGGTTTTTATTGTTTACTTTCAACACTGATTAAGTGGGAACATGTAATGAATATATGACCATATGAAGAATGTTTGAAAGATTATTTATGTCAGTTAACTATAGCTATCAGTGATCTTAGCATTTTTCTCTAAATTTTGAGCTTGTTTTTGTTGAAAAAGCTTAATGCTGGAATCAAAACTGTATTTACAAATTTCAGTTTTCACACAATTAGAACTTTTCTATTACACTTTCAAAGAGTCTAATAAATTAATTTTAACAGCATTTTATGATGTCTTAAACTTTGATCAGCGAGACTATCAGCCTGTTGTTCGTTAGTTTTGAAATATGTTGCTTAGATTTTGAAAACTCTCTCGTTGGACTGCAGTGAAAGAAAAAAAAAGGTTAGATTGCGCCAGCTCTACCATTCATTACCTTGATATCCAGTGGCGATGCAGTTCAGGCAAACTCTCAAAACAGCATCCACTAGCAATTACCTTAACAAGTAGAAACGGCAGCCTATCATAGCTAGACGGCTAGCAATGACCTTATCAGACTTGGTCAAGAACGAAAGCAGGTACGAAAGACAGGTGTGGCACATTTACTTGTTTTGCTATCGCTAAATGATAAAATATTCATATTCATAAAATATTCTGGCGCTGTTTTATTGTTTTTGTTACCAATTCTAGTTATTTCTAACTAATTACAAGCAATATGGATCTATGCAAAGTCTTGTAAAAGTTCATCTTCAGATTCGGAAACATGCAGACCAAAAACAAATCTCCCAGTTAACATGCAAAAAAGGCCACTCTTCCAGGGAAGGAGTAAATATTTTCCTGCAATTTGAAACACCCCTTGAAAGTTATTTTAGCTTCAAATGAAGCAAAGGGTAAGAAAATTAGAATCATAACAGCTTACAATCAGGGACAAAAGTAGACTGACACACTCGTCTAAGACGGGTGCTTTTATCAACAAGTTTATTATTTCATTGTATTAAAACGCCGTAAATCCCCCCACCCCCGGATCAAAACCGTAACTAAACTACAACATTTATTTTAGGTGAAGGGGTGGGGGTACACAGGGGAAGTGGATAGTTATGTCTACCATGCAAAAGGGGCCATTTTATCTGGGATTGGGTCAAATAGAAATCGGTAAAAGCACAATTGTCAAAAAAAATCATCGTGATCAAAGCAGATACTCCGTCATCATTGTCCATGCCATATACAGACCATGCAAGTCTGATCACAGGGGCCTGTCCCCTCTCTGCAGGCTTTGTTAGTGTATTACACAAACTTTAACGGCTGTGATTAAGGTGTAGTTTTCAGGAACGAAATTCGTGAAATCGTATGTATATGTTGTAATTCAATTTCATTCCTGGTTTCAGTTTTATTTCCCTTTCTTTTGGCGTATAGTAATGCATGGTAATGAGTTTGGAACCAAGGGAAGTACAGTTTAAACGAGGGATAATATTGAGCAACAACAAATACATCATGATCGGGGCCAAGTCGCCCAAAACCATACTGGTCCTGGATAACGATACAGTTATAAAAGCAAGTTTTCCACTTTAGAGGTATATTAAGCGAACGAAGTCAGTATCTCTTTGCTCTCACGCTCAGGCGTTATTCAGGCCGCGCAGCACTTGCTGTCAGCATACGGTATTTGCCCGTCTTTGCCTTTGATTTCCTCTTTGTTTGCACCATATTATTTGCCCTGAGCAAATTTGTGGAAATTTAATTTTTCGTGCATGGTACCTGTTTCCCCCACGTGCTTTCCGCTTCCAGCATGAAGAAATTCGCGAAAATATCCTGACAAGACAACTTTTGACGAGCGAAGTTTATTCAGCGTCCTAACGGTTTTAACTACAAAGTTACACTGCACAATGAATAATAACTTCAGCGCGATCTACAGCTAATTGGATATGAACAAAGAATGGTCCGTATTGGGAAAAACGATCTGAACAATTGTCGGCTAATTGAATATGCAATATGTGTATTGCAACAGTACCGAAGCTTTGCTGCTTATTAGAGTGCTAATAATATTTAATGTTTTTTTTCCCGTTATAAATACAATCCGATGTTTTGTACGGTGAAACCTGAGTGTATTTTAGCAATCATTTGGTAAGAGTATGTGTAGGTATCGTTTTAGAGTCTGAAAACTTGTACATTACACTGGTAAGATTTTTTTTAACTGACTCCTGAGCTGCAGATGCTTGTATTTACAGACTTCTTTTAACACTCCACTAAAAAACAATAAATTATGACATTAACCGATAACTTTGTCTGTATGATACCCAAGTGATTATGCTGTGCCATAACACTTGAATTTTCCAAGAGTGTGGTAGCCTTTCTCATCACTTCCACCTGTATCACCAAACCTGAGCTGTTTTACTGGAAGCTTTGTCTTGTCAGTAAGGAGACCACTGTCTTCACGCCATACAGCATCATTCTTATCACAGTTGCAGCCTCTGTTGGGATTTGCGCATGTGTTGTTCATCCCGCATGCACACTTGCCACTTCCAGGCGATGCTCCACCCCAATAGGTCATCTTAGTAGAATCACGTGACACCCACCATCCGGCTGGATCGGAGTAAAAAAAGAAACCTGAGTCTTGACACTCGTACTTGATAAACTGCTCGCAGTGTGAGGAGACATTGGTGAGACCGGCCAGCTGTGATAGACTCGCTCCTGTGTAATTAATATCACGTGAGTAACTACCATGATCGTCATATCCATCCACAATAGTCCTGCTCTCACTGTCGTGACTCGTGTCTGTCACACCAACTCCATTCTTGATGGTCATGTCACAGTACACTGAGAATGGCTCCAGATCTCCCTCGCCATCAGGATCAATGTTGTAATTTCCACTTGCTGCTGTAGGGTCTCCCTTCTTTAAATGGCTGCATGATAAAGCAACTGTAGAAAGATGGTTCGCTATTATTTTTAGATTTTTAGTTTTTCTTGTCTTTAATAATCTATTTAACGGACTTAAGAGTCTTGACAGAAGTACAAGTGCTGCAACCTAATAAAGGAGCTGAAAAGATGGTACTACGGATCTTACTTTGCAATGTGAGCGATATAAATAAGCCGTCAATACCTTTCGCACAAAGGGTGTGCACGTAGGATGAATGAATAATAATATAATTAATAATAGGTTTAGCCAAGGCTGAAAGCGAAATGTCCATTTATATACTTTTAATTACCTAAAACCAAAAAAAATCAAAACGAATAACCTTCATCTTATGCAAAGACGTCAAGAAATTTATACTTAATTTATTTAAAAACAAAAACCGAAATTCGATCTCAGTAATAGTCTGAAAAAAGAATTCTAACCCATTCGTCTGCATTACTAAACCCCAACACCACGCCTCTCCCTCGTCAGACCCCTTTATTTGAGACGCTAATAGCCTATGAAATTTAATGTTCTATTAAGTCTATTTGTTTTTATTCTCAGAAACCCTTTGGTTTCGTCCAGTTCACAGTTTATGTGTAATGTGGGTCAATCTAACTGTCTGCAAGGGATTCTCTCCCAAGTGGTAAATTAGACCAATTTTTTTGTTTAGAATATGCTTCCTTTGTGAATTCGGATCGACAATCCATTACGTGTAAGCTACCCTTTACTAATCACAATATCCGATAATCAGTAACTTTTCCTTAAATTACATATTTTTGTATATCTTCTTGCAAATAAGACCCAGGGAGGTTGTTAAATAACCATAATTTGCAGTCTACACAAACTGCCCTTTGCATGGCAGTGTATCTACACAGCTAAATGTGTGCTAAATCTAACTTGAACTACAAATTGTAAACGTAACAACAACGAGTAATGTATTCCAAAAAGGCGAAGGCATTTTGGTAAAGTTAGGAGTCTGACGGTAAAATAATCGACAGATCTCTTCGGCGTCAATGAACAATGTGAGTTAACACAAGCGCGAGTCACAAGCAATATTCCAAACATTTTCAGACATTTCACTCACGCGCAGTAATACGAGAACTGGGTTTTCTCTACGGTCTTTCTCTTTCCATTTGCAACCACAGAATTAATTATTTTAAGCTTAAGCTTCCGTATATTAAACGCGAGGCCTGATTTACATCACCTTTCCGTCTTAGGAGCCTTGGCAGCTGTTGTATTTCATCTTCTGGCGGCAGTACAGGAATACGATAATTTTAAAACTCGACTGAAATAAAATCTTTAAATTTTTTGCTAATTACACTGCCCTCGGCAAAAAAAATTCTAGATCCCGCATAGGTTTTCACGCCTGAATTCACCCGTCAAAATTTAATCTAACCTCGGGGGGCTGGGGAGAGAGAGATTAGGTTGTTTCTCGAGTGTGGCCAAAGGCGTGACCAATTAAAAAGTAAAGCCTTACAAATTAATTTCCGTACATTTGGTCGTAAACCAATCACAGGAAATGGCAATCTAGATTCGTGCTCAAGCAACTCCGTTGGTTGTTCCTAGAATAGCTAATTTTTCGAGAAAACTACACGCAACGTACACGTCTGAAAATCCCTTCCCTACCCTACTGAGTTTTCTGCCGACTTGACTTCACGTTTAGTGTGAGTAACACATATGTACAAGGATTGCTAAAAAACCTTCCAACCTTATAACTGGTTTCAGCTCCATAAGACCATTTTAACACGAGTCCCGCTTTTTCACATAAAATTGTAGGACACCACAAACGAAAGCAAGGCAAACTAAATAAAACAATAATAACAAAGATAAAATAATTTAAAATGTAATACTTCGATCGCTAATTGTTTCAAACTATTTAATTTTTTTATATCTCTTTATTTCTTATATCTCGGAGCCTGTTCTGAAAGAAATCATTCCCAACATGAACAAGACGAAGTATACTTGTCGTCAGTTAAATAGCAAGGCCATAAAAAGTGCAGCATTATGCTTTGTGAGCGCAATAATCGTGGGAAAGTGTAGTATTGTAAAAGCGCGATGCGTATGCAAAATTGACGAAGGAGGACTACAGAAAGCCTAGAATGACGTCTGTAGTAGTAGAGAAGCTTGTGATAAGGCCATTTGTGGTAAGAATCTTCTTTTCAATGTACTATGTTGCTTTTCGGGCTTATAGAAGTTATTTTTGCATAAGAGCGATGTTTATATCTCTTTCACACGGATGAGAAATGTAGCATTTTTCTTTGGAGCTTTCAGTGCGCAAGGCCCCAAAAAAGACGAGAAAAAAAAGCAGCAGCTGTCGAAGAATACGAAAGTGACGAAAGCAACGATGAAGCATTGACATCAAGTCAAGTAGCAAGTACTGGATTCCTGATTACCTCACCATCGTCAATGGAAAGTTATGTCCATGCATCAGCGCCCTTGGAATGCGACGTGGAGACTGTGGCACAACAGGTATTAACTGTGAATGATTACAATTAAAATTTGTCTTGTGTTCTTAGCGCTAAAATGTTTGAAAATCCAGACGTTTCGGGACTACTGTCCCTTCATCAATGGAAGATGCCGGTACACTGAACGCGCGTCATTTTATTCAAATGTGGCAACATTTGAGGCGCGCGCTGGAATAGTTCGCTCAAATAAAATTGAAGTCAATGTTTATGCCGCGCAGCTGTAGAGTTTTGCATTTAAAAATTAGGCGGCCCTCCGCTCTACGTCTGTCCCTGGTGTTGTGAAGTCCTGCTCGCACAACAGCTACCATCATATCATCTGTTGTGTGACCGGGGAAGGAAAAATGTTTAGCGACGGGCAGGCCAGCTTTCTTTGAGACAGATCTAAGGTGTTCGCAGAACCTGTCCCAAGCCTACGTCCGGTTTCGCCAACGTACGACAGAGGGCATGCCCGCCAAGTTATGATATACACGAGGTTACTTGTCGTGCATGAGAACCTCTGCCGTATGCTCAGAGGTCCACCTGGGGTGTTGATCTGGGTTGCTGGGTTGGTATGGGCGCAGGTCTTGCATGGTGGACGACGGCAGGGAAAAGTTCCATTTGGTTTATCGTTAGTGTTTGCGCCGGATTGAAGGTTGCTGCTGACCAAGGAATCACGCAGGTTGGTTACGCGGCGGTACGCGAACTGTTCAGGGTATTGAAAGATCATAAAAGTCAAATGTTTCAGGAATTCGTGAACGCTTCGTGCGGACGTTGCTTCCAGAATGAAATGGACAGCTTGCTGGGCAAAGAAGATTGTATAGACACTCAAGACTGTGGGACAGAGAAGGTGGCTAGAATTTGGCTCACAAATTCGTGCTTCGGCTCCACTTTGAAATGTTCAATCACCAAGTCTCAAGATGTAAAGTTACTGATTGATAAGTTTGGCTTTCACGCGGACAACTCACAGGCTGGACATGAAGAAACAAGACCTTCGGATAAACTGACTGTGCTTGTGAACGACATAGGACTGGCAATAAAAAAGATGGAGTACGCCCTCTTTCGCGGAAAAATTCACAAAAAATTTCCATCGGCCAAGTACACTTTCGCTTACAAATGCGAAGTCCGCGTTTTCATCAATAGCCTTGCAGCGAACGAGTTCTTTAAAGCATGACTGCTAAAGGACATGAGAAAGACAATCGACATCCTTTCTGACTCAGACTGCGAGGTGATACGTCCGATCTCCATCGACTACAATCTCATCGAGGTAGATGGTGGACACTGTTGGTCCATCAAAGAAAAGCGCTTTGTTAATAAATAACCTTGTTGGAGACGAGAAGATGGGCGTCGTTTCAGCGTTTACCAGGTACGATTAAAGACAAAGAGCCCGACCCAAAATACTTCAAGGAGATTTTGGAGAACAGCCTCTCACAAGCGAAAATACGTGAATTTTAAGAGGATTTCCTCAAGCTGCTCACCTTCAACAAGAAATGCCACAAGGATAAAGTTCCCTGTAGATGCAAACAGTGGCAAAACGAGCCCTTCCATCCCATTCTCGGGATTGTGCACCACACAAACATTGCAACAATCACCAAGCAGAGGGTATTCAAGTCTCCCGGCTCCCAAGAAAAGCGCCTCGGCATGGCTGCCAAGATATTCGATGGAGTTCATCGTTTGGGCTGCAGCGCAAGGCAAGGCATGCACGACATCAGCTTCAGAGGACGAGCTGAGTGATGAGGAAAGCGCAGATGAAGGAGTATTGGCAGCGGCAGACAAGGAACAGATTCGTGCGTTGTGCATGGACGAGGGACTGGACAAGCGTGATGGTTCACCTGTCGGAGTGAGTGTGCAGGGTTCAACGGACGAGACTGAGGATGATTCGGACGCGAGTAGTCAGGATGAACAGACCATCAGTGCGTTGAGAAGAGTTATGGAGCCATAAGCGAACAAGTGGCCCTACTTCCGAGGGATACATCAGAGCCCATGCCGAAACAAATTGAAAACGATCTGGCAGGCCTCAGGCAGCAGACTCTCCAAGAAGACTTGAAGAGAAAGCGAGAAAGAGCACTTGCCGCCTTCCAAACACCTTGGCTACTAGAAATGGAGCAAGAACTATACAAGCTCACCTGTACCCTAGAGACGTCAGACATGAATCAGGAGAGAAGGATGTCTATGGAAACCTATCGCGAGGTCTTGCAAGATAAGCTGACGAGGTTTCACCAGAACTATGGTACGGACGGTTGCCATTTCGCCCTGGAGCAACGAAAGTGATCATGCGTCACCCTAGGTCTCCTGAAGAAAGAGCAAAGATTTCTTGTCACCAGCCTCTTCCAAGTCCTGCCGAACGAAGACGACTTGGGCGAATCTTTCAGATTGGATGGTCACAGAGATGGAAGCACCACCTGCAAAAAATCAGTGGATGCCGCACTTTCAATTACAGACACATTTCTTCATAACGCCATTGCCACGCTCGCAAACGTTCAGTACAGCCCCTCCCAAGTGTCACCGACGAGCCACTACCAGGGACTCCAGGAAGAGAAAGGGTGCTTCCTCGAGGAAGCAAAGCCAGCGAATCAAAACCTTTCGTCAAACAAACAAAATAGATAACCATTTCCCAAGTCAAAATTAGGTTATTTTATGTAATACGACAATAAAACGATGCTTGTGATGGTCCGAGTCATATTGTTGATTGCCTTTTTAGTTATATTTGAAGGATGTCTTTTTATTCTGGCATAAATGTAAAGTTCTAGGGTAAGTTAGAAAGTGCTAGGGTAACATAAGAAAGTGATCCGAATCTTCACGCTGCACGCCTCAGCAGTGAGCTGGCAGTCCTTCCCTTTTGAAAACGAAATTCGCAATCTCTGAGAATCGCTTTCCATTGACCGTAGCCGTATCGCTCAATGCCTGCTTTAAGATAATTGTCTTCTTCGGGGGTGAACATCAGACTCTTTTTTCTCGCCAGGAAACGTGATACTATAAAAGCATTTTCCCGCTGTAGTCTTGGGACACCAGAAAGACGCTCGGGTGGTGTTTCTGCGATCGTTTCTCCCTCGTCGTTTGAGGAAGTATCAGTTTTGCTACCATTTCGATCTTCAGAAGACGCAGAATCGCCTGAACGCCTCGAGCGCACGCCAATTTCAAGCTCTGACCCTTTGTCTCCATACAATCTTTACAAATGTTCATGTGCTTTACTTGCCACCTCGCGCGATCGTTGCTTCTGATAGTGAACCCTTGCAACAACAGAGTTATGTTTCTGGTCCTCGGAGATTGTGCTCTGCGCGCTGCTGCTTAGCTGTCTGGAACTCGCGGTCTCCACTATCTGTCGATAGCGAGTCGGGTGAACGTACTTTCCCGTTGCATCAAAGACCAGTTTACTCATTAGCCCTCCCACCTTTAGCTGCTGCCCTCCATTTCTTGTGGCCAATACAAAGTCGCAGGTCGGTCTGAGTAGGGGGCGAATGTGGTTGATGTAGCCATCCAACACTTGCATGCTCGTCTCAGTCAGGTAAAGAGAACCGAAGCCATATTTGCCAGCCATTTTGAACATTTTCTGGTCTACAAATCCACCGTTAGTCTTGTTCTTTGTTCATTTCCATTGTTAATATGACATGGGGCACGAGCCCTTGACGTTTATAAAAAAAATAGACGGCCACAAATTTGGTACCAAAAGATAAATCTGTTGGCAAAACAGCACCCGGTTTCTCCTTGCATGACGTCAGCACGCCTTCGTAGCGCGGCAAGAAGTGACCCACGACTTCCAAAAGTTCTTCTAGTGTGGCCCAGTGCCCCTTGGCTTCTAAGGCATTGATGTGGAGCTCACTGGTTCACTGCAACCTCATCATTTTGGAAACGGTTTTGCGCACCTTTTGCAAGTAAATTTCTGTTGAAGTCAGCCCAGTCAATACCGATTCCGATGCTCCATTCACTTTTCGATAATCCCCCAATTCTGCAATGGCATCCAAGTAGCCTATGCGTCCGGCATGCCCGAGGTGCCAATCATCCTGCATCGCATCAACAAACTTAAAAAGGAGACTCGGTTAACATAAACTAAAGTCCACAATATCAAATGTGACCTCCTCTTCGTCCTCGCAACAAAATTTGAGAAACTTTTACGTCGTGTAATCTTCTGATCACTGGCTTCACATTTTCTGGTTTCATCGACATTAAGCGTATCGATTTGAGCACTGTCTGCCTTCTCGTCGAAGTAATAGTACCAACCGTGCTTGTTCTTTACGTGTTTTCTACAGCATCTTTGAGTAGTAAATCCATCGTGGCTACAAATTTACACTGGGCAGTGAAAAAGGCCATCACATTCATCCTCTTCTAAGTGAAGTCTCTTTGGATAAGGCGATGCATTTGCTAACTTTGATCAGTTGACATCCTTGCCTCGTCTGTTCATCTTAAGCAATAGGTTGAAATCGATAACTTTCTAATATACTAGCAAAAGGTTCCTCAAGAGATCATCCTATTCACCAATGAGATATTTGTTCACTCATCTCGGCCCACACTTGGTCATTCTTGCCCCTTGCCCCATTGTTTCCTCGTCCGTATTTGGTACACAATTAATCAAAAGGAACAAAGGCACAAGCCTGAACTTGCCCGGACCAGCCCCAACGAGATTAAGCATGTAGCCGGCAAGTCTCTTACTTAACTTGATTGTTGAAGGATATATGTATTGATAAATTTGTATGGAGAAGGTGATGGACAGTAATTTCAGATTGATCCCTATTCCTTTTTACGCTTTGCGCAAAATAGAACGCTACTTCCTTTGTCAAAAATTCGGAACCTGAAGAGGAGGAGTAAATTTGGTAGCAACGCTAAGTCAGCATTCAATTTAAACAGCCTAATTTAATTGATTCAAAAGTCGTACTTCACATGCATTTAACTCTCGCATTAAGTTCAGCACATGTGCAATTCGAAGTTTTAGCCGGGCCTTAGTTATCCCACATTTCTTTATAAAATTTCCATTGCTTACGGTTGGAATTTTTTCTAAATGTCCACTGCTACCGCACGTGCGTCATATTAAATTCTGGCCGTCCGCGGGGCCCTCTCTACACGAACTCTTGCTCAATCACCAAGAAGGCTATACATAACCCACTTGCATTTGACGTTTTTGTTATCTTAGAAGCGCTGCTGGAAGCAAGATGGTCTGCTCTAGAAAGGAATTTTTTCATGAAATTACTGCCCCGACAGGGCCACCCAGAGTGAAAAAATTAACAACCGCCCTGGAGGAACGATTGCTGTGAACGCAAGGTAGGCCTGTTGGTCAGAGAACGACTTCGAACGAACCTTAATTCGTCACTGCCCTTTGCCAAAGTTCCCAACGGACCCAGTCCCAGGGCTATAATTTAGTAGGGACTGACTGCCGTAATACATGGGAAGAGCCAAAATTGCTTTTCTTGATAAGCCGGTCCCCAGGTTTGGTGGCCATGTTTCGCACGATTTTCCCATATTTCATTAGCTTGGTGGCTTTGCACGAAGATTTCTAAACATAAACGGCCACGAAAGTATGAAACGCAGACAGCCACTGATTTATATTACTTAATTGCTTAGGCGGCGAAGCACGCAGGGGCCGATGAATTTTCAGAAGGTTTGAGCGATATAGCACAATTGTCAAAGTTGGGGCTAGGAAACACTAATCATGACCCCAAATCCACATATTCGTGTGCCCATATTTTCTCTTTTAACTCATCTTGTTTTAACATTAAGAGTTAAATCAATAAGGTAATCCAGAAAAGGACAGTTCTCGCTGGGATTGGCCTGGGTCTTTTTATAGTTTCAAAAGCTTGCGTGCCGTCAGGGTGTGGGTGATTACCTGATCCTTGCACAGACGCGGAGAGAACCGTGGGAGTTGTTACAGCCGTTGCTGGAGCTGGAGCGTTAGTAGCCGGAGTAGGCGGCTGGAGAACATCTGTGGATATGCCAGTCTTTATCGCTCCGGTTAGTACAGAAGATAATGAGACAGTGAACAGATCAGGATCGATGGTCATTGCCGAGGTGGTTAGCGCCTCTGTTGTTGATGTTAACGATCCGACGACAGCTGGAGTGACAGATGAAGATGCTGGTGTAGATAGCTCACTTGATGGCCTGGTGCTAGCGTCGAGAGCCGAAGTGGCGGGAACGTCTGAAATTTATTTTCAAAAGTAAAAGACGTAAAAGAGTTATAATAATAATAATAATAATAATAATAATAATAATAATAATAATAATAATAATAATAATAAAATTTTAAATCCCCTATTAGATTTTATGGTGATATACAAAATTAAGTTATGCAAATAAAACTATTAAAATGTTTTGGACTTAGATCTTCCCTTAGACATCGTTTCCATAAAACTTTCCAAAAGATCCGCCCTGTAGTGATCGCATATTGGGTTTCCTGTACCCGTGCTTGTAATGCATTGTGGGAATAGTGTGAATATATGGCGGACTGAAATGTGCGTTGTTTTTCTAAGAGTGGAATCCAGAGTCATCGAGGACCAGTCTGGCGTGCAGACACTATAAGCCCGTAGTACCCCGCATGAAGATTTCAGTTTCGTACATCCGTGCGGCCGTGTATTACTATTTTACCTGAAGCCTGCTCGCAGTTTTCTCCTGTGAAGCGTTCTGTGCAAACACAGAGGTATCTCTTGCTCGTATATCCTGTGAAGCACGTCCCATTGTTAAGACAAGGATTACTAGCACAAAGGTTCTAATGGAGAATATACAAGTTTTAAAATCACATATAAAATTATTTACCTTGTTGAAATCATATAAGATAGAAAAGGTGTTATTTAGATGTCTCGAACCTATCGATAACTTCAGCAAAACTCAAGTGTTTTTTCCATCGACGTTGAGAGATTTGGGATTTTTCTGGAATTTTCGATTTATAGGGGCGAATACATATATTTATATATCATAATTATTATAAACTTCAGTATCATTATCATCCATTTTCTTAGTCGATATCGTGATCATCATTTTCATCGGCAGCAGCAGCAGAAACTCATCGGGATCATCAGTCATCCGCCTACTTAAAAGGCTTTAGTGTTTTTTTATTTATTATTATTTTTTATCGAGAATTAGTGATACATACATTAGGCTATCGGTGGTTTATCTACTTATGTTTTAAACCTATTTTTCATTGGTACCTCACTGGTGCCTCTATAAATCCAGCCGTGTCTTGGTTTAAGATGTTGTGGGTGCTGTATGTGATCTGAATCACTAAGCTCACACACAACTTTGTCGTTTACAGGCGGACCAATGTTTACTGACACACATCTACTCTCCATGACACATCTGTGATGACAAGGTGTGTGTATTCCAAAAGTAAGATTTAAAAACACGTGATCTGCCAAATAATGGCCATCGACAGGTGGAAGGAACTTGAGGCGACGACAACCATCTGCAAAGAAAAAGGAAGCAAATGGCCTTGCCTTGTTAGGATGTAACAAGAGCCATAATGGCTCTTGGATGTAATGAGTAGACTCTTAAGTATAAAACATTGATCGCAACAGCTGATACTGACTCGTAAAAATCAGAATCGGCCTGAATAATTGTCGTGACCTTTCTCATTGTCATCTTTCCCTTAATGGGTGGTCTCACAAAGGATACGTTCAGTAGAAAGAAAAAGAACAAAAGGCAAGCTTATGGGAACCAAATCCTGATTCGCCTAAAAGAGAAATTGCATGTTCTATGCGGTGTTTTCAAAGTCAAAGTTCAACGTTCAGCTAGAAATGAGAAGAGGAGATATCTTCACAGTCTTGCAAGAGTGGTAGAGGCTGCTATCCAGCACAAGAAACAAGAGATAGTTCATAGGATCACAAAGTATTTGTGGAGGCCATTGGACTGCAAAAGCACCTATATCAGGTGCATAACGTTCAACTGAGAGGTACCAGGAAGAGCGCTGGGCAGAACACTTTCAGGAAATACCTGAAAACGGGGTTTCAGAGGACCAACTATCACCTTGATGTTAGTATCAAACCACCTGCTAAGGCGGAGTTTACCATTAGAGATCTCTAGTATGGCAAGGCGCTATGGGATACCACGTGACTGGAGCAATTCACACCACTTTCCTAAGACAAACACACGCTGTCTTACTTTACAGCAAGGAGCCCAAAAGTGTGACCTCCTTTAATTAATACACATTCTTTCATGAAGGCATTAACCAATCAGAGGTCGAGGACAGTTTCCAGCTGGCTTGTGACTGGATTAAATCTGCACGAAAGAATGTGAATAAATTCAAAACGGTCACACTTTCGGGCTCCTTGCTGTAACCACTTGCGAGGTATATGATTATCACATTTCTGTTTCACCAAGTAAAATCTTTGCTAACGTCACAGTGAATTATCTCTCTTTGACGGGGGGTGGAGCACTGCACCAATTCCGATGTCCGATATCCAGCATCCTACATCAATCCTGTGACGTCATTTTCTCGCCAAAAATTGGCAAGTCGAAAAACTTTTATCCAGCAAACTTTGAGGTCGAACAGATAAAAGCTGCAAAATTAGTTCCTAGGAGGGTGTTTCAGGCGTCATTTGCGCCCACCGTGTATGGATTGCGAACAGGCCTTATACGGTCAACTAACATGTTTTTCGGCCTTTCGTTTATATTAAAAAGCGCCTCGGTCAATTTTGAGCTTTGCTTGAAATATTTAATTCGATGCCCACTTCATGTAAAGTTTCTTGTAGGTAAGTATGTCTAAATCAAGAGGCAGTCTCCATAAACTGAAGCGTTCCACTCGATTTCGGACTCGACAAGACTTTTTCCTTCTATTTTTATCATCAATACTACTATCCATGCTAATAACGACATTTCATTGCTGGACGACCGTTAGCGGCTAAAATATGCAAATTTTGAATGCTGTTTTCCACGGGGAAAGTTTCCCCGGATTTTCTTATATTTGGAGGGGCGATTTAACGAAGGGTTTTTTGCGTTGTGATTTTGGGGGGCTTATATTTGGAGGGGCTTAAAGCTCCTCAAAAAAGGCCTTTGAAAAATATAAGCCCCGGGGCTTATTTTCCCAATGAGCAAGATTAAATAACGCTACCTGCAAGGGAGTGGGTGGTTTACAGAACAAGATGAAAACAAAAGTGCTAAATAACGAAAGACAGAGTCCGGGAAGATTGGGCAAATAGATAAATACGTACGTATGATACCCATGAGCGGCGAACGCTCGGATAATAAAGTTTTTACTCACTTTTTACTTCGGCGGAGAACGAAGTAAAGGATTCGCGACGCTCAGGAATGTATCAAAGTTGACCTTTCTGGGACAAGATGGGGCACGAAAAGTCTGTAGGCTTTCGGTTTTATTAAGCTATTTAACGAAGTGAGAGCCGAATTAGTTCGAGATATCTCGAGATTACTTCGATTTCTTTTATTTCTTACACTTATTCGAAGAAGAAAGAATTATTATTTTGGCTTTCATGGGGTTTGAACCTACTCACCTGTGTGACCCGTCAGATCAGGGGGGTAATTACATGAGACCGGAACGAACTCAGACCGGTATGAGTTCGTATCAGTCTCCATACATTTCTTTTCATGCATTTACATGGAACCGGCCTAAAAATGACTTAGACCGGTCCGACTTCTTGTTGGTCGCTGACCCGACACGAGTTATTTTCGTACCGGTCTGAGACTGTACCGTTCTCATGTAAAACGGGGAACGGATCTCAGACCGGGTCCATAAATGGCATGTTTCCTCGTATGGCTCTATCATTTTTGCTTTTTCTTAGCAAAATAAGAACACTGCAGTATGAATAACTGTAAACAAGACTTGGAAGTAGCTTCAATTGAATACATCCTTCGGTTAACGTGAGGGATTGCACCATTTTGAGATGCTGTGCATTTATATGCCACCAGATGAACGTTAGATAAAGTTTACAATTTTCTGGAAGCAGTAAAATCTACGGTTCTCTACTCACTGTCTTAATTGGCTTAAATTGTGTACCAGTTAGGACAGTTAGTGAATAATATATTAAATAATCTACTTAAGAAAGTTATATAGCTACAAGAATCTCCTGTTTTTGAGTTCGTACCGGTCTGATGTAATCAACGTATCGTTTTGTCCCTGTCTCATGTAAACGAGTGCAAAAATTACAAATTCGTACCGGCCTGAGTTCGTCCCGGTCTCATGTAATTACTCCCTAAGATGAAGGATTAGCCGATTGCGCCACTGCGACCGAGGGTAGTTCGAGAAATGAAAAAAAAAAAACTATTAAATTATGCACTAGTTTCGGGACAAGATTGGGCGCGCAAGTTCGTGACTTTTCGGCTTGTTTCGGCTATTTCACGAAATGAGACCGCACTACTTCGTAATATCTTGAGATCACTTCGAGTTTAGTCTTTAATTTACATGGCCGCGCAGAGACACAAAATTTCTCTTCGAGTGTTGAAAAACATTTCACGAGTGAGCGCTCCTTTCAAACTGTTTTATAATGAATTTAGAGTTAAAAAAATGCTGCACAAAGACGTTTTGTCTTTGTTGAGTGTTACGTAGTAAAGTTACTTTCATGCGTTGCGTGACTTTCTCGAACGTTCTCTTTTGGTTCTTGGGTTATTCATAAATTAATTAGGGCATGTTTACATTTCCGCATAAGTCAGCAGATTTGCATCTGTTACTGAAATCATAAAACATGTCGAAAAGCTACTACTATTCACCTGTTTAGTATTTTCTAGAACCTTATGTCAAACGGTATAATTAAAGTTCCAAGCGAGTTCTTTTGACGAACTAAGGCCTGTTTCAAACGCGGGCTACTGCCGTGCTATAAGCTGGCTCGACTGTAGTTCGACTGCAGCACGACACTAGCACGACTTGGTTTCAGACGTCGAATTTAATTCAGTCGAATAGAACCAGTGTTACCGAAAACAAAACACAAAAATAAAGAAACGGTTTAGCAAACTTTTAAATATATTCTAGTGTATGTATTATTTATGAATTGAGTTCGGCACGGCAGTAGCACGACTTGGTTTCAAACGTCGCGCTACTGCCGTGCTAAAGTCGAATTTAATGCGATCAATTTAGTTCGGCATGGCAGTAGCACGACGTTTGAAACGGGCCTAAGTTTTTTCCTAACGAAGGTCGATATTCAAGCTCTGTGTTTACAAGTTGGCGGAAGTCGTAAGATATCTGAAGTTTAAGTGAGATTTTGTTACTATTGGCAGAGGCTGTAGTTTTACTTGAGTTCAAGTCAAGTTTGTGTTGGCGGATGCTGTGTTTTAAAGCTCTGTAAAGACTATGTTCCTTTGGTATCAAACTTCCTTGTGTTAATCCGACATCCCTGGGTGCTGATAGTCAGTGAATAATTATCCTCAAAACATTCGATCTCGTAACATTGTGTAACATTGTGTTTTAGCCAATTCCTCGCCTTACGTAATTGACTCCTTACCCATGCCTTACATATCTTCAATCAGTACATGAGACTGCTATGCTGTTTTTGAAGCCTGATGTAAGAAAAATAGAGAAGTCTTTTCTCACTGAGCTGTTCGGTTTGTTAGACTTGTTATATATTCCCCGCCAGTAACGTCATATTGGTCGTAGGTCTGAACGTGTAGACCCAAGTCAAATGTAGAAGGTTTACAGAATAAGGTGAAAACAAAAGTGGTAACGAGAGGCAGGGTCCGGGAAAATTGGGCAAATAGATAAATACGTACAAATATATTTATACAGGAAAATGACCTATAAAGCATTTAATACACAGTAAATAATCAGTAAAGTTACCGTTAGTTTTATCACTACTACAGCGTCCTAAGATTGTATAAAAAATTGAGAATTCATGCGTTCATCATGTTAAAAGTTACTTCTCCAAACCATGCATGCAGGTGAGTCCAAAAAGAGAAACAAATTAGTGCAATATGCAGCTTATTACACCCACGAGCGGAGAACGCTCGACGGATAATAAAGCATTACTCTCTTTTTTGGATAAGTGCTTGGAGCTCCAGATTTAGTTTTTGTTCTCCTTGATAATGTCAGTGAAGCCAGGAATTAGACTTTGCTGGGACACTCCAAAAATCCGAGAAAATAGCCATTCAGTTGCGTTTAAGCTATCTTTGTGATGCAATTTGCGGTAGTTACCTGAGTTAGAGCATCGCGTCAATTTTTGCACTGAAAAATTGGAAAGTAGCTAGGCCAGTTTGATCATTTAGACCATACAATATTAAAGGGGATAAATATGTGAGTAAACGCGTGGTTCCAGTCTTTTTGGCTGGAGTTAATATCCAGGTTTTGATAGCATAAGATAGTAGTTCTCCAACTTCGACTAACTACCTCTTGAAAGTATTGTTAGTTTATTACGGAGAACGGGCCACCGCTACTCAGCCTTTAAGGAGTGTAACTGAATTGTCAGTCAACCTTCTCAAATTCGATTAACGTGCAAGTGTTAACTGTATTTAGTTTGATCGCCGCACGCATCTGAATCATCAATCTGTAATGTTATTTATTTTAATTCAAGAACACACAAGGTGATTGTTGAAAGCGCGTTAGTACATTGTTTAAGCATCTACAATTTCTCCTTGATGCACTTTTCTTAAGTTCCCCGCCTCGTTGTGGGACTGAGTCCCTATATGACCCTAACTTTAAAATGCTTCTTCAATTAATATATATGATAGAGATAGTATACGTACAAAGGCCCCGTCATTCTTCTTTCGCAGTACCTTTTTACAAGGTACGTAGTAAGCCGGGTACACAGCGAAACGAAGGGTTTTTAACATGAATACTAGTTTTCTGTATCTTAACTCTCAGTTTCGGTCGTGATGTTTCTTGAGCGGCCTCACCGCTATAAGAGGCACCGTCCTTTGATTCTCGCGCTCTTAATAAAGTTCGTTTAAAAATTCCTTCGCTTTGCAAACAAACTCGTTATAACAATATATTCAGCTCATTGGTGAGGCGCTATTAGATTTTGCTATTAAAACGGCACGTCTTTCCAGAGATGCTGAAGTCTTCCTTCAGTTCATCCGTGGAGTAATTTAAAAAAGCGAGGACAACACATTATAACCCTGTGAAAACGAAGTCAACATTGCAAAAAGTGCTCTCACTTGCAATCCTTTTCCAATTCCAATGCTCACATACGGTGACACCATTGCAAGTGGCATATAATTCGCTCGGGCTGACGATCAGCGAGTAGTAACCGAATAGTTTAATTCAACAAAAACAATTACATTTAGGATATAACGTTGACTGTATTTGTAATGCCTACCCTTGTTAGTTTTTCTCCTTACCTACTTGAGCAGTTGTGATATGGCTCAGCCAAGCTCCACAGAAAAAACAAACCAGCAAGAGAGCCAACCCAGGGAAACAACGACCTGCCATAACGAAGGCCGTTAAAAAATAGCCGATCCCTGTCAGGCTTAAATTAAAATTCAAAACACATCCGGGATAGCACCAGTTTTGAAACCTCTGGAGGTCTATTTCTAAAGTTAATTATCTGTTACTAATATCAACAAATTTTGTTTTGATGCAAAGAGTGTGCAATTTGCTCCTGACTTTCGTTGCCAAACAAAAATGGGTTTAACGGTTGACGATTTCTCTTTTTAGACTTGTTTCCCTTTCGGTATTATAAAAAGCAATAGTAAGTTTCCATTTTAATTTGGATCATAACAATTTCTGAAAAATTTTAAATCAGCTACAAAGCTTACTATTACACTACTAACTACGAAACGTAAGAGGGAGTTTTGGCAGTTGATCGAGGTTATTGCGGCTTCGCCGTTTTCGTCGCCTTCTTTAACCGTCTTTTGGTCTCTATAGGTCCATGCACTCCTCTTTCCGAGTCGTACTGATATTTTGATACCGCGTAAATAAATAATGACGTCGACGCTTGAGTATTTTTTCTCTCACTTTTTAAATTTCGTTTTATGTTGTTATAATGCAACTGTTATTTCTCTTATATGGTGGCATTGCGAATTGTTTTTTTTTAAATGCATGCCCTTTGTCTACTATAGTCGCATTATCTGTCTGTACGAACTTATGGGCAAACATTTGTAGTTCGCCTGGTTATGCGTCACGAGTATAAAGACCCCGGGGCACAAGACGCACCTTCCTTGGAAATGCGTCTTCAACGACGCAATACGATAGGAATAGTTCGTTAAAACGCTCAATGCGTCTTGTGCCCGTCTTTATACTTGAGACGTATAAACGAGACGAACTACTGTTCAAAATGTTTACTTAAACTCGTCCAGCTGGATACTGAGTCTTTAGTATGAAACGGCCAATCTTGTGTCGCGTTTTTTTGCGCCGTTTTACGTGCACGGCCAAAAAAAGATACAACCTAGTTTAAACGTCAAGGCACTGTTTTATTTTGTTAAATAATTTCTTGAAAACAGATCAATCAAGTCTACGTTTGACGGACACTTTCTTACATTGCGCCAAAACCTTATTTTTACAGTGCAATTGCGTAATAAGCTTGCATCAATAAGAGTGAGTGAGTATAATTAATATATATCGTTAACTGAATTTCAGCTGCCCTTAGCTGTCGTTATTAATATTCATTAAGTATAACACATAGTTATAGATAGACATAAAGGTATATGGAATACAAATTTTACATGGACTTGAAATGTCACTTTAGTGCAAGTTCGTGTTTTAAAGCTGCCTGGATTACCCGACAATATGCGCGTTATAAAAGGAATGTTAAGAATAATGTTATATACAAGAAATAACAGCGGTGTAAGCTGGTAGCTATAAAAAGATGAAAAACTACAAAGATTTTTACCGATCATGACATTCTCCTGCTTTATGAAAAATTGACGCGTGCCCAATAATTGAAACAATTCCAAGCTAAATTGACCAACTCGTAAAGTTGGAAAAAAAAAACGAATTTAAAAAAAAAATGCCTGTCCGATTAAAGATCCAAACATCGTTGAATGAATGATAGAGTTTCTGTGGGAACAGGAAAACAGCTCGATAAAATTAAACGCTAGTTTTACGTGCAAGTAATTTTAATTTATTCAAGCGTGGCATATCAGCAAGCTGTTCTTCTCTCCCGCATGTGCCCAGCAGAAAATGAAAGAAAAAAAAAAGGAAAAAAAAACTGAGGCCGCATGGTGAAAAAAAACGGGCGCAATTTATCAAAGCTCGCTGTAGATACCCCTGCAGGGTTTTTGGCGTCACCATGTTGAGTAGAAAAACAGTCTTGCCGTTATTTTTAAGTAACATTGGAATCCCCACATATCGAAGGGCCAAGGGACTGGCAAAATTGATAGTTTTATTGTATCATTACCAAAATTATTGAAACTTTGATCATGAATGCAAACGCAGCAAACACAAAATAGGATTTCGCGCCCTAAAAGTTATCGGTACTTTCGAGAAACGGGCCCCAGGTTTGATAATACTAGACTGCCAAGTGAGTGCAGTTAGGAGTTTTCCAGAGTCTCAAATTACTCGCAGCTTCAGTCAGCTAATCTCTGTGCTTGCTAACAAATGGCAAGATGTTCTCGACAAATTTTCCCACAGATTCCAATCGGTTTTATCACTGACTCCACGTCGAAAGGTTTAAAAATGCTATTTTGCTCCTCCTCTCGAAATACCCCTAGCCCTAAAAACAAAAGAAGCTACTGTTTATTCAGGCCAGTGAAAATAGAGGTCTGGAAGAGCTAGTCAGGTACTACTCGAAACAATTCAAGAACAGCTGTTCCCTGTCAGCCATTTTGGCACGAATGGCGGCGGTAAATGATGCGTAGGGATTTCAAATCCGCTGGGGTAACGACGGGCAAGTTTGTTGGATGCGTTTGGTGACAATGTCTGGGAACTTGATTTGTTGAATAAAGATGAACGCGAGGGTCCAGGAAACCAGAGTTCTTGAATGAATAATGTTTTGTTGAATGAATATAAATTTCTTGAATGAACAAAAGTTTGTTGAATGAATATAGTTTTTAATTATTTAATCCATATAAAATTCTTCAATGAATAAATCTTTCTAGAAATTAAATGAAAAAAGTTTGTTCTTTCAATGCAAGTTGAATAAATGTAATTCCTTGAAGATGAACAATAATGCAGTTGTTGAATATAAATATATTAGATCATTTCAAGAAATGAACATATTTGGGAAACTGCCCGCCTACTCCTCCCCTAAGCCAACATTAACAATTACTTCCCACATAGGGTAAAAGGTTGGCTTATTAGGAGAGGGATAGGTGGACGGTTTCCCAAATATGTCCACTTCTTGAATTTTGCAACAGACGGCCAACCATAGCAATTAACTCTGGAAATAAACGCAACCTACAGATTAGTTAGTTATCTGCAACAAGGTAACTTACTCTGTAGGTTGAAGCAAGAGAGAGAACCCTGAATACGAGGTTCAGGGTTACAGTGTGTTCAACGGCAACGAGAACGTCAAAATAGCAATAGAGGCGCGATCACACTAGCCATTGATAACAACAATTTTGCTGGTGCAGCACGCTTTTTGATACATTTCCTGGCCGTCCCTGCAAGACTACGACTTGAAACTTCCTACTTTGAAATTTCATGGGGGGCGTAAACAAGCATCGACGAAATTTTCATTCTCTTTCTGAACTTGAGTATCGTTCGTGGGAACTCAACGCTAGCAGAGCTCATCTACAGTTGACAAAGAAAGTGATTTGGAATAATCGCGATGAAGAATGAACGAACGTGAATTCAATTTTTAAACGAAGTTTTCACTGCAGTATTGGGTATATGGAGCACCGGTAATTGGGAGGAGGGGGTTGTACTGGCTAAGGCAGGGATGGGGCGGTGGGGATATGTTGATATATCACTATTCTCCCAGCCGACCCTGAGCTAGCCTAGGACAAGGCTCATAACTTTTTCAACTGTTTGCACTGTTTTTAAATTATTGCAAATTTTACAGCAAGCAATATCCACTGCCGGTAGTTAGCAGATTAGCCCCTGATGAGAATGACAGACCTTCTGAGCAGACTATAATTAAAAAAATTAACATCAGTCTATGTTCCTGTCTATATTAGTGAGCTCACTAGAACTTAATAACAGTGTAACATAGTTATTTATCATTTTAGTTCTTGTACCGTGGCTAAATGAGTATTTACCACTTACTTAATGCTACGCATTCATGTTAAAAAAATAACTAACGTATTTGTGGCTATTTTTCCCGCAGCTACATATATTTTACGCTCAATGAACTAATGTGTGGCCTTTGAACTACTGGTGTGGTTATTGATCTGTTGTGTACGTATTGAGCTGCTGTGTGGTTAATGAACTAACAAAAAGGAAAACTAAGCTCATGTCGTCCCAGACGGCTATTTTTTCTCTCTTGCAATAATGTAATTTGTCTCGACTTTCGTTTAATTATACACGACTCAATCATCGTCAAAGAAGTGAAAAACTTTTAGCAAGGAAATCCTGTTTCGTTTAGAATAAATCGCCTCCTCACTTGGAAAATCTAGATAAGGACGAGCGGCAAAAAAGGATCTCCTTGCTTTTACTGTTAAGTTTTCCTTGTGATTTGTAAAACTTCCATTGGCAGAAAATTTCACTCCAAGATGGGTATAATTATTGACGATTTCAACGTTTTCATTGCTAACCACAAAATTATGTTTATCAAATGCTGATTTTCTACACTAATTCTGGATCCGTAGTCAAATACTGCTTGACTTAATGAAGTTATCTTTTATGCTATGCCATAGCACTTCAGTTTTCCAAGAGTATGGTATCCTTGGTTGCTGTTTCCTGCATCACCATGCACGAGCTGTTTTACTGGTAGCTTTGTCTTGTCAGTCAGGAGACCGCTGTCTTCACGCCATACTGGGTCAAGCGTATCACAGTTACAGCCATAAATGGGACTTGCACATGTGTTGTTCATTCCACATGCGCAATTTCCACTGCCAGGTAATGCTCCACCCCAATATGTCATCTTAGAAGAATCACGTGACACCCACCAAGCATACCCGCTCCTTAATATCATCGAGTGATAACACTTATACTTGATAAACTGCTCACAGTGTAAGGAGACACTGGTCAGACTCGCTAACTGGGACAGACTGGCTCCAGTGTAATGAATGTCACGTCTGTAGCTGCCACGGCCTGCCCAACCGAGGCCGTCACGCACCTTTGTTGTGCTTTCGCTGTCGTGACTGATGACCGTCACGCCAACACCATTTTTTTCAGTCATGTCACAGTACACTGTGAATGGTGCCAAACCTCCCTCGCTATCTGGATCAATGTCGTAATTTCCGCTTTCTGCTGCAGGGAAGAATTTCTTTATAGAACTGCATGAATTATCTGCAAGGAAAACAGTATTATCTGATCCTCGGTTTATACTAGCAAATAGCCCCCAAGATAACAGTATTTTCAGTTTTAAGAGGCTGTCCGCGTAAGAACCGATAAGGCAAATTTCGGTCTATCACGGATTGCCCTGATTTTTTCAGTGGAAGATAACTATCCTATCACATGAAGAAATATCACATTTATTTGGACCAAATCAATTTTTTTCTCTATTTAACAGGAAGATTTTCTCGGTCACCTAAAACTAGCCAGTTTGCCGTCGGAAGTGGTACGATTTTGGTGAAACTTTAGGGCTCTGTCAAACCTACCTTACATAGCCGAATAAGCTGATTATTTTACACACAAAAGTTTTAACTCTGATTAATAGTTTCAAGGTTTAATGGTTGCATTCTGTGGAAAGTTGGCTGAGATATGATTTTTTTAAAATGACCTTTAATTTGCTTAGCAGGAAAAGTAAGTTGCATAACTAGAGCTGAACGGTAATTTCGCAAAAGTGGCATCTGACCCAGACTCAAGTCTATGATAAATCAGAAGTACTAAGACCAGTCTACTTCTTAATGCAATAAAATTTGTGGGCACTCTTCTCTGCGTGCCTTGCAAAGTTCCGTTAATGATCCAAAATTCGCCATTTTGACAGCAAAGCTGGAATTGTAACGGTCCGCATCTGATAGACTAATTTCCACAGCTTTAACGTTTCTAGTTATCACTAAATGTCATTAGACCCTTTAAATGTTGGACGTTTGAAAACATGAGGAGAAAACTTAGTAATCGCTTTTCCTTGGGTCTTTTTCTTGTCGACGATGAACGCGACTTCATTCTCCGTATGCAAATTAGCTTTAGATGCGTTGTTTCAACAAATTGACAGGAAATATAATCCCTACATTTCACATTTCTAAGGGAAAAAATAACTCTCCTTTCCACAGAAAAACACAAACCATCACTTAGAATCCCCTTAGGGTCTGTTTTTTTTTTTTTTTTTAATGAGGAAGAAGCAGCTGAATAATATATCATGATATATGTTTGCGTGGCTTAAAATAATTCAATTATTGTGGCCTGTCACGCATTCCTCAAGAGGGGTGGTCGATTAGAAAACAATAGCGTTGTGTCGATCAATTCTATAATATTATCATCTTTTTTTTTTAAATGATAGTTATTGATAATGATAAAAGATAAGAGTTCACTTGCAAGGTAAGTCCTCTTGTCAGCACACGAAAATTTTTGGGCACTCTTTTTTGCGTGCCTTAAAAAATAGCGTTAAAGTCGAAAGCTTTATAATGATATTTGCTTATCAGGAGAAGGCAGATCTTTGTACATGGCACTATGATAAAAAAAAATGCCCCACACTTTTTCTATCTTAAATTAGCAGTAAATTTCAGTTTCATTCAAAGATCTTTAAAGCGTTTATCGGTAGCAGAATGAAACGGGAAAAATAGTTCCTTTTTTCAATGAATAAACGCAAAAGGGAGTATCTTTCTAGTTTTTGTTAGGGTATAACATCCGAATTCCAACGATGATCTTGTTTTGGTTTCAATCTGATTGAATTATAATGCAACAGGTGCCAGTTTCAAATATAGTTATGTCAATGAGATCGCCGAAGAGATCAATTGTGAAAAATAGCTTTTTCGGCTATTTCATCAAGCAGTTCTTCCGCGAGATCGTAGACAGAGTGAGGTCCCAGGAGGGGTGTGGAGGAAAATGTGTTGGTCACAGAGTGCATGGATGATATTACGTCGCACGTAGCCAGCTGTCACTTGTCTAAGTTTAGCACGTGTAGCAAAGACAATGAAAATGGACTCATTTTAGCGAGAGTACGTATTCGAGGCTTGGTGGGTATTCGAAACTGAAATGACAATCTGCCCAAGGCAGTTAGGCAGAGACACCTACTTGGCAGGTTTTTGCGAGCGCCAAGGTCTTGTTAGGCTCGATTGTAAGCCGCTGTTCTGGAAAATGAGCCCCTAACGGACGGGGAGATGGCGGAAATCGAGCATAGGTCTTATCAATACCCCGGTCACACTCTGGATCATACTGGCAAAATAACTTCTGTGGCAAGAAGACATGTCGTAAATTTCCAGATAGCCAGCGAAATAAGTCAAAGTTTTGTTCCATCACGTAAGTATCATTCTTTTTTCTTCTTCATGCCAAAAAGTTTCTTAACGTACAGATATATTCTAATTTCTCTACTTAACATTTTATCTTGCGATGTTTTCTGAAGTTCGTTTCCAGTTTATTTGAGCTTGCATGGATAGTTTTTGTTTTTTCTATTTTTTTCGACAGCCGTGTATCTTGCCCTGATCAATTCTTACCTTTAAAATACTATACATGCCGGTTAATCCGTGTGTTGTAAAAGATAGTTTTCTAATGATTGTTTGAAGAGCATTATAAATGGGGAAAAAAGAACTTTCTACACGGAGCCAGGATTCAACCTCGTCCCCAGGGCTTCCCCCCCCCCCCGCCATTTTCTAAGAAGAATGTCCTGGGGACGAGGCTAAGAGCGATTGTGGTCGAGGTGTCGTTTACGTGTATGAAAAGTATTTCATTCTTGCAATAAAAATAATTTTTTTGAACTTAAACAGTGTTTAAAACATGTCTCTGATTTTGTAAAAATTAGTGAGAGTTAAAAGTACCTTAGTGTTCAGTTCAACTTTATATAGCCGATTTGCTCCCCGATCCTGTCGCAAGAAACTTAAAAAAACTTGACGCCGAAGGGTCGAGAAGAGTACGATTGAACAGTCAGCAACCATGTCCACACATTTCCGGAGAGGTTTATAGGGCAAGACTTCTCTGTTTTTCTTGTTTTTGATAACGTTTTCATTAAGTCTTCAAAAATGCCTCCAGATTGCTTTTTTTTTTTTTTGATTTATACCCTCTTGAACAATGTGCTCCATCTCATCTCTCCATTTTTAACCTACTTTCCCATCCACCCTCTCTCCGCATTGTTCCACCTCTACTTTTACAAGCATTTGTACTTAAGGGGGTGAAATTTTTCCCGTGTATATTAATTTCTGAAAAATTAAGTCCTTCTACTTTTTCCTTAAATTCTTAAACTTAGTTCTTTTTTCTTTAAGAACCGCCAAAGATGCTGCTAAGGCTGCAATAAGCGCACTCGCCCTTTTATATACTTCATCTAGTGAAATGTCCACCCTTTCATATACCTGAAGCCTAAAAAAGATACGCCTTTTGGGCGGAACCTCCCCGTATAGGCCATCATAGGGAGTTTCCCTCACCCCTGTACCAATTCCGTGCTCACCTATTGCCAGCCCATGTTGGACTCTAGGCCCGTTTGAGTCAACACGTAAACATAGTCCTAAGTGTATACAAGTTGAACTTGACCATAGAGATCTGTTGCAAGAAGACGAGGAGTTCGAAAGGCAAAAGCTTGTTGCAGAAATCGCTGAAGAATTGAGACCACAACACCCTCAACCAGAAGCTTTCAATCTATGTGTATGTCAAAGGAAGAACAACCTTGTCAGTTCAACGTGGTAATGCTAAAAAAATCTTGTGTCACTTTAAAATACCATTCAAATCCAGGGAAAGAAAAGGAGACCTAATTGAAAAACTTTCGTCTTTCATACAAGATTGCACGTGCTTTTCTCCATCAGCTCAGGAGTGAACATAGGGATCCTTAATTTAGTGTGATTAACAGCCGGCAAAAACTTTTGGGATTTAACAGGAGACGGACCGTAAACAATAACTATGCCTTTTTCTGCACGCCATTCCTCACTTTTACTCAAATGTTTGTTAATTGGCGATAAACTAATACCACCCTAAAGTTTGTAGGGTAGCCTACAGTTAGCTAGGGATCTAGGAAATGTGTATGCTGCTTAAAGGACTTTGCAGGTGTGGTCCTTTGGTGTCGCACGGTATTTCTGAAGTTGTTTGCGAGCTATTTCCAAAATATTAATTGTTAATTCTGTTGTTGAAAATATTGTGCTAGTGCTCGTGAATAAGAGTGGCCGGGCCAAGTGACTACTTTGTAGCTAATTGTCGTGTATTACACCATGGGCTGTCATATTGAACCCTGTCCTCACGGTGGCGCCCGGGGATACTGACTCAGTTAAAACGGTCGTAGAATGAATAAATACAACAGCACGGTATTTCCCACCCAGTAAAGAATCGGAATTAACAGTGAATTAAATTGTATGATTATCAATAACTATCACTTCAAAAAAAGTATACATCAGATAAAAGAACTGATCGATACACGGCCACTCTCGGGGAAAGCGTGACGGGCCATAGTAATTAAATTATTTTAATTCGCGTAAACATATCTTTTTCTACTGCTTCTTCCTCGTTAAAGACACAGACCTAAGGGGATTCTAAGTCATATATCGTTAGCGTTTTTCCGTGGAAAGAAGAGATATTTTCCCCTTAAAAATGTGAAATATAAGCAGTGATGTCAATTTGTTGAAACGACGCATCTAAGGCTAATTTGCGTACGGAGAATGAAGTCGCGTTCTGATCGTCGACAAGGAAAAAAACCAAGAAAAAGCGATTACCAAGTTTTCTCCTCATGTTTTCAAAAGTCCAACATTTAAAGGGTCTAATGACATTTGGTGATAACTAGAAACGTTAAAACTGTGGAAATTAGTTGATCAATTGCGGACCGTTACAATTCCAGCTTTGCTGTCAAAATGGCGAATTTTGTAACATGAACGGAACTTTGTACAGCGCGCAGAGAAGAGTACCCACAAATTTTATTGCATTAAGAAGTAGACTGGTCTTAGTACTTCTGATTTATCATAGACTTGAGTCTGGGTCAGGTGCCACTTTTGCGAAATTACCGTTCAACTCTAGTTATGCAAATTACTGTTCCTGCTGAGTAAATTAAAGGTCATTTTAAAAAAATCATATCTCAGCCAACTTTCCACAGAATGCAACCATTAAACTTTGACACTGTTAATCAGAGTCAAAACTTTTGTGTGTAAAATAATCAGCTTATTCAGTTTTGTAAGGTAGGTTTGACGGAGCCCTAAAGTTTCACCAAAATCGTACCACTTCCGACGGCAAACTGGCTAGTTTTAGGTGACCGAGAAAATCTTCCTGTAAAATAGAGAAAAAATTGATTTGGTCCAAATAAATGTGATATTTCTTCATGTGATAGGATAGTTATCTTCCACTGAAAAAATCGGGGCAATCTGTGATACACCGAAATTTGCCTTATCGGTTCTTACGCGGACAGCCTCTTAAACACTTAGAACTTTTTAGTAAACCATTTTCCGTTTTTTTATTTTTTTTTATATTTTTTTTCCTTTTTCTGTTCTCGTTTACCAAAATTAACAGTGCCTTGGTAATACATTCAAGATATCCAGGATTTCTTGTGATATTTTAAGCTTTCAAAAGAGAAAGTTATAGCAGCCTTAGCTTTAAAGACTTTGCTTAGATCTTGGAAACTTCTCTCGATTGACCGCGGTGAAGTCAGTATTATCCATCACAAATAAAACTGAAGTGGAAAAAACGATGCAGTTACCATGTTTTCTTAACCTTGTTTGAAAGTGATTTAATGCATGCCCGCTAGTTTTGTTCCCAACAATAGGTCGAAATAGGAGTGGCGAATGGTAAAATCCGAGACTCGCCGAGACGCCGAGATCCTAGTTAGAAATCCGAGCCCGAGACCCTTTGGTAAAAAGTTGCGAGAGTCAAAAAAAGTAAAATCAAGCCATGCAGAAACGAGACTTCGAGACTAATGAAAAACGCTTCCGAGATTTCGAGATCCTGCCAAAATTTTCCGAGACCCACGTTTTTTGAGGTACCATTCGAGGGTGTGTATGGGGTTAACCGACTAGTGACAAAGGGCAAAAAATATTACCGACTCCCGACAAAACGCGAAAAAAATTACCGACTACCGACAGGAAAATTATTAACCGACTATCGACCTGGACGGACATTATCTATATGTTTTTTCAGAAAGAAGAGTATACTGTATTTTTTCTACCTTTCTAGGAAGTAACCAAATGATACCACGTCACAAGTCTTTTTACAAAAATACCACAAAACGAGGGTATTGAAATCGGTTTGCAGAGCGTATGAAAATTCCTGCAACCCGCCTAGTCCTACACATTGTATGCGAGAAATGCTTAGATTAATCCTTATCCTTATCCTTGTTCCCCTTGATGTAAAGACTGTACGGAAACCTTCCAGCACACATTTTGCGGCTTGTCACCCACCGATTTGTCAAAAGAGTTTAAGGAAAGTTCAAAAGAACACTTGATGGTTGATGATGAACAGAGGTTACCAACACAATTTGAAAGACAAATTGCAATCAGAAAAAAAATGAAACTCACAGAAACCGAAGTCTGCGCTCCTGAAACAAAACCGAGCAAGGAAGGAAAAGAAATGTTACCTTTCGTGACACAATACCAGCCCTTAGTGTCTACTGTAAAAGAAGCTTTAATTGAAAAGTGGAATCTCACACAAAACCAACCGCTACTTTGCTAATTTTTTAAAGAACCACCCCTTATTTCCTACAAGAAAGGAAATTCCCCAAACCAGTGGCAAAGAACATGCTTGTTAGAGCCAAAATATTAAAGGTTAACATACGGTTTCACGCCGGTATAGATGTGCAACCTGTCACCCCTTGCAGTTTTTCACCAAAAATAATTTACATATCCAAAAGGTTAGAGTGAGCGTTCCCTCCGTGTCCAATTAACCTCTCTTCATTACTTTTTATGGTGCCCTGTAATCACCAGGGAAACCAAGTTCGCATTTGCAATAAAAGCTTTGGTGAAATACACTATCATGTTACATAATAAAGTTTAAGTTCAATCAAATGATGCATTTTTACAAGTTTTACATGTTTTATAGGGATCAAAGTCTTGAAAGTGAGTGAAACGCATAACAAATATTAATAATTAACATGCATTTTTACTTATTAACTGAGATTAACCGACAACCGACAAAGATTGAAAATTTTAACCGACTACCGACAAAGTAACTAAATTTTAACCGACAACCGACAAGTGGACCCCCCCCCCCCCCATTCAGACCCTCCCATTCGCCACCCCTAACAATAAAACTTTTGAACGCATTTGTTTAGCTCTTGCGGGGAAATTTCTTCAAAAGGAGTTTGAATTCTTTTTGTATTTAAAATCATTCTGTAAAAAAATATTATTAAATTTAGTTTTAAGCTTATTTATGAAGAAGTCAACTAAGCAAAGTAACGCAAGACTTAAGCTTAACTTGCATTTGTAAACAAAAAACTTTTTCACCGGTCTTATTGAGAAATTCAAGTCAAAAAAGCAATGCTTTACTTTTTAAAATTCCGAACCAAACTTCGTCACCTTCTTCGTGTATTTCGGGAACAGCTTGCTTGATTAGTTGTGAAATTTCTTTGTTTGTTACGGCAGCAAAACGGGAAGGTATTTTTCTCGCAACTTAGGCTGACTCGGAGGAACTGGAGGTGAATCAGTGAATAGTGCAGGATAGTCACTGATTGAGTAGCCAATCAGAGCGCACGAAAAACACTATCCACTGTTTTAGTATATACTAAATACCACTGTAAAATAATAAACGGAAGTTGCATTGTATGACGTGGTAAGGTGTGGCTGCTAAAAAAAAATAAACCGAAAAACAGATAAAGATTGCATAATTATTATATATATATAGTTCGTCACGTTTGTTAATTCCCAGAGGATCAATGGTTTTGGCTTTATGAATGAGGTGCGCCTAGCGAATGCTTCCTGAGATAATCGCCGTCATATCTATGTGCTTCAATGAGATAAGTAACATATGGGAAACAGAGTGGCCATTTCTGAGAAAAACAAAACTGCGGTTTGGATGTAACTACCGGAGGGGTTGATTGTAGGGGGACTATGTTCATTACCAGGCATATCTCATCAATGAAATCAGTGACATTAATGTGTAATCGATGAGTAATCAATGGATAATCATTTGATTAGTGATTCGCTATTGCCGATGATCAACGGGTAATCGATGAGTAATCGATAGGCCAAAAAAATTTTCAGTGATGGATTACTCATCGATTGCATTGATTAGTCATTGATTGGATTGATTACTCATCAATATCATTGCCTAGCTGTAAATGACATTTTCCATGAGGGAATAAGTAAAACAAAAGCAACGTTGAACGTAACATGAATGATTTTTTCAGATTTTATTGGTTTAAACAACAACATCATCATTCATCTGGTACTAACTGCTGCGGCCGAAGTCACTGAATCTTCTCTCTGGCGCCTGTTGTTAAAGCAGACCTTGACTCCGCTTGTACTCAGCTCGTTAAGTTTGGAGAATTCTTGAAGTACCCCTTGTGGGGTGTACTTGGACTCTTTGTACAAGGCCTGAAGGGCCATTCTTTGGAGATCGGAGAGTTTCGTTCTCCCGCTTGAGCTGGCCGCTTGAGCTCTTTTCCTCTTCCTTATTTATAAAGATATTGATCAAGTACATCAAAATAATTAAAACTTGAAAAGAAATATCTGAAAATGAAATCTGTTACAATTGTCGTATTGCTTATGCCATCTAAATGCACAGGATGTAAGAGACATTGAGAACTGGAACTTACGGAAATTTACTTGTGTCACTGGGGAGTGATCGGGTGAATAGTTCTTGCAAAGTGATAAAAATGTTCGTACCTTGCATCTTCCCTCTGATATTCGCTATCGGATCTTTCTGGTCCAGCCACTTCTCTACTTTGCAACTTGGACCGCGGAAATGATACAATGCTAGCAAAGAAGCTTTTTCTTTCAAAAAAATATATTATTCTTGATTCTCGTCACTTCATCCAGAAAATTCCACTAACTACATCAGCAGATGGCATTCTTCTCCTTAATAACGAAACACTTGCTGATTCAGAAATCGAAGGACACCGCGAACGACTTGAACACCAGGAAACGAGAAACTCGGGGAAGCGCGCGGCAAAAAGGGAAAAACATGAAAAATACGAACCATATGAAACAGGGACCAGCAGAGAATATGACAGTAGCGGTTTGAAGGAATTATTAAAAGATAAAGGAATTGCCGTCTGTTCAAAGGCCAAACAGTCGAAACTTGTCCATCTTTTTAATGCCGCTCAGCATACCTCTGGTAGACCTAGCTGCATGAAAGTAAGACTGCCCGTTGCAACGCTGTCATCTACTGAAGTTGGTTACGATGAAAGTATTCCAAAGTTCAAGCAGTTTTTCTTTATAAATAAACAGCTACCGCAGGAAATATCACGCCACTTAGCTTCTTGATACGCATCAGGATTAGCATTTTTACCGCAGTGTTGTTATCGTTTAGCTGTTTTGTTATCATTACGAAATTAATGAAAACGTACAATTAAAAATCAAAAATGAATTTTTTGTTGATAGCACCGCTTTGTTTGCATATGTCTAAGACGTGATAGCCTATCAGTCTTCTTAGACGAGTCTGTAAACATCAAACACAGTAAACATCAAGCATCAAGAAACACACAACATAAAATAAAGCAAAAATTAATGATCGTGATGTGAGTTTATACGCGTGTGATTAACTCTCGTTAAATAACGAAATATTATAGTAAATACAAGGTTGTATTGTAAGTTAGCATACACATTTTACATTCGCAGTTTTCACCTCTGAAGTAAGCTGGGCAAACACAAATGTATTTTTTTCTCAGTATATCCCATGTAGCATGTCCCGTTGTTCAGGCAGGGGTTTGTGGCGCAAAGATTCTGATTTGAAAGAAATGTGTAGAAAAACCATCATCTTACTTTGTCATCACTGTTAACAATTCGCCAATATGTTCTCCGTTATTTGACGTATCCACCGAAATTTTCCAGGGGCAACAGTCATTTGCCCGTGGTTATAACGGCTAGTGTGAACCAACCTATATTGCATGCGTCTCTAGTCCCGCTGGAGGGGTGGGGGTGACTCAACAAAATTTTATACCGGGAGGCTCCGCCCCAAAGTCCAACCCCTTACCCTTTTATATACCTTCTATTGACAAATGGTATCCCTTTTACATACGTTTTTTAGAACTTTACAACCCTTTTAACTGCTGTAAATGCACTGTCTTTTAAATAGGAATCAATCACAAAAATAGAACGTTTTCTCGAATTATAAAGCCATAAAAATTCATCTGATAGCCCTTTGGGCCCTTTCAAGGGCCCAAATGACAGATTTCCCCACCCTTTCATATACCTGCAGCCCGAAAAAGATGCCCCTTTCGGGCGGAGCCTCCCCGTATAGGGCATCACAGGGAGTACCCCCCTCCCCAACTCCTTCGAGTATCTAGTAGACCCATTAACTCTATAAGTGATACCGTTTTAAAATAAAATGCCAAGCAAATCGTTATTACATGATGATAGTGAAGTCTTATAGTTAGATTGAGTGATAGTGAAGTCTTATAGTTAGGTTGAGCCATTGACATTAATTGTAAGTCATACCTGTGTGCCTCTGTAGATCCAATCTTTCCCATCCTCGGAGACCCAGGGGCAGATAGTGGGGGCGAGGGAAAGTTCAAACAGGTGGAAAAGTATGGCACAAAAGAAAAGTAAAGAACGGCCAGAAGAGCCCCTGGGGACAATGTCTTACCAGACCAGTTCCAAACGGTCGCCCCCGTTCTGGCTTCTGATTGGTGCCAGAAAAACACAAGTTTTCTGGCACCAATCAGAAGCCAGGACGGCGACGACCGTTTCGAACTGGTCTGGTAAGACATTGTCCCCAGGGGCTCTTCTCGCCGTTCTTTACTTTTCTTCGTGCCTTATTTTCCCGCCCGTTTAGACTTTCCCTCGCCCCCACTATCTGCCCCTGGGTCTCCGAGGATGAATCTTTCCTTGGTTTGAGATCTTCTGGGTGCTTTAAGAGATCTGAATTACTCAGTTCACAAGCCATCTTGTTGTTTATCATTGGACCAATATTATATGAAACACATTCCTTTGCAAGGACGCATTGGTCTTGGCAGTCAAGGTTTAGTTCCACAGAATGATTTGAAATCACGTGTCCTTCAAGGTAAAACCCACTGGCTGGTGTCAGAAATGTGATGCGTCGGTTGTTTTGACCGCAATTTCCTGAGAGAATATTTGTACAGTTATGCAGAGGTTCGGCAATAACGTATACTCGAACAGGGGTCGGATTAACGAAGTCATCTCTAAGTGCATAGAACCGACAACCGAGGCTAAAAACATCTAGAAATTTGCCAAATGTTTCGGTTCTTCATTACAATCAATCTTGTTACAATACATAATTAAAGCCTGAATTTCAGATGATTAATTCGAGTCGTTTTTACTCCCTCAGTAACGTCTGAATCGATCGGCCGTTAATGCCGTCCAGTGACGTCACTACTCCTTTGCTTTAATTCATGCAAAAAGTAATAATATAATATTAATTAATAGTAATAATCAAATTCGACCGCAATCACGCAATGAAACAAGAACGCTCTTAGTAGTGTGAGTCTCGCTTGCTTGGAGCCCAAGGAGCTTGGATATAAGTTTTGTTGTCAAAGGCGCTGGTGCAGTTATGCTACTTTTTCGTTTTGAATACAAAACGAGTTATATGTCATAATGTAAATATTCAAACGTAAAAATTGCAAGGACAGACAGGCGGCACATCTTAGCTTCACACCGGTGTGAAACCTTTGAAAACCTTTTACATATTGATATTGCTCAAATAAGGAGAACTCTCTAAGGGATTTTACACTCAAAAAATTAAACGATGATTTTTATCAGTATAAATATATAGATATATAGCTTTTATGTAGCGGACCAAGATACGGCTCGGTACAGTTTTTGTTCAGTACAGGAAAAAAGTGTAAGTTTCGCAGAATCTTATAGATCGTGTTCACTGTCACGCAACAAAGATGAATTGGAAACTGTCCAGTGGAAGAAGCCAAGAAAATGACATGTTATCTAAGACTAATATATAAACAATTTGTCCAAGTCTAGGGTCTTTGTTGGTCACAGTTTCTAAGTTATTTGCCGAAACGTCTCACACACCTTTGAAGAGCTTTGTATGGAGCCGCCATACTGGTGTACCGTTTTGGTGCACCAATATGGCCGCCTGAAATCAACAAAAACATCTTTTTCTATAAAAGCTCTTTCTATTCACTCCATAACTAGCATACATGCGCATAAGCATATCTTCAAATACTTGAAATGGTTAGACTGCTGAAAAGCAAGAGGACAGACTTTTTTCAACGAGACAGCATTCCTATTTTGGTGTCACGCACTGTGAAAACTCGGAAGTCCAAATTGCTGTTTACCTGGATAAATTTAATATATTTTAAGATCGACCTAATGAAAATGTATGCGTCAACCCAATGATTAGGGGCACCCGACGACTTTCTCATTAATTATTGTTTATTTTCCTAGCCTAGAAATTTCTAAAACTCGCGAAAGGCTTAAGAAGCGTTCTAGATAATCGTTCCATTCGTCTATCAAAGAGATTCGGAGTTTTTCTACTAACCTAAAACGATTTTCGGAACTTGTGTTTTTCACTTAAGGATCGTGATTATTGTTATCAAAAGTACTTAAATGTTAGAAGCGCCTGACATTTAATATCTATGAAACGATGCAAATAGTGTAATTACAAACACACCGTCATTTTGCTTTCAAAGTTTTTTTTTTTTTTTTTTTTTTAGGTTATCCTGATATTCAACAAGATAAAGTTGAACCTTTAACACTAGTAAACCACTTTTTTTGGCTTGCAAAACACAATAACCTCTCTGTCCGTGTGATCTGTCGAGCGGCTTTACCCGAGGCACAGCTGCTCGATTTCGAGTGCATTGATCTAAAGAGGAAAAAATTAAGGCTCTTGGTTTGAAACTTAATATAGGCGCTTCACAACTAGCTTTAAATGGAAATTCATTTGCAAGGCGCTATGCCAAACAGCAAAGTCTTTTAAGTGGGCCGAGGACGTCCTTCTGATCATCAGACTTAGTGCGGTACTTTAGAATATAGAGGGAAAAGTCAGACACGTTTATCCCATGCATACTGTGAAGATATACACTGGGAAGAAGTCCCTTAAGTTTACAAACGAGTTAGATTACAAAACAGCCTGTAGTTGCCCACAATGGTCAAAAGCGAGCGCGTGCGATCGCAAGCGGTCTAACGAAAGGCCTGAAGCGAGGGTTTGGCAGTCAAGTCTACAAACGAGTTGGCAGAATTAACACTGGTACATGCAATTGCACAAGTTGCTGATGTAACGGGCTCGTGCCCTCGGGCGGCGTAAACTACATGTAAATATCGATTTGGTCTTAAGCACTCTAACAATAAATAAAAATCTCAATTGAAAAAAAAGACATTTAATTGTGTATGCTTATATTTCAATCAATATACTTTATTCCTACCTTTTTGTGCAGTTGCGATGTAGTTCAGCCAAGCTCCCCATACAGCACAAACCAGCAAAAGTGCTAACATGGAGAAGCAACGACCTGCTGCCATATTGGAGACAGTTAAACTAGGGGAAGCCCTCCCTGTTAGGCTTGGTTTATCAGTAAAATTAAGATCTAAATACATCCGGGATAGCATTAACTAAAAACATCTTGACGTCTTTATGAACAATTAATCTTTAATTAAGTGCGTTAATATTTAATGATTTACAAGCGCCGTTTTAAAACTTTCTCGAAAAAAAATTGTGTTCAATTTGTAATGTAGCTGAGAAGGAGTTTAGTGTAACCTTATAGGCGTTTTTCACTTTCAACCATTTTAAACCACGTTCTCTTTATACTGCGCTTTTCACAAACCTGCGAATTTTGAAGTTCAACAGCCAACTGACGATTGCGTTTTTCGCTGCCGTCAATCATCTTAACGGACCTCTTAGGAAACAAAACTTTACTTGAACGGGTTCAAAAGGTCAAGGTTTTTGATTTGTGTTTGGTGGATTTCGATCCGTTTTGTGTGTTTCTGTGTTTCAAGGTTCTTTGCTTGTGATTGTAATTATGATTGACGGCAGCGAAAAACGCAATTGCGAAGGCGGCTTTTGAACTTTTAGAGTTCGCATGTTTGTGAAAAGTGCAGTAAGAGGTGGGTAGCCGCAAGAACGAATGAAAGTACTACTGGCTATGTTCACACTATGCTGGATAGCACAACGGCACGAAAACCATACCGGATATGGCTTCTGTTCACACATAATAGCGGTAATTTTATACCGGCGGTGAGAAATCAGTAATGCTAGTGCCCAGCAAGGTGAAAATGAGCGGAAGTGCGAAAAAAAGCGAACAGGAACACACGCAACCGAATGTTATTTTTAACACATACGACATTTTCTAGATTAAAATCCGCAGCGCCGCTTTGAAGACGTCTTGTCATTTACACACTAAAGGGGAACAAGTTGTGAAAATCGCAGAAGACTCTGACGAAAAATCCTGAAAGTTTTGAAAATTTTGCAATTAATTTCTGTTAAAATTATAAAATCTGCAGCGCCGCTTTTCGCAAGGTCATCGCGAAAAATCCTTAATTTTGTAAATTATATAGTTTTCGCAAGGTCATCGCGAAAAATAGTAATGACATTTTCTCTATAAAAAGTGTAACTAGGAAGTTTCATGTTGCCACAACAAAGGCCAAAAATGTACGAAAAACTGTGCTGCACATGCAAAGTTCTTTTTTTGGCTAATTAGACCTATTGTTTTATGCTGTTCTCATTGCCAACGCCATTTAGCATTACACAATTTATTTTTTGTTTGAGTAAATTACCGGTATAAGGGGCTGTTTACATGGACTGGGGGACTCCGGTCTAGTGTTGGTTTCTTTTGTTTTCACGCTCTAGGGGACACAAAACAAAAGAAACTTACCCCACTAGACCGGGGTCCCCCACTCCATGTAAACAGGGTCTAAGTATATTAACGAGAGCTTCGCTTTCAGTATACAGACAAGGGGTTTTAGTACGGCCTATCAGCAGAACGGCTTACAGTCAACTCTCGCATTGCAGACACCCCAATAAAATGGACAGTAGCTAAATCCTCGGCAAAAACAAATTACAGAGTTCGTTTGACTGAATTAAACTCACGCTATAACGGACTCTCGCTAAAGCGGACGCTAACTCAAGGTCCCTGCAGTATCCGCTATAAAGGAATTGACTGTATAGGTGGTTTTCACGTTACGTCATAGCCGCCATGCTGGTGGACGGTAAACAAAAGATTGCTCATTAGCTCGTTTTTTCTGTCTACCAGCATTTGTTCATTTCACCATTGTTATTTGTGTCTCCCGAGACTGCATGAAACCACCTATACAATATCCATCAGGGAACTTGTAACCGGAATATAGAAAAAGCGCTTCGAAACAATCTCAGATAATGCGGATCAAAATACGTTTTGCATTTTTAAATGGTTTTTGATTAACCCTCAAAACGTCGAATTTATTTCATTACACTAAAAGGGGGGCTTTAACGTCCGGGAAGGGGACTTAAAATCGGTTATATATGATGGGTGTTTTTTTGTTTTTTTAGCGGAGCACCATCGCTAAGAAAATTTTGTTACCTATGCTTCCAAGAAATTTGGGTTCTGACAAAATCTTGCGTACGTAGGTACGTCCGTCTGTTCGTCCACACCTTCGTGTAGGCAGAGGTGAAATTTCACATTTCAAGCGCTTGCGTGTTTTGGCGGTAAATTACATAGCCACCCACACTTGAAGCAAAAAAAAAAATAACAAAGCCCTGTCCTTTTAGTCGACTAAGTTTTAATGTCTTCACTGACGTGGATAACATAGAAAGAGCTGAAGCGAGAGATAAAATATAAAGAAGACGAGTTTAGTTAGAAGAAAAACATGAAAACGTTATAGTTATAGTGGCAGTGAGAAGCTAGCGGCCACCAGGATGAAAATGTGTGGCAGTGAAAAAAATAAGCAAACAGAAACACATGCGACATTTCCTCCATAAAAAGTGTAACGAGGAAGCTTCACGTTGCAGTCGTGCAAAAAAACGGCAAGGAAATGTACAAAAACGTGTGAAGCACGTGCAAAGATGTTATTTGCTTATTAGACCTACTGTTTCGTTTTGTTTGTTCGTTTGTTTGTTTTTTTGCCGCTCACGTTGCCTTGGCCATTAAGCACAGAATTGTATTTTTGTTGAATAAACTATAATCAAGTACATTAACGAGAGCTCCGCTTTTAGCCTTAGCTAAATCTATATATTACAGGTAGATGGGCCTATAACTTGGAGGGGAGGGGAGAGGGGCCTAGTAAGTGAGGGGGCTTATAAGCTGCAGTTTACGGTATACGATAAAGGGCAGTGTAACAGTATACAGCCACCGTAGTGTCCTGTTTGATTGTTCTAGGCCCGCGTACCTGGCTGTTTTAATGGTGGAGGAGAGGCGGGGGAGCGGAACGACGGGGAGCTGAAGCGAGCAGTGAAGTCGTGATTGTGGGTGTGTTTTCGTGGCTCGGGCTGCTCATTTGCGCGCTGGCCAAACGAAACTACCAGCTATACACAGGCTATGTAGTTCATTAGCGATACTCACGCGTACGCTGATGTGACCTATTTAAGTGCCAACCAGAGGCGCATTGGGTATTGCAACAAAAAAACAACAGCGTTTGTAAACATTCATGACCCCTATTTCGCAAAGAAGTTATGACGTTACAAAAAAGCCAGTTACGCAACTCTGGCATTGGGTCAAATAGAAATCGGTAAAAGCAGAATTGCCAAAAAAAAGTCATCGTTTTAGTGCAAATTGGTGGTGAAATCGTGGTACTGTTACGCTCTGGTTACTCCAAAAAAAGCTTCTAAAATTTGTTTAGACCGTACAAGGATTTGTATGGAGTCATCAGTGCGTAACGTTACATGCCTGGGTATAGGGATACACTGTATATACATTCTTATCTTAAAGACAAGAGTGCACCTTCGAACCTCAATAACGGACACCTGCCGTCAAAGCAGATACTCCGTCATCATTGTCCATGTCATATACAGCAGACCATGCAAGTGTTGTCACAGGGGCCGGTCCCCTCACTGCAGGTTTTGCTGTATTACACAAACCTTAACGGTTGTGATTAAGATGCAGTAATTTAACAACGAAATTCGTGCAATCGTATGTATATGTTGTGATTCAGTTTTATCCCTGGTTTAAGTTTTATTTCGCTTTGTTTTGGGGTAACGAGTTTGGAACCAAGGTGAAGTACAGTTTAAACCAGGGATAATATTGAGCCACAACAGATACATCATGATCGGGGCCAAGTCGCCCAAAACCATACCGGTCCTGGATAACAATTCAGTTATTAAAGCAAGTTTTCTATAACATGGAACAAAAAAAAATAGCTTTATAATCCATAACAGCAATGGCACATTCTAATTCATGTAACGATAAATAGCAAAACACAAAATCTTTATAGACTTCAGAGGTGTATTAAGCGAACGAACTCACTATAACTTTGGTTTCACGCTCAGACGTTGTTCAGGCCGCGAAGAAGTTGCTGTCAGCACGAAAAATTTGATTTACACCAAATTTATTTAGCGCAAATGTGGTGCAAAAAAGTACAAACTAAGGTTAAATAAAGGGCAGAGATGGCAAATGCCGCATTTGCTCACGAATTTAAAACCCCATATTAAAATAGACCGGTATGCAAATGCGGTATTTACCCGTCTTTGCCTTTGATTTCCTCTTCGTTTGTACCAAATTATTTGCCCTGAGCAAATTTGTGAAAATCTAATTTTTTGTGCATGGTACCTGTTCCCCCATGTACTTTCCACTTCCAGCATGAAGAAATTCGCGAAAATATCCTGACAAGACAACTTTTAACGAGCGGCGAAGTTTATTCAGCGTCCTAACGGTTTTAACTACAAAGTTACACTGCACAATTAGGGCCATTTATACGAGGAAAAATGAGAGGCGTCTTACATAAGACGCGTCTTAAATAAGACGCGAACTGTACCATTTATACGAGCATGTCTTATCTAATAAGACGCGTCTTAGCTAAGCCGCGTCTTATTTTAGACGAAATGTGCCGTTTATACGGAAAGTTCGCGTTTTATTTAAGACGCGTCTTATGTAAGACGCGTCTTATTTTTCCTCGTATAAATGGCCCTATTGAATAATAACTTTAGCGCGATCTACAGCTAATTGGACATGAACAAAGAATGGTCCGTATTGGGAAAAAACGATCTGAACAATCGTCGGCTAATTGAATATGAAATAGCTTATTGCAACAGTACCGTAGCTTTGCTGCTTATTAGACAGCTAAGAATATTGACTGTTTTTTTTTTCTGTTATAAACACAATCCAATGTTTTCTATGGTGAAACCTGGGTGTATTTTGGCGATCATTTGCTAAGAGTACAGTATCGGTATTGTTGTAGAGTCTGAAAACTCTGCATTACACTGGTAATTTTTTTTTAATTGACCCTAAGCTGAAGTTGCTTGTATTTACAGACTTCTTTTAACACTAACAATTAAACAACAATAAATTATGACATTAACCGATAAGTTTGTCTATGATACCCAAGTGATTATGCTGTGCCATAACACTTGAATTTTCCAAGAGTGTGGTAGCCTTTCTCATCACTTCCACCTGTATCACCAAACCTGAGCTGTTTTACTGGAAGCCTTGTCTTGTCAGTGAGGAGACCGCTGTCTTCGCGCCATACATCGTCATTCGCATCACAGTTACAGCGCCCGTTTGCGGCACATGAGTTGGTCATTCCACATGCACACTTGCCACTTCCAGGTGATGCTCCACCCCAATAGGTCATCTTAGTAGAATCACGTGACACCCACCATCCATCTGGATCGGCTTCATACCAAAAAACTGCATTGCGACACTCGTACTTGATAAACTGCTCGCAGTGTGAGGAGACATTGGTGAGACTGGCCAGCTGCGATAGACTTGCTCCCGCGTAATGGATATCACGTGAGTAACTACCATGATCTTCGTATCCATCCACAATAGTCCTGCTCTCACTGTCGTGACTTATGACTGTCACACCAACTCCATTCTTGTTGGTCATGTTACAGTACACTGAGAATGGCTCCAGACCTCCCTCGCCATCTGGATCAATGTTGTAATTTCCACTTGCTGCGGTAGGGTCTCCCTTCTTTAAATAGCTGCATGATAACCCAACTACCGAGAGAAAGTGTCCAATTAATTTTAGACTGATAATTTACACAACATGCGAGTGCCTCATTATTCAATGTGCCTGGTACACCACCACATAGAAATTATAAACTGTCAGACGGATGGAGATGACTTTACTATTATTTTTGTCAAAATGGCAAACCGGGGCGAAGGATAATCTGATACTCATGCAGATCTTAGCGAACTGGAAAAACGCCCTGAAGACTTTTGAGAATGTATTAAAGTAGCCGGGTAATATGTGATTGGCCTTTTTGTTAACTCTGTGGGTGAATCGTCAGGTTTTATGAGCTAATGATCTGAGCTGTTCTCGATAAATTCAGGTTAGAAGTACACATGAATCTTTGCGAATTGTTTCTCTACAGTCTAGAGCTCTTTTGATACCTATATTTATGGAGATAATATTGCTGATCGGAGGGAAGAATTGCGATTCAGCAAGGAAGGTGAGGATACTTAGAAAAACCAAGCGGGTGGTGGGTCCTACAAATTTTTCTGGGGTCAGGGGTATGCCCACTTGAGAAGCTACATCAGGGATGGTTTCGACATTGTGGGCGCACATCGAAAAATTGGGAGAAGCAACCGTAAAATAATTATCCATTTCATTCATGAGGTCTTGAATGTGATAGTTGTTCTTCGATCAGGAGCCACTCAAAGGTGTCGGCCAACTGATCAAAGAAGAAGATTCCTCTGTAACTCGAACCTCCTGTTAAACTCGAAGTATTTTTCTTTTCCCGTCAGATCATTTTCCATATACTTTTACCATCGATAACTCGAACACTCGATAACTCGACCGTTTTTCTATTTCCCTTGAATGTTCGAATTATCGGGAGTTTACTGTACATTGACGAACCGTGGAGTGAAGAGAGATCAATGATAAGGCACCAGATGTCATCTTTCTTAGGCACTCCGCCGGGGGGATCATTGGAGGTTTGGGATTGGTGCTGATTTGATTGGTTAGAACAAATGAAACTGTCCGAATATATGGGCGTCCGTAGAGTGGGGTTCCACCCCGAATGTTGGAAGTTAAGAAAGTGGCAACAAGAAATTACAAATAGTGCGCTCTCCAGCGAGTTTTTAACCCGAAAAAAAAAACAACAACAACAAGACTTTCACGGCGTCTTCAAATTAATTGCCTTTCTGCAACACTCCATTGTCGTCCCCGAGGATCTTCTTGCATCGTTTCACTAATCATGATCCTTGTTTATGTGTGTCATAAACCCTTGCTATAAGTAAGAGAATTTTAGCAAATACAAGGTTGTACTGAAGTTACCAGAACACATTTTACCTTCGCAGTTTTCACCTCTAAAGTCAGCTGGGCAAGCACAAACGTAGTTTTTCTCAGTATATCCCATGTAGCATGTCCCATGGTTCAGACAGGGGTTCGTGGCGCAAAGATTCTAATTTGAAAGAAATGTATGGAAAAATCAACATCTTAGTTTGTTATCATCATGTTCTGTTCTTTTTGACGTATCCATGGAAATTTTCCCGTCTATAATTTCATTTTGGGAAAATCGATCGGTCACCAAAAAGTAGCTTCCCCGTGGTTAACAGCCAGCTATTCATGGGTATAACGGCTAGTGTGACCCAACCTATATTGCATGCATCTCCCGTAGACCCATTAACTTTATAACTGATACCGTTTTAAAATAATATATAGATTTAGCCATGGCTAAAAGCGAAGCCTCTGTTTCTATACTTATGATAAAAGCAATCAAATTTAAACTAATAACATGCAACTTTAAGCCAAAAAGATAAAAGAAGTAAGAGGCATCAGTTCACCTTTAGATGGAGGGGCAAAATGATTAAGGAAAAATATCCCGAAGTTATGAATACATGAAAGTCATATATGTGAACTGCGGGGTGAATGATTATATGGAAGTAGAATATCGCAGTTATTATCGCAGTTATAGACGCAACTTTCGAACCCCATACAAGCTTGAAAGTTTTTCAGGCTTTCTTTTTGCAAGTGCAAAAGTTGAGTCTATAACTGTTATCTACTTTAATATAAAAAATATCCCGTAGACAAATCTGAATTGAAAAAATTGTGAAAGTGTAGGTGACTCTCTAGTAGCAGCAATTTACAGGTTATACAAACTACTATACAAACTCGGGCTCGAAAAGCCGACGAGTCTACCGTTAGAATAGTGGATAACTCTTTTATATTTTAGATAAGCTCACTGTTTCAGCGAGAATATAAAGTCGTAAACAAACAACTGAAAACAAACTTCATTCATAAGCGGCAGTTGTGGCAGTATTCAGTTGTGGCATGTATTCAGGGCACGAGATATGGAAAAAGAGCAGCACACTGCAAAAATATTGAATGGCAAGTAATTTAAGAAAATGAATAACAAATCAATGGAACATGTACCAAAACAGCACTTAAGTTTTAATTCGAGAATGGAGAGTAGCCCGTCTAAAGTTTTTCTAAAAATCTGACGATCTGTAGTCTCACGATCGTGTTTTGAGCTAATGTCAGTTATGAATGAGCAATTACAGATAAATAACTTAATTTCTTGAAAACGTATCTTCAAAAACCGATAAGTTAATCCGAAAAAGCAATTCGCGTATAACACTAACTGGATCCTGGATCAGTTCACGTAAGTTAAATCAGCTGAGCACATTGCAAGAAATCACTTTCAAATGCACATTTTGTGGTTTTTCTTTCACGCCGTTGTCAAAATGAAGAAAACGTCCATAAAACCTTTCTAAACACAAAAATTCCCTTTCAAAAACGCACTTTCTATGACCATTGAGCAGAGAATGTACCTCAAGTTTCTTCAGAAACTTCGCTGCCTCGGTTGGTTCAAACCAAGCCAAGCGCTCTGATCCGCCGTGAAGAAAACGGGTTGTTTCTGTATGTACCGGAGCACAGTATACGTCATCACGCTCGAATAAATTACTTCGGTCTCAATGCATAATTTGCCCAAACTATTTCTAAATGGAGAAATTAAAGAAATGGTTTCAAAAGGCAATAAACCAAACAAAATAAGAAACTAAGCAATAAATGAGTCCGAGGGTCAGTCCGTTGCCTCAGGTACAAAGGTCCTCAGGTCCACAGAGTCCACAGGTCCACAGGTCCACAGAGTCCTCAGAGTCCTCAGGTCCACAGAGTCCACAGGTCCACAGGTCTACTAAGTCCACCGCTCCACAGAGTCCACAGGTCCACAGGTCCACAGGTCCACAGAGTCCACAGGTCCACAGGTCTACTGAGTCCACGGGTCCACAGGTCCACAGAGTCCACAGGTCCACAGAGTCCACAGGTCCACAGTGTCCACAAGTCACAAAGTCCACAGAGTCCACAGGTCCACAGGTCCACAGGTCTACAGAGTCCACGGGTCCACAGGTCCACAGAGTTCACAGAGTCCACAGGTCCACAGGTCTACAGAGTCCACAAGTCACAAAGTCCACAGAGTCCACAGGTCCACAGGTCCACAGGTCTACAGAGTCCACGGGTCCACAGGTCCACAGAGTTCACAGAGTCCACAGGTCCACAGGT
>OZ037993.1:41277784-41297784 GCA_964035705.1 Porites rus | reverse complement strand
GCAGGTACTGCACTTCAATGGATCAGATCCTACCTGGCTTATTGATCACAGCGTGTATTACTTAATGGGAGCTTCTCAGAGGATTTCTCTCTACCTCATGGCGTACCGCAGGGTTCGTGTCTGGGGCTGCTGCTTTTTACAATTTATGCCAGCAAGCTATTTGCCTATAAATAGAAGTTAATTTATGGAGAAAAGAGGAAGCCAAATATTTTCGAAAATTGTTCGTGCCAGCAAGTTAACAAAGCAAAGAACATTGGAGTTAAACAACGTTCACCTTGATCTCAGCCGCTGTTGACAGCATTTGCACGAAGCGACAAAGAAAACTTTCTCATTCACGGTGAGTTGACAGAAACAAATAAAGCTCTACTTTCCTTATCCATGTTAAGCAAGATGTCATTGTGTACCTTAAGGAGGGCCGTCTCCGTGCTATGGCCTGCTCGATAGCCTGTCAAGGAAAAATTAACCATAGAAGTGCTTATTGGACTCTGGACCTGTGGACTCTGTGGACCTGTGGACTCTGTGGACTTGTGGACCTGTGGACCTGTGGACCTGTGGACTCTATGGACCTGTGGACTCTGTGGACCTGTGGACTCTATGGTCCGGTGGACCTGTGGGCCTGTGGACTCTATGGACCTGTGGACTCTGTGGACCTTAGGACTATGTGGACCTGTGGACCTGTGGACCTGTGGACCTGTGGACCTGTGGACTCTGTAGACCTGTGGACTCTGTGGACCTGTGGACTCCATGGTCCGGTGGACCTGTGGGCCTGTGGACTCTATGGACCTGTGGACTCTGTGGACCTTAGGACTCTGTGGACCTGTGGACTCTGTGGACCTGTGGACTCGATAGACCTGTGGACTCTGTGGACCTGAGGACCTTTGTACCTGAGGCAACGGACTGACCCACGGACTCAATTATTGCTTAGTTTCTTATTTTGTTTGGTTTATTGCTTTTTGAAACTATTTCTTTAATTTCTCCATTTGGAAATAATTTGGGCAAATTATGCATTGAGACCGAAGTAATTTATTCGAGCGTGATGACGTATACTGTGTTCCGGTACCTACGGAAACAACCAGAAAACATGGTCGAATTCCTCGAAAGAGAATTTCAAAGCGAAAAGCTCCCGTTTGTCCACAAAAAAGAATCTGAGCACTCTTTTGAACTTTGTCTTTCCACTTGTGTCTTTTAAAGGCGTATTTTCAATCTTGAAATACAAAACTTTAGTCTTTAAAGCCACCACATGATGAATGCTAGCCAGCCATTTTGTTGACGGATGACATCTACTAAGGAGTAAAATTCGCCGGCTTCTTCCCCACCCCCTATGTGGCTGCCCATTTGACTTTTGTGGGGGAGGAGGTATGGGTGGTTTATTTTGGGCAAGAATTTTTTCCCCAAACCTCTAGGGTTAGAAATTTTTTCCCTGACGTATAACGGTGTAAGATTTTTTCAGCATTATATACGTCATGAGGGAAATTCTTTTCAGTGAAGGATATTATTTTTCCCTGGTATATCCTTGCAAGCTTTTCTCCCTTGAAATCAGTCTACAGGATTTTTTTTTCTGAAATCACCCATGACCTCCTCAACAAGTCAACTTATCGGTCGCTAAAATCCACCAAACACTCAGTAGATAGGCTCAGATTTGTCAGTCATTTCTAAAGCCTTTTGAAACAATAGGGGACAAAACTCTCTAGAGGAGGGGGGAGGAATTCGTTTCTACTTACCCCTATCTGGAAAGTCCGTACGGACCTACGGTGACGTCATAGCCAAATTTTCTCGGATGGATAGTTTACCATTTTCGCTTAAGTATGGAGCTCCACGCTCGCGCGCGCTTCGCGCCCGCGGAGGCTCCGCTAAAATTTAAGCGAATCGTTACTACATAGTGATAGTAGATTCTTAAAGTTGGGTTGAGCCATTGTACGTCCTACCTGTGTGCCTCTGTAGATCCAGTCTTTTCTTGGTTTGAGATCTTCTGGGTGCTGCAATTGATCTGAATTACTCAGTTCACAGGTCAACTTGTTGTTATTCGTTGGACCAGTATTATATGAAACACATTCCCTCGCAAGGGCGCATTGGTCTTGGCAGTCTAGGTTTAGTTCCACAGAATGATTTGAAATCACGTGTCCTTCAAGGTAAAAACCTCTGACTGGTGTCAGAAATGTGATGCGTCGGTTGTTTTGACCGCAATTTCCTGAAACAGAAATTAATAAAGTTAAGAGAGAATTCAACGACCGACTATAAATTAAAATGAATTGCAAATACGGATACTTGAACAAGGCTCGAATAACCGAAGCCATCTCTGACTGCAAAGAACTCAATCAGGGAGGGCCAAAGACACCTAGAAATATACCAAACGTTCTGGGCCCGGTTGCTTCAAAGATGGTCAAGTTAACCCAGGATTAAGCCAAGTTTTAAGCAAGATTTTATGGACTAAGAAGATGTCACCAGAGCTTACAGATAGTGTTTTCTCTTTACGCCGAGACTCAATGATAACAACATACAATAGGGCCGTTTATACGAGGGAACATAAGCCACGAACACCCCGTATAAATGGCTCAAACTCTACGTTCACTACTTATTCAACCCAAGGCTAGTTCAAGCCGCGTCTTATCCTGGCCGACGAGTTTTGGGTTGGGCTTATCCAAGAAACGGCTTACCTCTGGAGGTGAAAGTGTTAGTATAAATACACTACATCTCAGACCTTCACGGCTGAAAGACGCGCGCTGCAGTTGCGGAAAAATGACCTGCTGCAGGAGAGAACCGAAAATTTTGTCTTAACTCCACATCATCCATATACATCCCCGGAACGTCGCTTTCAAACCAATCGATTGATCTCTGACGAACTTTTCGTCGAGGTTTCCGCACAAGTTTCGCAACAGCCCAACGCTAATCTTGAACGAAATGTTAATTTGAAACGAAAAAGAATTTAAAATATGGCCATTTTCCAGACCAAAGCGAATCGTTTCGGCAAATTACGTTAGCCAAAACAAACTACGTCATCATTGGAGCGGTCTAGCCGTGAACTAAGCCGTGAACCATTTATACCAGCAGTTCGCGTCTTATGTAAGCCGTACTCGTGTAAATGATTCCTTTTTCGGTGAAAATGCAATAATTATTGATAAGATACCTGTAAAATGACGCTTCTCAATTTCGATCTCCTTTACAAGTAGCTGAGTGCGCTGAAAATGCCGTAATTATTGATAGCATACCTGCCAATGACACTGCACTAATATGTTTTTGTCCAATTGAGTTACAAACCCTAGTAACAGCGGTTAATGAAGCACTGAGGAAAACCATATGGTATGGAAATAAACATCATTAAAACCAGAACAACGGTAGTAAGAAAAACAACACCTACTCCTAGAGTTAACATAATGATTATGCTTGATTGGTAAATCTATAGAACAGACGGACAAAATGGTATATTTAGGAGGACTCTTAAGTCTGCAGACGGGAGATGTTAAAAAGAAGTAAAGCAAAGAATAGCGTTAGTAAAAAGTGCGGTATTCCACGAAATGTCAAGAGTATTTAAATCAAGAAATATTAATATGCAAACAAGGAAAAGAATATTGCAGTGTTACATATGGTCAACATTATTATATGGTTGTGAAACATGGAATCTGACCAAACTGGCATGGAAAGTATAAAATTAAAGGCTTTTGAGATGAGGGCGTATAGAAGAATGTTAAGAGTATATTATCATTAACGGAACTTAAAACCAATGAAGAAGCATTAAAGATGGCAAATACAACAAGTTCATTATTACCAACAATGAAGAAAAAAAAGTGCCAGTATTTTAGACACGTAATATGAGCGAGGTCGATCCAAAAATTGTTAGAGGAAGGGAAGTTGAAGGGAAAAGAGGAACGGGGGAGACATAGAGATGAAAAGAATGGTTAAGACACATGCACACCTATAATGGATGTGTGAAGAGCGGAAGATCGGAAATGCTGGAGATGCATGATAGCCGACCTACTACTAGTAGGTGGCACTTGATGATGATGACCTGCCGATGGTTTTTATAAAAAATAAAAAAAAAAGAAAGAAAGAAAATGTTGCCGGGTGTAATGCACCGAATTAAAACAAGGAATTTTTCTCTGTTTTACAATGACTAACAACAAAAACAGAAACGATTGGTACTGTTACGACCTACTATTTCAATTTTTAAATTGCTGTAGCTTATTCCTCTTACTCTAACCCTTGACAGCTGAAGACAACGACTAGTTTAACACAAAAGGTTCTTCAGCAGTGCATGTAAAGCTAATCGGTACTAATTTTTAACAATTGGGTGAAGAGGAGCAATATAGAAAAAAGGTGAGCATGGGCAGTCCTATAGCGGCAAGTCCTAGCCTGCGTAGCTGGCAGTATTGTGTGGTAGTCGTGTGAGATTTGGCGGCGAAACCGCCACGAGCGGCATAAGCCGCGAGAAAACGCCTTGTCCTCACTCCTTTTTTTGGATCACGGCTACGCCACCAAAACTTTAATCGCGCGCCGAGACAATACCGTCAGCTACGCAGTCTAAGCAGTCCTAAAAGGTTTAAATTTCAGCTCCATTTGAAGTGCTAGTGTTCGACCCGTTTCAGTAAAAAAAGCCACCACACTTCCATGAAAGTACCGTTTTTTGCCCAAGGCATGGCCGGTGAAAGCGTATTTATTTACTTTGTTATATGAACATTGCGACCTCTTCTCACTCAGAGCACTGTACTTGAATTTGATTCGCCTTTTTTACATGCCTTTCAATACACTTTTAATAGAACGTCGCGATACCAGTGTGGGTGAGCTACATATATACCGAACTAGCCATATGGTGCTTTCCAAGTACGTTTTGTTAAACTGTAAGGAATTGCAAATAAAGAAAAAAGTTTTTCTATAGCTCTTTTCAATTTTCCATAGCTTGAGGAATGCTAAAATTGTTAGATGACTGTTCCATTCATGTACAAGTTTCGAAGCTTATCTAAGGAATTCTCGGATTTTCAATTCTAAAGTTGAACTTTTCGCATTTCACTTCCCGTGTAGAAAAAATGGAAACCTGAAATCTTAGAATTCGAAAATACTATGTACAGAGCGATCAAAAAAATTCTTACTTTCGCAATACTTAAAAAGGCCTCTAAAATTTTCGGGAAAATAAAACTGAGGCCTTTCATGTAATGACTGGAATTTTGAAAAGACTCATTAAGTTACCCTACGATGACCATAGCTCCGCTTAAAATGCATTTCTAGGGATCTAAAAGTACTCTGGAAAGCCTAAGAAGTGTTTTCTATTCTTTTTGGAGGAAAGCATGGTTGAGTATCCATGGTTTATCGGCGGGAACTGACAAAATCTTCGGCAATTTTTAATAAGACCGAAATATTTTATGACAAATTACGACCCCTCAAGGTCTTTTTGAGTATATAATAGTTGAAATAATTCTAAAGAACATCTTCGCAGCTAAAGCCGCAACTGAGAAAAACAACGTACTGAATTAGATGTAGTTCGGCGAAGACTGAAAGACTGAAAAAATAGTTTAATCTGTAGCTCACCTTCATCAACGCGAGCAGTTGCAACATAGTTTAGCCAAGCTCCCCAAACAACACAAACCAGCAAGAGCGCTAACACAGCTAAACGATCTGCCATACTGAAGGCCTTGATAGGGAATGAACCGCTCCCGATTACGATCGAACAGTTTTCAAGGTAAAGGCGAAAATGTCAGCCGGGCATATTATTCATCAGTTAAACGGCTTGACGTCGACCGTTTAATTTGTTAAATAGTTTTTAATTATTTAATAGCATACATTCTGACTGTGGTTTTATATTGTTCAAATAATTGCAACCGTAGGATTCCCTTTAAGTAAAAAAAAAAAATAAGAACACACAAACAAACAAATCTACTGCCGATAAGTGTTAGCTTATCGCTTTTTATTATCTTATCCTTTTCTGAGCTCCCACTCAATGAGATGTTACTCTAAGAGTTCTTCACTCCTCGATTACTTTCTTGCGCACCGCACTACATCATGGACTTTCTTATTACATTTTCGTGAAAATGTGATGTTGAAGTTTTTTTCAAAAGAGTATTTTAAATGAAATTCAAGAACGATTTTCCCCTTTTAATACCGGATAAGAAAGGATTATATTTAAAAATTAAGTAAACTACGTCTGTTATACAAACAGATAAAGAAAAGCTATGCTGGTGGATTAGTAAAAAAGAATTGAGTTACTTTCTTTCTTTTTTTTTTTCTAATTTTCCCAACAATAACGTCGGTCGGGTGATGAAAAACAAAACACTTTAAAGGTTACTATGTTCTTCTCGAACTTTTTATCCCGGTTACCCAAGGTTTAAAGTTTGTTTTCTCTGGCTAATTTATAGTTAAGTTGGCGCATAAATTGAGTTGGCGTGTAATTTAAAAAGGATATTTTAACGATCTGTTGACTAAAATTAAGGGTAAGGGTTGCTTTTCCTGAAAAGCTTTTTAGAAAAAATACGAATGCCCATTTTAGGTTGTTTTGGAAACTTTGCACTAGTTACTCAAATTTTAATCTTTCTAACACAGTGGAAGCTATAGTTCTCTCGGTGAAAATGTAGTTAATAATTAACTAAAGCGTGGACAATGCGTAGATACCAGTCATGCTTGGAAACTAACTGTTAGAAACTTAATGATTGAAAATGTTAATTTAAAAAAAAACAACAATAGCGCTTGGCACATACATGGGGTCCCTTAAAGGAGAAAATTAATCCTTCAATGAAGACTACCGGATAGCTAAAATTTCTCAGTTTTCTTGCCGACAGGAAAAGCTATCCAATTCAGAGATCGGCGCGGCAAAGCCTCGTTTCGTTACAGAAATCGCACCCAAATAGTTACCGTTCCGTTATGTGTGAACAGAAGCCCAGTATCCAGTATGGATTTCGTGCCGGTGCAGAAGATATCCGTTGCGAGAACATTGCCTAAGGCTACGTTCGATTCACACATAGCTGGTGCTTTATGCCGCTCAAAAACCTATGGAGAAAGTTTACCTGCCAAGAAGAAAGGTTTTAATACTTTGGTTAGTTTTTGAAAATAGACAGAGCAAAAATATGATTTGCATTTTACGAGCACCTGTTAAAAACTCATTTTGTGCATGTCTTCTTCATTTTCAAGTTCTTGTTCAGTGAAAGAAACAAAATATGACGACCAAAGCTTAGCTAATCCGCTTGAAAAACTCCCTGAACTCGACTAAAACGCATCTGAACTTCCAGTGGAGTTTAAGCAATCCCAATGAAAAATTTCGTGTTTATCAAACGAAAACGTCGCTTGCATTATAATGTAACCAATTTTCAAAAACACTCTAGCATTCGGCATTTTTTTAAATCAACAAGAACTTTTTTCGTCATTTTACAATGCTTAGCGATGGAAAAGACGGCTCACTTCGATTCGCCAGAGTTTATTCCGGTTTAGCTTAACATTTTGGCTTGCTCCGGCAGGCCCTTAATTATTTCTCAGTCACTAAGGAGGGTACTTCACTAGGGAGGGTACTCCAGCCTTCTGTTGCATAAATCATTACTAATCAGTTTTATCACCACTGGCGGGAGTGGAATGTAATGGAACGTAATAGAATGGAATGGAATCTTGAATGTTGCAACAAACGGCCAACCATAGCAGTTAACTCTGGACATCAGCGCAACCTACAGATTAGTTGGTTTATTGCCCGCGCAATGAATGATTTCCAAGAACAATTTCAATCCGGTTCCTTGCGACGGTGTGTCTGTCGCTATTTTCTTGTATAATAAAACAATTATATTAGATGTGGCTTTTCTGATATCGGCAGAAATCAACAAGGTCTTGGTAATTGCTATCAGCCTCGACCTCCGGTTCGGCTGATAACACTTACCTCCACTTTGATTATTCCGGATATCACACAAACCTTGCAATAACTGTTTGAAATTGACAAACTCTCCAACAATCATTTATTTTTACAGGAGTCACGTTTACGCCAGTTTGAACCACGTGACCAAGTTTTCCTCTTATTTGTCCTTAACTGTAAATAACTTCTACACAAAAATGAGTGGTTTCCACGCCAGTTTTATCCATAAGAATTGTTCTGGACAGCTTTTATCTGCTTATTTTCTATTTTGAGACATTCTCAGCTTGAATCTGACGTTTGCCGTAAATGCGACTGTAAATCTCTCTATTGGTTGACGTAACAGACGTGACACTCAGTCAGTTCTTGAGGGAGTGTTTCGGCGGATTTTTAGTAATAATAATAATAATAATAATAAAAATAACACTTTAATTTCAATAGGGTACATAATTACAGTCCATCTGTACTCTCCCTTAAGGCCCTATGAAACTACTAAAATTTAAAAAATCCTTAAAAACTAAAATACTAAAACAAGAAGTAATTCAAATACCAGAATTTACTCGAATTTACACATGAATTAAAAAAACTTAATAAGTCCTTTGAGAAAATATTAACTCATTTATAAAGCTAAAAAATTCTGTCAATTTTAAAACTGTCAGGCGTGAATTTACACATGACTGAATCAAAGAACTGTCTTTTAAACTTCTTTACACCAGAGGTAGCGGCATAAGCATTTTCACTGACATTGTTCCACAGTTTAACTGCATTGTAAAAGAACATCCGCTATGTGCTATCGGTACATGGAATAGGAAGTGGTATTTCAAAAATTCCACTTTCTCAGAGAGGTAATCCGATGCACGTCCGTCCAGGATTTTCTTGAGCAGAAGTAGTCTTCTTTCAACACAGATTTGATTGATAGGTAGCCACCCAAGCTCCAGAAATAGTGGCTAGGTTGTAGCCTGAAATGGAGCACCTAGTATAATACGCGCACACTTTTTTTGAACTTTAGAAATCTCATCCAATAATCCTGCATTACAATTTCCCCAAACGGAGACACAGTATTCAAGAATAGGATTTATATTAGCATTAAGAGCGACGGTCAGGAAAACTCTACCAAAATCTTAATTTCGTGGCAAGAGTTGAAAACTCAATTTCTTTCATTTTTTTTTTTTTTTTTTTTTTTTTTTCATAGATAGCTTTTAGGTAGATAAGAAACCTAATGTAGACTGTTCCTGCCAAAAGCCTTTTATTTGTGAGAAAAATTAGAAGATTGGTTCTCGATGTCGGAGTCTCAGACTGCCCAACCTGAAAATCGCTAACATCAACTTTCCTCGCGTTAGCAAACGAAGCCGCATGGAGAAATTTGGACACTTTCTATCAACAGAAAAATTCTTTTTCTTCCACTAAGAGATACTTTCAGGGCAATAGTGAAGCTCGTCGTACTGAAATAATTCACAAATCAGGATAACAAAAACTTAAGAGGGAATGTCCACTAACTTCGAGCCGGATCGAGAATTCGTAGCACATGATGAGAAATAAATTTTCTCCATATTTCGTCCAAAGATACCCTATGATGAGCTTAGAAACGTGGTGGGTTTTTTTTCTAGAAATATTTTTATTAACGCCACAAAAAAAATAAAAACCGTTAATGCCCCAGGTTTTTGGAAAAACACCCAAAATTAACGTGCAGCATACCTTCCACAAAACTTCGCTCTGTTTCATTCGCGCAAGTCTTAACCCTGTTTGGAGCATGAAAATGAAATGTTTAACACTTAGTAAGGCATTTTAGACCAGTTAAACTAATGTGGATTGATTTTCAAAGTCTCGGCGGGCCGCCGAAAATTACCGAAATTCGCTTGCCCAGAATTCTTAATTCGGCGCTCTTTTTCACCGTATGATTTCCCTATCCGGTAAAACGCCAATCGCTTTGAAGTTAGTATTTTTTACAATATGAAATGTTGTTCTCTAGCCAGGTATAAAAAATAGTTTCGGGCTTTTTATCAGAAGCGAGTAGTAACGCTCTAAAATCCGGGATATTATCACAGCGTAAACTGTGTAAACAAGTGACACATTCCTTCACATAAATAACAAAAACCTTGGATATTTCTCCTTGGTTTTAGCGTTTTTCACCCATTAACTACAGAAGAAATGACGAAAAACTTTATACTCCTCTGACATTCAAAATATCTGGTTCCGGGTATATTTTGTCTTTGAATTTAGCCATCTCGACAATTAAAATTAGTATCGCTTGCAAGCAACCAACTCGAATGTTCTATTTCTGTCCCATGATCTAAAATGTTAGCGAGAGCATTTATGATTGAAATAAGTCTGCTTTACCGTAAATTTCAAAGCATTTTGCTTGATCTCGTGTTTGAACTCTTATTAAACACCATTTACTAACAGTTTAATATCTTTTGCTGAATGCTTGAGCTAAAGCCTCCTTCAAAGACTGTTTGTTTAGCTAACGTCACGCAATAAGTGAAGCGGTCATGCATGTTCATGAGTTGGTGATAAGGCCATGGAGAGGGAGCGCAAATACTTTAAAAAAATGTATGCAGATATGGTGGGAAAAAATAAAGAGAAATTTTATTCATAAAATTAGTTTTCAACATTCTAATAAGCGCACGTTGTCTCTATATTATTGACCAGAATTTTTAGGTTTAACCAGAAGCCGATTGCTCCTGGCTCAACGTAATCATTAAAAATAATCAGCAATTTACGGAAGGGATAAACATAATTGCTTGTACATATCAGAAATTAAAGGGGAAAAATTGTGCAGTGGCACATAAAAAAAATTCACGTGCTTTTTGTGCCAAACAGATAGAAAAAATAAAACAAAACATATTCTTCAAACCGCTGTGGACCGAGTCATTTCCTTAATCAGTTATAGCGATGACTTCCCTCATCCTTATACAAGGTGAAAGTTTTTTGTACCGCCCTTCGATAACGGGTAGCAAAACTGCTGGTGACTGGTACATTTAGCCACAAAACCAGCCCAGCAAAACCCTAAAGGCGACAGTAAGAACCCACCTACCATAAACGAATTTGTGAAAATACGTCTTTCTATGTGCCTTTTCGGCTTGCATTGTACTAATAAGGAACGTGAAATGTAAGTGCCCATTATTTTTTAGTGATATAAATAAGAATAAAAAAGTTATGGAATGAAGTTACTACACACCAAAGAGTAGACATTAGGGGGTCGCAGAGTTTTTCGGCGTCTTTTATCTGCTAAGGGGCTTTGGCGGAACATTTTTGAACTTTTTAACTCAAAACCTAGACCTACGATATAAAAGACTTGCTGCCTCTCGTACGTGTTGCCTATCTTTTCTCAACACAACTCGTTTCTGTCTCTAACTCGTTTTCAGTTTTCGCTTGTGAATTACAAAATCTTAATACAAGACAGTAGAATGTTCCAAGAGCCCCTCACTGTCGGACATGCGCATTCCTGACTAAGCGATTGTATTTTGTCGATGTACGGCTTCTTGCGTCGAACCGTTATGCCTGCAGTGTCAATACCAAGGGAAGTGCAAATGTCCTCTAAAACTGTAATGGAAAATTCATTCAGCTTCTTTTGGGACACCATTTCACAAAGATTATAGGCGTCATAGACAATAGGATGTTTAGGCGCAATCTCACTCGCAGCCTCATTAACAATACTTTCTAGACAGGCCTCATGTGCGGCGACCTCCACACCTTCCTGATCGTCCATGCCTTGTCCAACGTCCCCAAGTCTTTCTACAATGTCAATCAGGTCTTCAAATGCCTGCGCACCTGCTGAGCTTATGTAGTCTAGGCCTTGAAGTGATTTTCGAGTAGAGGCAGGACAGACAGCTAGGATACGCAAAAGAGTACTGCGGCTAAGAGGCTTAAAACCAGACTCGTCGCAGTAGGCCAGGTACTGTTTTACCACCCTTTCAGGGATCATCATTCTGATACCGTTTGGGATCTTAATGGTCTCTTTGTTGCTAAGTGTTATGGACCTTTCTCCGAATGGCAGATCTTGTACAATTTGCGAGCTTGTTATGAACGCGATAAAATGTTCTATCTGTGAGAAGGTAACGTCTCTCCTAGGTGCTCTTACTGATTGTACTGGAGCTCTTCTTCCATAGGTCAAACAGTGGCGTTTGGCGTCTGTGAAGCGATATTTGGTCAGACCAGGGATAAACTTGAGGAGTGTTTTGTAACGCACCTTATCTGCCATGATGAAAAGTATCTGGCGGCGCGTCTCCCAGCGACTAGCAGCTTGGTAACATTCGGCAAGTGCCTCCATTAGCGTCACGTCCATGTTGTCCTCATCTGAATCTTTCTCATCAAAGCGCTGGCTGCGCAGCGCGTCTGAAGAACACAGTGCGCGGTACAAGGGGCCTGTTTCATGTGGTGTCATATCTTGTACTAAAGCTGCCACACCTTGACTAGCTTTCCGTGTATAGTAGCGCTTTGTCCGTCCACTTGTCTTTTCCATCGAAGTTTGTAGCTAAGACCTAACGGGACTAACATCTCTGGAAACCAAATATGTATTCAAAGCATCTAGAGACCTATTCTGAGAGACTTGTAAATCGTCGAAACTGACGTCGCTGAATGTGTCTTCGCACGGGGGAAGATAAAAACTCCCTCCTGGTGTAATGGGAGTGCTGTGCACTGGTGGGGAATCCTTGTTCTATAAACGAAAATAGTGTCTTAAAGTATATTCTCATCGGTGTTCCTGTAATATTACTATCTTGTTTCCAAAGGCTTTCCTTATTTTTTAGGAGGGGACAAGGTGGATAATATTAGTCCTAACGAAACGGATCCCTATGACATATTTTTATTGACAGTAATTAATTGCGTGGAGCAAACTTGACTTTCTCTTATAAAGAGCGACAAAGCATAATTAAAAAAAAAGGTGCCTATTTAGTTAATTTAATAAATGCTTGAAGGGCCAGAATTATGCAAGTCATCAAAATGATCAAACTTACCAAGATAATTTTTCCGATGCCCTTGCTAATGTCTGCGACGTTCAGAGTAGTTTTTGGCACATCTTCCAATGTTTTTTCTTTAACATCAATAGTCGGCCTGCAGTCACGGCATATACCTTTGCAACGGAATGAAACAAATCACCGGTCACTTTTGTTCGCAATGCTAGCAAGGTTTTTCTACTACGGTCTGGTACACTAATTACATCCGCCGGCTAATTAAAATACAGAGAAGTAAGCACGAAAGTGTACTTACCAGAGCCTACCGCAACAAAAACACCTGTTTGTTTTAAAATAGCTTTGGACTCCGACTTGCTTATTCCACGGTCCGCCTTTCTCGTTTTTCCTCTCGAAGCATGCTTTGATAGCCCTGGTGGTACTCGGCATCGATGAACACCTCGGCGCCAGCCAATGTCCAGGGAAGAGCGATGGGATCGGCAAATGGTCCAAGACGAAATGTCGCGCGGAGGAGAAAATATTGATGAGCGCGCTAAAATAAGCTCAACTTCAGAGTTGATATCGCTAACTCCAACACTGCGCGTGTGACCTAATCTGTGATCTTTTTGACATGAAGATAGCGGAACAACGACTGCTCCTTCATATCGTTTGTCAGAGGCGCAAACACCTCCAACTAGTTTCTGAAAACAACAACTAACTTCCATTCACAGCCGCAAAACAAACTCTACGAACTGTGAAAATGAAATGTTTCGTACTCAGCTTGTTCAACTGGCGATTATTAGATTACAGCTCTGCAAATATTGTCTGTATTGTCTGTTTGTTTGTTTTTATACGAGAGTCAGACTTATTATTGGAGGAAAAAATAAGCTTTGATATTTCATGTATCACGAGAAAGAAAAAGGGGTCGTTTTGTTTGGCCTCATTTTGCTATAGTTATGAATAAACAAAATGAAACGAGAAGTGAATGTTATCTGTGACTTTGCGCCGTTTGTTTTGAGGCGTCTCCGCGAGTACAATTAATATAAGTACTCCCTTTTCGTATAAAAAAAGCCTCATATATGTGCCGCTCACCTTTAAACCGGGGCATTAAAATACTTTTTTTCAGACTTCGTAGTCTTTCGGTGGATGTTTTGTTTTGGTTTGCTTTGTTTTTAGCCTTCCTTGGTAATCGCGTGACAAAACCTTTTTAGGCGAACTTTAGGAAATCTTTGCGTGACGGACAAATTTGGTCAAAATTCGACAAGGGTTCATTTGCTGACATGACTTTGTAGACTATGGAAAATATTCCATAAATATTTTTCTTTTTCTCACCTGAGAAATAAATTACTGCAGCCAAAACCTTGCACTTTAGTTTCCATTTAGCAATGGTGTGAATTTGATTAGCTGAGCCAACAAGAGATAAGATCGGGTAGGTGTCAATTTAGACTCCACGTTTAAAGATAGCACTAGCACTGTTTCGTTCAGAGCCTGGTGTTCTGATATTCCTTATTCAAACTAAGCTGAAAGACCTGTATCTGCTTTGTTTTTCATCGAAAAAACGAGAGAAACAATACAAAATCTGCAAGTTCCGGAAATTTGTTCGGCGCGTTTGTTTACGGTTTCCAGACGGCGCTGATACACGGCGCTGATAGAAAGCCTGGAGAAAAAAATTACATCACATTTTAGTACCTCATTTTCTCTCTTGAGGATTCTTAGTTTCAAGTGATTCGGTGCTTTACCGGGCAATGAAACTTTCTTTTGAAAAAGTGCATCAAATTTAGAATTTTAGGCAAGCGAATTTCGGTGAATTTCAGTTGATCACCACGACCTTAAAAATAAATCCACAGGTTTAAAACTGTACTCAAATAACTTGCAAACATTCAAAATATCTTTTTTGACCTTTTCTGAGAGTCTCCCTTTGACGCGAATTAAACAGGACGAAGTTTACTAGAAGGTGTTAAACACGTTTTTTATCGCATATTTTCACGACACGTGGGTCAGAAACAGGAGTATTAATTTCTCGCGTTCAAAAGAACATTTCAATAAAAAAACACTACCACGTGTCTCGGACCATCATACGGTATCTTTAGACAAAAAATGAAAAAATTTGATTTTTCATCATGTGCCACCCCTTGCTCGACGTTAGTGGACATTCACTCTTAAGTTCGTTACTCATTTTTTCATGTGGTATAACTCCAAATTCTCTTCATGCTATTCAAATCACACATTTAGACAATAATTTAAAACATACCTGGGAATTGGCTTGGGTTGTTGAAGGAAATCTTTGTAAGACACCATCGAAGTTCAGGAATTTTCATGATAGGCCGGCGGTAATTGTGTAAACACTTCAAATTTCAAAACGCACAAAAGTAGATATTTACAGCCTAAAGGCTCGTTTTTCGTACTTCGTGTAGGTTTTCCTATTGCAAAGTTGCTTTTTTCAATCAAAAAGTAGGGTAAAAAGGTGAAACTGGGTCTAGTTTAGCCATCTTGAAACACTGAACTCCACCCGCCGGCGACTCTGCGTGACAATCTGTTCCGTGACTGCACGTGACATAACGTACGTTTGAAGAGACGGAGCCGTCAAAATGACAGTCACGGAATCACGGTAGTGACGCAAAGCAATTCTTGAAAGAGTACAACATTTTGGTGCCAACAGTATTTTGAAGAATAAAAATTCAAACGCGCTAGTATTCTGGTACTCACTTTTTATCGAAAAATAAGGACTTTAACAATGGTAATCCCATAAGGATGATGAAACAGGAGGATACCGTATTTACTCGAATAAGCGCCCAACCAATAAGCGTCCACCTCGAGTAAGTGCCCATCCTAAGGGAAGAAAAAGTTAATAAGCGCCTAGCCTCAAATAAGCGCCCTCCTCCTCCCAATCAAACTCAAATAAGCGCTCACCCCCACCCCACCCGCTTAAGTGAATAAGTTCCAACAGAAACTCATAAGGGGTTGAAACGTGTAACTCGCGTTCAATGCTCGTGAATATTCATTTTGACCATATTTGGAAACCTTAGTGACGGATATCCATTTTCAACAAAATGGCTGCTACGCGATCACCATGCAGATGTTTTAAGACAAGAGTTCTGCATTTCAAGGTTAAAAATACACCGTTAAAAGACAAAAAATGGAAAGAGAAAGTTCAAAAGAATGCTCAGCTTTCTTTTTGTGGAGAAAGGGAAGTTTTTCATCAAGAAATCGTCCTTCGAGGAATTCAACCTTGTTTTCTTCAAGGCGGAGCCCATGGTCTTTTTTGAAATGCAACCAAGTCAGCGACGTTTTTGCTGAATTTTCAGGTACATTTTGCACTCTATAGCCAAGAAAATTACGTTTTGAAAGAGAATTTATGTATTTTTCAATGTTTCATAGACGTTTTATAAATTTTTCTCTTCGGCGCTAAAGAAAAATTACAAAATGTGCCCTGATTTGAGATGGATTTTGGGTTGAATTTTGCCATGTGCTTAGCCGATTTCACTTGCGTGAACGGATCCACCGGATCCAGATAGTGTTTTCCGAATTGCTTTAAAGGATTAACTTTTTGGACTTTGAATAAAAATTTTCAAGAAACGGCTTCTCTGTCTATTGTTTTGAGTTTGTTCATTCATAAAATTAGCTCAAAACAAGATCGTGACTACAACATCCAAGTTTAATTTCAGCTTTTAAAATGCTTCTCACATTCATTACAAGCATCACTTTTTGCGAAGTTGTCAGGTACAGGTTTTGGACACTTTTCGATACGCAGCTAATGAATTTTATTAGAAAATATTTTTCACTGTTTATTCTAGACTTTGAACATACGAATTTTAAAAGCCTATTTGCAGTATAAGTTTACTGTGCAGAGGGTCAACAAGGCATCGTTTTTTGAAGTGACAACTTCAAGAAGTTGCGAGGCCGAAAATGGGTTTCATAATGTTACGTTTGGCTCGGGTGGTAAGGCAATAATATCCTGCTCAGTGTTTTGGTAATATTCCTGGTGTCCACCTTTGAAAGCTTTCTCGGCTTTCGGGAGTTTTTCCCCCGTTTGTCGGCCATTTTTTTAAGCGGGCGCGGGAACCTGAAGAAAAATTACGTCACGTTGTTTACGAAGTTTGATTGGTCAGTTATCTCTTCTTCTCGTTCCAAATATGGTACTTTCGAAAATGAATAATCACGAGCATCGGACAAAGCAAACATATGAGAGTTACATGTTTCAACGCCTTATGAGTTTCTGGTTCCAATAAGAGACTTCCCCGAGGACGGAGGTTTCTTCAGAGTATTTTACAGAAACCTTGCTTTGTTACTTATTCGCGTTTTGTTATTAGCATTTGTTTTGTTGCAAAATAAACATACTTCACTTGCTGAAAATGGTGAAAATTTAAGAAGCACCCAGCCTCGAATAAGCGCCCACTCTCAAGGTCCAAAAATTTAATCGTCTTGTCTCTTTACAATCGAGGAAACTTGGAGCTGTTAAATATACTATAAATATTAAATATACTATATTTACCGAACTTCGATGCTTTCGTTTGGAGGCTGCCTTCAGGGAACTCAAGCCAATTCTCAGATATGCTTTAGATTAATGTCTAAATGTGTGAATAAACGAGCACTGGGAGGATTTGGAGCTATACCACATGAAGAATAATGCCACAGAAGACAACTACTAAATTAAAGTTTTTGTCACCGTTAAAACCTGTTCTTCGTTTTTGAATTATGTCAGTTCAACTAGTCTTGATATTGCTTTGAAAGTATCTTCTAGTGAAAGAGGAAGAGTTGTTCTATTGATGGAAAGTGTCCGAATTGCTCCTCGCGGTTTTATTTACGAACGCAAGGAGAGTTGATGTTAGCAAATTTCGGGTTGAAAATACGGCCATTTTGAGACTCCTACCACGAAAACTGATATTCTTACTTTTCTCTAAGATAAAAGGCTCTTTGCGGGAACAACTTACACTAGATTACTTATCTAACTAAAAGCTATTTATGGACCAAAAATGAAGGAAACCGATTTTTCAATTCTTGCCACTCGATGGTCGATATTTCCTGACCGTCACTCTTAAATAAAATGATGCGATAACTAGGTATCGTGCGGTGTGTTGGGAAAATGAGCCAAGCTAAACAGTCTTCTGATCTTTTGTCGGCATATTTTCTTTGTGAATTATCAATCATGGAAGGAAAAAAGAAAAAAAGTGCAGATACAGTAAACCAAATTTTACAGCAAGCAATATCCACTGCCCGCAACTAGCAGATTAGCTAGTCGAGGTGAGCAGTGGTTACACATATGTCAAATATACACAAATAGCTCACAAGAAAGACTAGGGAAAAAGAATAAAAAATAAATAACTAAAATAAGAATAACTTCATTTAAGTTAACAATCTTGTAACAATCTTATAAGAAACCGAGTTTTCAGGAAATTTTTGTTATTAAGTCTATTACGTGCGGGGAAAAAGGGAAAAAATGGGCGAGCGAAGCGATTTTTGTGAGGGTTAGTTCCCACTTTTTTTTTTCTCGCCGTCTCCTCTCGATTATATATAGTCCCCTCCCCAAAACAGAGAGCTTGTTCACACCCTAACTCTCAGCGAAGGAGGGAATATATCTTGAAGAAAAAGAGGCTGTAATTGGGTTTTAACATTTTGAGGTTGTACTTGCTTTAAACCTAAGGTTTTACAGTTCAACCGAAATTTGACCAGGCCAGAACCTGCTAAAAAAAAGAGAGAGAGCAGAGAGATTTACAAGTACATCGTCCAGTATTGTAACCCCTGGGGATGTAGAGGGTAAGCACCCCTGCTCTCACAAATGGAAAGTCCGATCACAGATTAACTTAGTGCAGAATACAATAAAACAACGATCGAGTGGGGACTACCGAGATACTGGCAGTGATGTTTTTAGTTGATTGTCAGCAATATTCGGCGTTTTCTCTGTGCACGGGAGTAGTATTGATTATAAGTTATTCACTGGCTCAATCTCTAGATTCACTGTCTACGAGAATGTTGGATTTTCCTCAAAGTTTTGACTCCAATGTCTATGTGTGAAATTGAAATTGAATAAGTAATGATAAGAGACTTCCCCCTGAGTTTTCTTCAGAGTATTTTACAGAAACCTTGCTTTGTTGCTTTGTTACATCTTCGAGTTTGTTATTGCCATTTATTGTTTTCTTGCAAAATAAACATACTTCACTTGCTGAAAATGGTGAATATTTAATGAGCGCCCAGCCTCGAATAAGCGCCCACCTCGATTAAGCGCCCAATTAAAGCGCCCAGGGCGGTTAATCGAATAAATACGGTAAGCCATTACCCTGTTGTTTGCGAAGTCCAGATAAACTTGCGAATTGCCGTGTTTGAAATTGCTGCAAAGAGCAAAGATCTATCTTTCGCGCAATATGTACGTTACTTACATGCGGTGAGGGTAAAAGGAGGAATGAGTTTTCGGAGTGGCATGCGGCATGGCTTGCGAAATGACATAATTATGCAGGATTTGATATACCAAAAATGGCACGAAGAAATAAATTAAACAGGAAAGCATGCGCGCGTCTCTACCGCGCCTTTTTTGCTATTAAAACAAGGCTAAAATTGACACACAGCTGATACACCAATACTTGATAAGTCATCGATAACTCGTTTCCAAAATAAACTGAAACAGTTCTTTACTCTCGTCTCCTCATCACATCCTCAAAAACATCGTAACGGCAGAAGAGGTAAAATAGAAGGGTTGTGACTAGAATGGATACCTCAAAATCAGGTTGGACACCTTATGTTCATTGTACAACGCTATGCTCTACACTATGCTATAGTATATTTAGGCGAATTTACTGGGCACGAGAACTTTTAGAAAAGTGGGGAAATCAGGGTAAGAGACAGTTGTGCAAGGAAAAGAGTTGAATACAGGGTTTAGCACCGTGGTACAGTGATTAGGGTTAAGCATTGTTTTAAAAACGGTTAGCTTTCATTAATGTAATGATCAACGCCATGTAAAGTACGTTAAAATTAACTGGTCTCGGAAGTTAGCCCTTGATGGATACGGATATATATTATACATCAAATGACGCGGGTTCAAGTCCTACATACTACCTACTGTTTTCTTTCTTCTCTTATTTACAACTCCTTCGATATCATGTATTTTGAGTGAAGATGACAATCTGACTTTGGGGTATCCATTCTAGTCACAACCAGAAGAATAGAAGGGAGGAAGAGAGAGAGGACCCTGGGAACGAGGCTTTTAAGAAATGGCAGACTCGGTAGTCCCAAATGAAAGAAACAAATAAGCTTCGTAAATACGTGCAGACGTAGTGTGTCGGAAATCTGTCTGGGTTTTTAAGGGTATA
>OZ037993.1:41250284-41270284 GCA_964035705.1 Porites rus | reverse complement strand
TCTTTTACTATCGTAGACAAAACAAAGCAGGAGTTTCAATCCTCCTCGAGGGCAATTTACTGATGATACAGTTCTTCTGCTAACGAAAGAAAGTTTGAAATGGTATTTTATGGCTGCTTTTTTGCTCAAATGGATTTTATGTTGAAAGTGCATGCTGCGATAAATTTAGCTTATTCAGAAAAAGAATGATCTAACTTTGTTCAAGTTACCTTAAAAATAATTTACAGTTCACTACCTTGTCATGCTTCTTTGCTCTCGATTGGGTGTTTGGAGTGGGATGTACATACTCTGTATCTATTCAATATGCTTACTAGACCGAAAATCAATTACGGAGATCCGGTTGATGAATGAAGAGATTGGTTTCTAAAGAAATTTTGGAGTTGCATTGGTGGGATCTGAAGTGACACACAGAAATTTGGTCATAAAGTAGATTGCATTGGTCATCGCAGATTCAAAGATTGAGAAGCTGACGTTAGGGTGCTAGGACGATCTCAAGGAGAAATGACTAGCGCTAAGGGACCGGTCATTATTTATCGCGTGGAGGGGGGGGGGTTGGGGGGTTGGGGGGGGTCACTTGATTTTTAGGAGAACAAAAGGGGGGATCAGTCGTCATTGAGAACCCAAAAGCGGGGGTCACTGAAGATTTTGCAAGGATTCAGAGGGGGGACCACTAAAATTTGCTTGGAAAATGAAGACATGGTGGCGTGGGGGGGGAGGGTGGGGGGGTCGCGAAAGTCGTCAAATGTTATTAGGAGGGATCACTTCAGTGAAGTAACATTCAAAGGGGGGATCGGCTAAATTTCACCTTGTTTAGCCCCAAACCCTCCACGTTTTAAGTGGCATGACATACACTTACTTGTGAAATCCTCACTAGTTGAGCGGAGAGCCCGAGTTCTATATTGGAAAGAGAATCTTACTTCAGTTTTTCATCAAGTTCACGTTGAAAACAATTCACAGTTCATTTACTTATCTAGACCTTTCTAACTCCAAGCGTTTTACCTGTATTAAAAACATGTCAGAGCGTGGTGTTAGCGTAGGGATATTAAATGCTCTGTGCCTGCGCCACAAAAGTCTTCCGATCACGCTTTGTCAACCAGCTGTGACATTACCTACCTAGTTCCTTTCTGTTATTTACCATTTATGCAGTTCTTTTGCTCCCGATCACAAGTTTCAAATGAAATATTACGACTCAAATATGTTTTTAGTTTGGAAACACTAGCTATGGTGACGGATTTTTTTGAAAAGAGATTTCTTTTCAAGAGGCCCTGACAGAGGGCGGTCCCATGTCGCTCGTCTGAATTTTAAAACGTCTCGTGTCGGTGTTTATAAATGCTTCACGTCGCTTTCGGAAGTTGAACGAAAATTCTTTGTCTTTGTCGGAATTTTAGAAAAGGGGGATAGCGATGTGTTGTAAAGAAAGCACTACAGTTCTGCAATTTCTCAGGTAACATTTCGCGTATCGAAGACCTGTTTCGGGGTTGGAAGCGGAATGATGAATTATTAAACATAGTTTCAAAACATGTAAGAATCATGAATCTTTGTTTTAAAGACTTGGGAATCATGAATCTTTGTGCTTCAGCTCAGGAATCATGAACCATGAGACTCTGAGAAAAGCTCAACAGAATACACGTATAAATTAACTGCGTTCGATTCAGAAAAAAGCAGGATTTGGCGTTTCCGAGAGTTTTCCATAGCGCCCTATATAGTTCGTGCATTCGGGGCTGGCAGTCCGCTTGTTTCTCCAGTAACCTGGTGCATAATGTTCGGTTACGAAAAAACTCCATACCTATACAAAATGCATGATGACCCCGAGTCTGGATGAAGCAGAAGTTTGATGAACACCAAAGGCTGAATACAAAACGAGACTAAGTTTCCACTCCCGAGGAAATCATTAAGTCAATAGGTGATCAAATGTCTTCTTGAATCATGATCTGGAAGAAAATTCTTGTAGGAATCATGAATCATTCTGGCAAAACGAAAGGAATCATGAATATCAAGATTCAAATGATTCCGCTTCTACCCCGAACCTAAGGTCCTATTTGACATCGAATTCTCATGCAAACGGCGCCATTTTCACGCCAGCTTGATGATCTTGACGACCTTGATCGCGTCGACCGTGATGCGTTTGGTCTCTACTATGACCTATAATAGATTTATAAGCAATCTCAGGTAAACTTGATCCAAATTATCTATATTTTTAACGGAATCGACAAACCGAGGTTATTTGCTACTTATTCAATCATTTTTCCTGGAGAGTCTAGACATAGAAATCAGCCTCTGAGAAATCGCGTTGAAATCAGAGAGCCTTTTTATAGATTATACCAAGAGAGGATAAAGGGGACAGAGAAGGCATCCCTCATACACACCCTATTCCATAGGTAATTCGGTAATTCGTCACGAGTTATTTTTAAGACCACAGATCCCAAGGGGGATTAGACAACAGTCAATCACATGGCGCGAATGTGTTCCGCGTGGATGACCCACGCTCAGACCAACGCGTCCTTCACGAATTGACGTGCGAAACCTCCACGAAACGTCCACACAGCGCGCGAGGTAACTTTATCCCGATTCTAAAAATAACTCGAGACGAATTACCTATGGAATAGGGTGTGTACGCGGGATGCCTTCTCTGTCCCCTTTATCCTCTCTTGATTATACTGTATTTTTCGTACCATACTGACGGTAATTTCAAGTCACAGTTATAAACTACGATCAGTTAAAGTTTCAGGAGACAAGTGTTGTTTACTGTTTTTACTCAACATGCTCCTTGCGTTTTTTTTTTCAAATTCGGTTTCCAGATAGGATCTTTTGCCCTCTTTGAGGTGCTACTCTTTGTGAGCCGATGCATATGTCCAACGTCCGACAAAGGTCGAAAAGGATGATATATAGTTATATAGGTGATTAATTTAAATTGTTCAATTCAACATACATATTATACCTATTAGATTTACATAGACAATTAATACAATTTAAGAGTGTGTCCATGAGAGAACCAGGCAGGGAGTGATAATGCTCAAATCACGGATTTCGCTCAAACTTGGCACAATTGATGGGTGTGGTGAGTTATTAACCTCGACAAAAAATAAGGTCGCAATACTGAATTCCCTGGGATTTACAGGGACCCCCCCTAAAAACGACAAAATCTACTCATTTTTGCATAATTAATTAGCTAACTTTGGTTTGGCTGTTCAACAAGAAGAAAGGACAACTTCAAATCTAATCAACTTTATCGTCTTCTATGTTTATCAGACTTAATGCTCAGTAATTTATTTTTACTCTCTAATTCCATCTCTTGCTATTATTTAGCCTAAAGTAAAGACATTTTCTCACTGTTTTGACGAAACCCTAAATTTAAGGTATTTTAGTGGCTAACATCTCCCATGAGCAACAACCTATGTACTTAATTCTCACATATTCTTTGAAAGACATCCTTAAGGTTATCAAATCAATCATAAGATATTTGGGCAATCTCATACTTTATCAATAATGACGTATTATGTACATCTGACTTGACGCTTATTTGTCATTTGACCAAAATACGAAGAAACGTAACATTCGTTTTTTTAAACAAAAATAGCACAAAGTTGGCGAGAAGTCACAAATCAGATGCCTCATTATCAATACTAATAGCGGAATTGTTAGAAAGTGTCACCTGAGGCATGTTTTCTGTTTTTTTTTTTTTTTTTTTTTTTATGGACCGCTTGAGTAAACACAAGGAGCAAAAGATTTAGTTCAAAACTTCGATCGGTCCAACTTGTAGGTGAAGCAAGACCCAACAAGGATAAAAGATAGTGAATAAATGTTACATACGCGTCTCTCAGATGCTTTAGTCCAGATTTGCTGCTCCAGTTTCGTCTGGTCCTCTGTGGCGTTACTTCGTGACGGGGTAGTGAAATCGAAACATCTTGAAACTGTGGCGGCTTTTCACCGAACATTCGAAGTCTTTGAAATAAGTTGTAGTCAGAATGAACAAAATCATTCTCAAAGGACAAGAAGGATCACTGACAATCCGTCTATATCTACGGAAAACAACCACCTGCTCGAACACCCACCATCTTTAACTTTGGACTCTGCCTAAACGATGGAATCTGCGACGCCGGACTACCGGACTCCGGAATGCGGAATACGCTATCTATTGTTTGTACGCGCCAATATCCTGTTGTAACTGGTGTGTTGAAAATAGGTTGTGAAAGTCGTGTTACTTAAAATTTTGAGTTTATTCGGTGCTGACATTAATTACCATGATAATAATCGTTCATAATAGCCCTTTTTGTAGTCAGACCGTGCCGTGCAATTTTTAGACAATTAATGACTTGCCACTGGGTATACTGACTTACTTACTTGTATTTTAATCTTCGTAGTCTTACAACTATACAGGTTGGTATCTGTATCTGGGTATATTATTGACTACAAAAATATAATAATAACCGTTTATAAGTGTTGAGGAAAAACTTCTGAGAAATGCAAAAGACCCAAAAGGAGGCACTAATACACTGCAAAAAAAGTCGACAAGACTTCTTTAGCTATTCAAGGAAGGTGTTAAAGAACAGTTTCTTGAACACAGACTAATACACTATATTCACTTCTCATTTAAGCTGTCATTTGCGGATTCATACAGTAGATTAAGTTCTCTTAACGGACACTCGTATAATAGCGAATAGCTCTACTTACGACCGCCATCACAAAATCCCGTTTCAACTCACACTCAAACTCTGGATTTTTACATTCCCGTAGGCGGCCGCGGACACTTAAAGGGTTTACCGGCGAATTAGAAGTTAGCTTTGATTTAAAGCTCTAGTAAGCAGACACTCGAAAGAAAATCTTATCCGCCTCTGAATGTTGTTGTTGTTGTTTTTTTTTTCATATCATGTCCACAGTCATATCGCTGTTTGTCACTGTTATGAATCATTCTTATATATCCGTTTCAGAGTTACCGTATGAGATTCATTCTTGTAAGCGGCCAGATCCAGTTAAGGACACCTTTTTCTCGTCTCGAGGGTGTCCTCTTACGAGAGCTTCCACTATATTACAATTTGGGAAGGGTGTTAAACATATGGAAGCGGTTGTTTGAGAAAAATATCTAACTCAATGTGAAAGTGTGGTGTATTTTGAATTCTACTTGGGAACATTACTGCCACAGTTAGGCTTTAAAAGAACCCCAAAAGACCGTGCTAGATAAAAAACAGTCAAATCTGGTGCCAGCAGGGTAGGGCATTTGTACGCAATTTGGCCACTTTCCCGGGGAGAAGGGGCTCCAGAATGAAAAAAAAAAAAAAATGGAATTCTTGTCGCAAGCCAATCTGGACGTGTCTCACGCTTTATTTTTCTCTTTGAACTGGTCTGCACCAACATCCAGCTTCACTTCGCTGCTATTTCACGTGCAAGTAAAAAATAGTTCTTTCCAAAACACGAAGACAAAGCGACTTCTATCTTCGAGTTTGAGAAGACATGGGATCATTTATAATCATGGTCTGAATAAAGTTGCCAATAGATTTGGAATTCTAAACTATTTATTAGCATACAATAACAATAAAATAATCTCAAAGAATGTCGGACAGTCATATTCTCGACTGAACTTTGTTCACTGGACTCTCGCTCCTGGCTCCTGGCTCCTGACTCCCGATACGATGTTTCCGTATGGTGGCAACAGCGGCTTAAAAATGCGGGCTCCAGTTAATGTCAAAGATGGCGGACGTTTGTAACCCGGGTTTGTAACATGTGAATTGAGCTACAACGCTAGCAGAAATAATTCTTTCAATGGGTTAAAAATCGGCTTTCTACTTTTCGTATTGTTTTCTCCTTAAACAACTTGATTTGGATTTTGGTGCGTAAACTGATGGCTAAGGAATTTCAGTCGTACAGCGAGTCACGACGCTGAACTACGCTTAACTGGACATCGAAGGTGGCATGGGGAACAAATCAAAGCGTACACAAACTAGCAGTTGAGACATCTAAGAGATACGTATATGGATTTTATTGACCGTTTATATTGTTTTTAGGGCGAAATTGTTAAAGTAAGTAAAACTGTGAATTAAATCTTTGTATGTTGTTTTTACTTGAAAAGATCGCGTATATAGCTATCAAAATTCATCGTTAGAGTTTCTTGCACAACAATTTCAACGATTCTACCTTTATTAATGTTAAATCATTGTCTGATGAGTTTTTTTGTTCGATTTCTCCTCATTCAAAGGCAAACACACGAATATTGTGAGGGCCTGAATTTTGATGAAATATGCAAAAGTCGTTCAGTCACATGAACAGTTTATGTCAATACATGGAAGAAAGTGAATTGCCCAAACTTTTTATGATATTTTTCTTAACTTAAGTGATGGCTTTAACTACTCATGCAAAAGTTATAAAGATAAGCTGTTGCTCATCAGAGATATTTGGGAATAAAATACCCTAATTTTACGACTTACTCAAAACTTGAAAATGATGACCCAACCTAAGGGGGCTAAGAGGGAGGAAATTGAATGGGCGACTTTAAACAGTTTAACGTGCTTAAAGTCTTATGAACTCAGATTATCTCTCAGTGCATTTAAGTTCAGGGTGGCTTTTCTGTTTGTTGCACTGGCATCGTAAAGTTAGCCAATTAATTATGCATAAAACGGGCAAAATGGCGATTTTTACAGGGGGAGCCCGGATCTCCCAGGGAATTCAATATTTTGACCTGTCATTCTGTCACATAAGTTAACTCCTGATACCTAACATTTCTACCGAGTTTGAGCGAAATCGGTGATTTGAGCATTATCACCCCCTGCCTGGTTCTGCCTGGTCTTCTCATGGACACACTCTTAAATAGGGAATAAAATATAGTAACATCAAGTATAGAGCGAGTTGGGATCATCCAAATTGTAAAGGCCAATCTATTGGATGACCCCAATAGAATACAATTACATCTGTACATACAGAATTTAGAATATATTATTTTTACAAAAAGCATTTCCTCTTGAGCTAAGGCAGAAGTTCAGGGGCAAGTGAATCTGAAGGGCAAGAAAATTGACGAAAATTTCATTTTACGCTCTGTCGCTCCGTAATTTTGGGTCATGTTTTGCTTGTCGGAATTTACCCTGGTGGGGCCGCTTTCAAGTCACTTTGACCCCAACGCACTGTTCAGTAATGAGTTTCTTTATGCTTCTGGACTTGAGTTCAGTCTTAATAACAGTGTTTGCGAAAAGCTGGATTAGCACTTTAAACGTTTTCGTACTTTAAACACATAGTTAAGCAGAGATTCCAACTCACAGTTCACTTAAATATCCTGTTCCCGATCAGTGAAATTTCAAACAGTAAGTAGTATTACTTTTCCCAATTGCTTTGCAACAGTTCTCTAAAGCATTTATGCTTTCACGGTTTTAATTTGGCTTGATAAAAATTTTCTTTCGTTACCACTGTGAAGCTTCTCCATGCAATTAACAGTTTGATTCAAGCTTTAATCAGCTGAATCAGTCAGTGGAGACCGGACGACGCACATAACGGCGAGCGCTCCCCGTTCAACTTGCAAGTTCTTCTGCTTCTGAAAATACATGTATAAGTTCAAAATATATTTTATCAGGGGCACCCAATGACGGTTTCCACCCAAATGCGTTGAAAAAACTTTTTAGCCATCCAGAATACTTTTAGACCTCTAGAAATGTATTCTAAGTGGGGCTATAAAATTTGAATCTGTTCGGTCATCCATCCATTTTATTTGAAAACCTGAATTCACAGTTCACTGAGTTATCTAGAATTTTCTTCCTCTGAGCGTAAGGGTAGAAAAGCTGTTATGAGTGGCCATTTTTTGTTGTTGTTGTTTGTTTATTCGCACTGTTTCCATAGATTACATATTGCACATTGTCTACATTATTTAGACAAAAGAAGAAAATAAACATATTAGCAATAACAAGAAGAGAAACATTGTCAGTTAGTGCACTCAAGTTACCTTAAGGGTATGTCATTCCATTATTGTTCACTTAACAAATGGAGTTTGTAGTGCGCTCTAAAAGAATCAGGAGGTAATAATTTTAGGGATATAGGTATCGACTCCCAGAGCTTAGAGGCAAAAAATTTAGATGCAAATTTACCATAATTTGTTCTAGCATGTATTCTATAATAATTATCTTGGGTTGCATATCCTGTACTGTGGAAGTGCATGTTGGAAATTGGTTAAAGAAGTTCAGAGAACAAATGTGGAATATTGTTGCCTTTGTTTCTGATTTAGCTGATAAAAGTTGCTATTTTTAGTTTTACTGGGTTTTTAGGTTTCAAGATACCAGGAAGTTTAAAGTATGGACCTAGATTCTTCTGTCTGTATGCAAAAAAAAAAAACATCTAACACATTTATTAACTACTATTTATATTTTCTCTAACCTGGGTTTTTATGTAATCCCCCAGCTCATTAAACCATAGTTCACATATGGGTAGATGGGAGTATAATATAAATTAGTTAGCATAAGCAAATTTAGAAGATGTCTCAGTTTAAAAAGAATTACCAGATTTTTAGCTATTTTACTGTTAACATGTGAAATTTGGCTCTGCCACTGAAGATCCTCATCTATATAAACTCCAAAGTATTTTATGCAGCTTTTGCGACCAATGTTTCAAATACTTAATCCAGCGTTTTTCCTATGTGTAGATGTTATTAACATATAGTTAGTCTTATTGAAATTTATTGAAAGCTTATTCGCATAGCAGTGTTGCTTATTATATAACTGATTCATCATTCATAACAGTTTGTAGTAAGTCTAATTTTTTTGAGGAGTAAAATTTATTAGTATCATCCGAAAAAATTCTAAATTGTAAAACATCCGCAGAGTCTGGGAGATCATTCAAAATGTACAAAAGAAAAGAGAAGTGGACCAAGTGTTGATCCTTGTGGTATGCCACATCTAATTGTTAATGAAGCCGATTTAATGTTACCTATCTGTACATACTGAGTTCTGTTACTCAAATAGCTGTAAAACAATTCTAGGGGCAGACCCCTTATTCCATATTTTTCAAGCGTCCTCAGTAATATACTAAGATAAGCATCAAATGCCTTTGGAAATTCTAGGAACATCCCACGTGTATAAAGATGATTGTCAATTGAACTTTTAACATAGTCTGTAATTTCAATAATGGCTTGCTCAGTGGAAAAGCCTTTCCTAAAACCAAATTGATATTGATAAAGAATATTCTCCTTTTCTATAAAGGCTACCAGTTGATCATAAACCACTGCACAAAGACTTTGCCCGAGGCTACAGACGTATCGAATAATGTTGTACAGGGCGTTGCTAATGGCTCATGAGCTACGCTGATCAGTTTATTAGGAACTGTTAGAGACACTTCGTTTGGGTTAAGTTGAAAGAAGAGTAAAGATACACTAGTCTCATTAACTGGTGACATAATGAAGCTATTGCCAGGAGACTTTATGAATAGCCTTTAGTTCGATACCCTGGATAACGCGCACTCATCTTATTCCTTTCGCGCGCTTTCTCTTCTTTCTTTTTTTTTCTTCTCTGGCCTTTTCTTCTTCTGCTCAGTATTTCACTACTTAGCCTCACTTGGCGATCAGCAGGAAAAAGATTCCGCGAAAACCCGGCCTATTCCTAGTCTTTCACAAAGTCCCTTTCAGTCACTTCACTCGCTTTAAGGCCACAGACAAACTTTAACCTTGTAATACTGTTAAAAAAAAAGTCAACTTGGTGGAAGTTTTGGGAAAACCCCAGGGATCTTAAAACGTTTTGAAGGCAATAACGGCTGGCCATAAGAATTACTGTTAAAAAAAAGAGGTCAGCTTGGTGGAAGTTTTCCGAGAACCCCAGGATCTTAAAAGGTTTGAAAGGAATAACAGCTGGTCGTGAGAATTGGAAAGAGATTTTCTGTTTGATTTTTCTTCACTTTAACTTAATCTCGATGGTTCGGGTATAATTGGAAAGAATTTTTTCCACCTCAACTAGGTATCCAAGCTTTCGATGACCGTTAAACTAATGACTTAATAAACGGTGTAAAAAAAGTCGAGCACTCGCGGCTCTAATAGGATTAATAGGGCGGTTATAATTTGAAAAAGATTTTCTGTTTCAATTTTTCTTCAGTTTGACTTCATCTTGACCATTTGGGTATGTTTGTAAAGAATTTTTCGCTACCTCAATTAGGTATCCAAGTCTTCGATGACCGTTAAACTAATGACTTAACTAGCGGGTGTATAAAAGTCGAGGACTCGCGGCTCTAATGGGATTAATCGGGCGGTTATAATGGGTGGTTAAGATGAGGATGAGAGACGTTTTGACCTTTATTACTGTCAAGAGGGCCCCACCTTCTCCTTACATTATTGTCACCATGGATGTGAACAATCAGGTGGCTAGCGTTAGTCTATTTTAGTCATAAAATAGTTGAACATTTGCGTTGACCAAAATATATAATGACAAAAAAGGGAGTGCACTGACAAGATTACATTTTATAAGTTTATTTTGATCATCTCTTTCCACCAAATGCTCTTTAAAAGGAGTAAAATCACGCAATCTCAGAATCACGCTACACCCTTGCTCCATAACACCTAGTAGCAAAAATTAGTTTCCGCGAAACAGAAAATAAATGCCCAATCCGCAAAAATAAACAACCGTGAAAATTTCGTGCCACACGGTACACCCACCTAACTTGCTTTGTATCGACCATCAATTATCATTTTCATCTATTTGTAGCTTCAGTTCAAACAGTTAAGAGAGACCCGTAGGTGGGGGTGGTGTCCGGAATGGGAATGGGTTTAGCGGGGTTACTTCTTCCTCTCATACGCTATCAGTTGTCTGTTGTGGTAAACTTCTCGTTTTCATACAATACATAATTTCTATCTAGTATAGGTTTTATGGCAGCCCAGTATACACCTTCTGGTGTCTAGTTATCTAATGATATTGAAATAAGTGACCCGGTATTCTGTAGTTTAGCCAGTGGAGGAGTTAAAAAGCACTTTTTTCATCCCCTCACTTGATAAATTTTAATTTTTAGTGGACAAAAAGAATCATTTCAATTAAAAACAGTTTATTTCGATTAAAAATGAATAAGAATTTTAGAAAGAGCCTCAAATACTGATACCGACTTGTAAATAGTGCTTTGACTAAATAATTTTTTTTCTTCTTCAGCGAAATTAATTGTAAATCCTAGGTTTTAATAGTTAGTTTTGTTATCAATAAAAGGTTATTGTTTAAAAAAAAAATGTCGTTTCTACTTTTGTAATATTTCTTTTGTTTTTTTTTATGAACAAAATAAGATGCACGGACGGAGCCGAGAACACGGTTGTTTCATTCGAATGTGTACATGTTCAAGCGTAAACAGAAATGAGAGACAGACTATCGACATGTTATCAGTTCTAAGAAATCGTCCGCACATCTCATATCAGTGTCAGCATTAAAGTTACATTTTGCTATTTGTCTTTATTTTTCCTTGAATGATCGCCTTTTAGTTATTTTTCTTGTTAGGTCTCGCTAGCTTTCACTATAAGAATTGTAAGAAAAACAATCACTAAGGTTTCGCATATTAACACTAAAATGTGATACTAGTTGATTACGTTAACTGGTAAACGCGCTTTCTCTTTGTTAGAGTGCAAGTAATTTCAACTCCAAATGTCTTCCGTCTCTGCCCGATTTCAATGAGCTGGCGGTCGTATCATTAGCATTTTATGGTGAGAGGTATATCCTTGACCAACTCGGATGTGACTAAATCTCACTTTTATTAGTTCCCAACACCAAAAAAACATTACAGTAAATTGTTCCCTTATTTTCAAGTCCTATTCCACTATGTTCTTCTGACAAATGTGGGCCGCCAGGTTCCGAACCTGTGAAGGTAAAAACAAATCAGACAATTAATCATTTATTTCAAAATATGTATTCTTGATTTGCAACCACGTTTCAAGGCGTCCATGTTGGTGGTCAAGACGTCACTTACAAATTGACCTAAAACGACTGGCTACTTTTCAAAACGAGCTTAAACGCTTAACAAATTTGAAAGATTTGCATTTTTAATCCAGGAAAAAAAAAAAGAAAAAGAAGAAAGTGTCATATTATTATTTAAAATCTTGCTTCACATTATTTAGAGAATTTTAATGATTATATTTAGATAGATAATATGCCAGCTTACATTAAATCATAATTAAGTATGAGGAGCCCAATTTCTACTAGCTATTTAGCTTCTATTGGGCTTCCTCGCCATTCTATCTATTACAAAAGTTAAGTCACTTAATATTAGATTTAATTTTGAACTATTTTTGCAGCTTTTCCTGCCCTGTAAATTTGCATCTTAGTAATATTATATATATATACATTTCTTTCTGTAATATTTATTCTAAGTGGCAAATGTAAAGTAAATTTCAAAAAAATATATATCACTAGAAAAACACCTTTAGCATAAGCAAAAGCAAAAGGGTCCTGGAAAGGTCTCGGATCCGCACAATTAATCCCGTCATTAAGCAACTTCTCCTGTTGGGACTTTTTAGGACTTGATATGTTATTAAGGATTGGCGTCCGAGTCTAAGAACAGTTGAAATATCTTTTGCAAGTAGTCGCAGCCACTCGCGGATAAACGTTTTTATCCCGCAAAATGATTGGACCAAATGGTGTCATGACTACTCCGCAAAGTCGTTCGTTTTTCGCGTTATTTTTGTTGTTGTTGCTTATTTGTTATTAAACCTTTGCTCATAAAGAACAAATCACTTTATTAAAAATTGACATTGATTCCGTGGCGCAGCTGTCGCGAAGTGCGAATTCTAACTTTTTCTCACTGTAATACAAGAACTGACAGGTTCTCCTTGCGGAGTGGCTACATGTACTCTGTGACAATCGCCAAATTAGAAAACAAATATTTGTTCATAATTTTTTGCGGCTTTCCTTGGTTCCTTTTTGCGACTTTACTAGAACGCTCCACACTAAAAGGCTCAATTTTTACAGGTTGAAGAATATGAAATGGCTGAAGGAAATTTTTCATTTAGATGTATTTAATGGGGTAAAAATTTTCCCGAACAGGCACACCATATGATAATGCTTCACGTTTTCTCGTATTATCGTTTATTAGGTTATAGAATCCTATGATCACTGACTTCACCTAAGGCACCATGGGTAAAAAAAAATCGGTTACCTTTGCATCGAAGAAATTTTGGTTCTGATAAAATCCCCCGTAAGTACGCCACCCCCTGACGTAAGCAGGAGTGAAATATCGTATTTCAAGTACCCGCGCGTTTTGGTGGTAAATCGCATGGCCGCCCGGACTTAAAGAGGGAAAAAATAACAACAAGGCCGATTCCTTTTTTTCAACTTAATTTTAATGTCTACTCTGACGTGGATGACAGAGAAAAAGCTGAAGGGAGAGATAAAGTACAAAAGAGACGACTTTCGTTAAAAGGAAAACATGAAGATGTTTTACTGGCGGTAAGAAGCTAGGGGCCACTAAGGTAAAAATGAGCGGCAGTTAAAAAAAATAAGCAAACAGAAACACATTCGACGTTTCCTCATAGAACGAGTAACTAGGAAATCTCTGGGAGTTTCACGTGGAAAACAGCAAAAAAAAATGTACAAAAACGTGTGCTGCACTTGCAATGATGTTTCTTTTTTGCTCATCAGACCTTTTGTTTGTTTTTGTTTTTTCTGTTTTGCCGTTCTCGTTGCCTTTGCCATTTAGCATTACAGAATTTCAGTTTTTTATATGAAGAAACTATAAGTATATTAACGAGAGCTTGTTTTTAGCTTGCTTTTAATTCTCTGAACTCTCTTACAGAGTTACCTCGTGACTATTCTGCAGTTTTTTTCTCTTTTTCACATAGCTGAGAGCGTTTAACTTAAAACCTTTTCAAAGTTTTCAAGTTTTATGTCAGTGAGAATCGTTTCCCCTTGGGTTCCCAGTCACCAGTGATGTGTCATTGGTTATTCTTTAGATTGTTTTTCGCTCCAGCCGAGACAATAGAAAGATGGTAGTCTCTTCTATAAGTTTTTTTACCCTTCAATCGGCAAATTTCCTGACAGGAAATTTATTTCTGGGATTATGCTCGTATTTTGACTCCAGCTTCGGTGTTTCAATTCCTAAACCCCATAACCTATGTAGCAAAATTTTCAGCAGAAAACAGCCTATCAAATGAAATAACCCGTAAATAGACATGTTTTAATCCAATTTCTTTTGTGATTTTTTTTCAATTTCAAACTTGAAAGTGACTGCTAGGAAAAATTGTTGCCTTCTTCGTAGCAACTAGCCATTACAATGCAACAAACAGTCTCAATACCACTAATAACCATACTGCTTCGCATTCCCAGCTTTTGTTTGCTTGTAAACCTTTTTTGGTCACAAACAAAGTCTCATTTCTACAGCTAATTGAAAAAGAGGAACATTCAAGGGAATTTGTCTTGACAAAATCAGCTGAAAATTGCTGAAAGTGGCATCCTCGGAGACCCAGGGGCAGTCAGTCGGGTCGGGAGAAAAGGCGGGACGGAAGTTTTCAAGTACGGGCGAAAGAGCCCTTGGGTACCGAGTCTCACCGAGCTATTTCCAAAAATTCAAGCGGACGCCGGCTCCTGATTGGGCACAAAAATGCTTTGTATTATTGTGCCCAATCGGCGAACAGTTTCTCCTGAGTTCTTTTCGTGAGTTCGTACACGACGGCTATTGTTGCGATCGCGGCTTGTCTGGCTCATGCACTAAAGAAATGCACGCAGTCAGGAAACTTTCAGTTTGATATAAAATCCCCATCTGATTTCAAAATACTGTCTGCCCGAAAACTAAAGACGCTTTTCCAAAAATACAAGCTTGATCTTACAACAGGAATTCACGCTTGCATCGATCACGTCTTGCGTAAATATTAGGGAATTTTTAAAAGATACCACGACGGCTGACAACCACGAAAACGTCGCATGGAAAAAGGAATTCACATTTTTTCAGTTGCTATCGTGATTATTCCAACTCACTTACTTTGTAAAATGCAAGCGAACTCTTCTGGAGCTGAATTTTTATCAACCATATCCAAGTTCATGAAGAGAATGAATTTTGTCACTGCTTGTTTACGTCCTTCACAAAACGTGAAATTAGGCATTTTCACGGGTAGTCGTGCATTTGACGGCAAAGAAATGTACAAAAAAGTGTGATGCACGTGCATAGTTGTTATTTTGCCTTGTCAAGCTATTGCTTATTTGACTTTCTCGTCGCCGCCGCATCTTTAACTTCCTATTATTTACGATACATTGTGATTAGTCAAAAACAGAATATTCTCGGGGCAAATTGGATTGCTCCTGCTGATAGAATCCCAAACATTTTTTCGACTCATCGGTAGTTCCTTCGTTTCTGGTTATCTCGCGCAACTTGGTGAACGAAGCGGGCAAGTGTGACAAGACAAAATAGCCGTCGTGTGCGAACTCACGAAAAGAACTCAGAAGAAACTGTTCACCAATCGGGCACAATAATAAAACGATTTTTTTTTTGCCCAATCAGGAGCCGGCATCCGCTTGATTTTTTGGAAATAGTTCGGTGAGAGACGGTACCCAGGGGCTCTTTCGCCCGTACTTGAAAACTTCCGTCCCGCCTTTTCTCCCGGCCCAACTGACTGCCCCTAGGTCTCCGAGGATGAAAGTGGCAGAAACGAACTCCAAACGCCACTCGATTTGGGCTTCATGTAAAACACAATGAATCATCCAAGGGCCTTATCTACTGCTCCCCAGATCCCCCAAACCAAGGGACGCTCTGAGCGTACAGCAGATTAAAGGGTTTCTTTAGTTCGTATTTTCATTATCTAGAAAATGTGATAATAGTTGCGCAATCCAGGTGGCCAAAGTTTGTTTGCACAGTGCAGATCTCACTCGTAAATCAAGCTTTGAGGGCTGCGCTAAGATTAAGTTAAACCAATTCTTATCGCAAATTTGTTCGATCTGAAGAAAGCGCTTTCTGTTGCATCACTAGCTTTTCGGTCAATCTGTTTATTTTTCACAGACTTGATTACTACCTAAATCTTCCTTTCTGTTAGTCCCCAACACCATGCCAAAAGTCATAGCTAATTGACCCCTTTACCAGCAAAAAATTATTTACTCGTTCAAAATGTTTTTCACAACATTACACAGGTTAATTTTTCACGTCAAGCTAACGCTCACCAAATTTTGATCATTGACGTCATTAATGAGTAAGGAAGCAAAAACAAAAAAAAAAATAGAAAAGTGACATTTTTAGGTGTATCCTGTTTGCTTATTTTATTTTATTTCTTTATTTATTGTTTCACACTATTTAGATTAATATTTACTGCTAGCATCTCGCTTACTCAGCGTTAGACTAAGAAAGCTTTCACATCGAGATTAAATTTTAAGTTTTGTTTTTTTTGAAATCATGTACTCCTCTAATAGTTTGTAGTCCTTCTTTCAAATCCAGGGTCCATGAGATAAAGTCACATATATGTATTTAAGCTTCCTTGTGCTAATAAATCAAAGACAGACGGAATTAAGTGAAAAATTCATTATGAAATGGGTGTGTGGTTATAAATTGACTAGTACAAGGAACTTTTATACGTTTATACAGGTCAATACTCACTTATAGTGGTTTCAGTAGACTTAACGACCCCAGCTAGCACCACCTGCAATTGAACAGTTGTGACACAATATAATGAAATGCAAGTTGTTGTTTTGTGTTTTTGTTTTTCTCTCGAAACAGTATTTAATCGCGTCTACCACATGAGAAGATCCTTCAAGGGGTAACAGCATTCCAGCAAAATAAAGGAGCAACGAATGCTTACGAGGTAGCGGTTGTCAGTCTAATACGGGTTTTAGAGAAAGTCATTGTAGTGGGGGAAAGAATTTATCAAATTTTAACTGTTTTATCATCAGTTTGCGATAGGGAAAGGGCTTAAACTCCGTCAGTAAAAGTAACAGTGCTCACTTTTCAGGTGAAAAAAATGCAATGAAGCTTTCACCATGGGACAGAGAAAGAAAGCGATCGAATTGCGGAAATCTTCAGTGAACTATTCTTTTCTGGACTTTGATATATGATCACTTTCTTTATTTTTGTTTTCAATTTAGACTTTTTAAGTCGTTAAGCAACCAAAACTTTCAAATTTATCCTGCATTGAAATATGTAATGTCGAATTATCAAAGCTCGTCTGTAAGACGTTTCCGAATCAATTTTTCTCTCATTGTATTCGGCGTTGCCCACAGTCTTAAATCGATGAAAGATTACTATAATCACCTCTCTTAGGATAATTACTTAAGGGATCTGAAGTATTCTTGGGACAAGAGGAGCGTGGAAATCTCTGAAATCACCTGGTTAATTTTACTGACAAGGGACGGACCATTACAAAATGAAGAACCGGGTGGGAAATTTCTGCTCCCATGTTAATTTTTTTGCTTCGCCAATGTGTGCATTTTTCAGTGTTTTATTTTCCTAGCTTGAATGCAACGAGAAATTAAACGTGACTATTACATTATAGATATTTTGTCACCCCTTCACTTTTCTGATGCTCATCCGTTTCTAATCAGTCAGTTTTAAAAGGCAGTAAAGATGCCTTAATAAAATAAAGCTCAGCAGAAAAGAAAAATCAGCAGAAGTGCAAGAATAGTAGGTCACTCCCTTGTAAATGAATGGAATACTGCAACATTGGCCTGAGGTAGTTTTCTGATGGCACGATGCGGTGGCTGGTGACACCAAGAAAGAAAAAAAATACAAGACTCGATTTTTGATAATATAATCTTTAAAGACCGAGTAAAAACGCTTTTGGCTTAAGTCAATTTAAAACTCACCACAGTTGCCCCACTTTCCTCTATACACAAGATCCAAGGAGCACCAGGGTTTGTGCCAATGAACAGAAGTGCAAGAATAGTAGGTCACTCCCTTGTAAATGAATGGAATACTGCAACATTGGCCTGAGGTAGTTTTCTTAGGGCACGATGCGGTGCCTGGTAACACCAAGAAAGAAAAAAAAATACAAGACTCGATTTTTGATAATATAATCTTTAAAGACCGAGTAAAAACGCTTTTGGCTTAAGTCAATTTAAAACTCACCACAGTTGCCCCACTTTCCTCTATACACAGGATCCAAGGAGCACCAGGGTTTGTGCCAATGAACAGAAGTGCACGAATTGTAGATCGCTCCCTTGTAAATGAATGGAATACTGCAACATTGGCCTGAGGTAGTTTTCTGATGGCACGATGCGGTGGCTGGTGACACCAAGAAAGAAAAAAATACAAGACTCGATTTTTGATAATATAATCTTTAAAGACCGAGTAAAAACGCTTTTGGCTTAAGTCAATTTAAAACTCACCACAGTTGCCCCACTTTCCTCTATACACAGGATCCAAGGAGCACCAGGGTTTGTGCCAATGAACAGAAGTGCACGAATTGTAGATCGCTCCCTTGTAAATGAATGGAAAACTGCAACATTGGCCTGAGGTAGTTTTCTGATGGCACGATGCGGTGGCTGGTAACACCAAGAAAGAAAAAAAAATACAAGACTCGATTTTTGATAATATAATCTTTAAAGACCGAGTAAAAACGCTTTTGGCTTAAGTCAATTTAAAACTCACCACAGTTGCCCATCTTTCCTTTATACATGGGATCCAAGGAGCACCAGGGATTGTATGATTAGCAGAAGTGCACGAATTGTAGATCGCTCACTTGTAAATGAATGGAATACTGCAACATTGCCCTGAAGTCTTTAAGTGAGCTATATTTGAAAAAATCGCCTGCTTTGAATAATCGCCTTCCCTCGAATAATCGCCTCCTTTTGGTGCGTAAAAATGATAATCTTCCCGCGGACTATTATTCGAGGAAATACGGTAAACCAGGACAAGTCAATACACAAAGAGATAAAGCTAAAGGTACATTTATTTGAAATGTTACATATTTTTAAATTTCTTTTCAGTAGAATATCTTCCACTATTAGTCTAGCTCCGATCGATCCGATTTTGTCCATTTGGGTTGACACTCACTACGTCCGGGATGCATGTGATTTAGGCAGGCTTTTGTCCAGGCGAAACCGAAATAGCATCCGGCTCAATCTGCATAATTCTTCACGTATTCCCAACCCCATTATTAAGGATCATTAAACGTTTCTGGGAAACTGCCCATCTACCCCTCCCCCAAGCCAACATTAACACTCACTTCTCACTTGGGGCACTTGTGTTGGCTTAAGGGGCGGGGTAGGTGGGCAGATTCCCAGAAACGTATGTGACGTACTGATAGAAGAAAATGCAAATTTTTGTCCGAGCAATACATTTAGGCCAGGAGTGTTAGGGCTTTTAAAACCATTTTGAAATATCTCTTCTCTAATATTTATCTAAAGCTTTAATTGAAGTAACATTACCTTGATAGCCGTGTGCAAGATACGGTGAAAAGAGAGTGAAAAACCACAAGAAAAGCATGACGTCTCTTTAGGTCAGTAACAGCTGCAGGTAAAAGAAAGTAGAAAACAGTGTACCACTCTTCTAGGATCGGGAAAGCTACCTTTTCAAAAACGGTATTCCAAGAAGTTGTAAACAGAACAATCGAAATATGACATAATAAGACACTTTGATCAGCTCTACGATTTTACCCCCCCCGTCCTCTTTTGTTCTGAACTTCACTTTTTAAAAAATCACTCTACTTTGTAGGGAATGCACGGCCGTGCTGCCAACAAGGGGACCGGTAAAAACTGAAAACAGTGTGTTGGTCGCACAGGTGACCCAAGCTCGAAATGCTGTTGCGTATTATTCGCGTATGCGTATTATTATTAATTTGCTTCTTGCAAAGCTAGTGCTAATGGCGTTGGTGAGGAGGCAATTAACCTCTTGCATTCCTACTTGTCTGGTCGAAAGCAAAGAGTGAAGGTCAACGGAGTTTTCTCGGATTGGCTACCGGTGTATTGTGGCGTTCCTCAAGGCAGCCTCCTAGGGCCACTCCTGTTTAATGTATTTATCAACGATCTGAATTTTTCTGTTCAACTCTCTTCCCTGAGGCTCTATGCTGATGACACTACCGCGTATGCATCCAATACAGACATTTCAGCATTGGAACTGCCTCTTAACAAAGATCTTGAGAATCTCTCATCCTGGTTTTCTTCAAATTA
>OZ037993.1:41232784-41242784 GCA_964035705.1 Porites rus | reverse complement strand
GGACCTCTATTAAATCTGCTCAACAGACCGAAAATCAATTAAATCGGTTGATGAATGAAGGGGTTGGTTTCTAAAGAGATTCTGTAGTTACATCGATGAGGATCTGAAGTGACATACAGAAATTTGGTGATAGAGTAGATTGCATTGGTCATCGCAGATTCAAAGATTGCGAAGCTGACGTTAGGGTGCTCTCTTAGGCCCTCTCAGGGAGAATGACTAGCGCCAAGGGACCGGTTATTATTTATCGTCTTGTTGGGGGAGGGAGGGTATTGGGGGAATCACTTTATTTTTAGGAGAACAAAAGGGGGGATCACTGAAAACTTTGGACATGGGGGTGGGGGGGGGGGGGTCGCGAAAGTCATCAAATGTTATTAGGGGGGATCACTTCAGTGAAGTAAGGGGGAAGTAAGGGGAAAGTGGGGATCGGCTAAATTTCACTTTGTTTAGCCCCAAACTCTCTACGTTTTAAGTGGCATGACATACACTTACTTGTGAAATCCTCACTACTTGAGCGGAGAGCCCGAGTGCTATATTGGAAAGAGAATCTCACTTTTTTTATCAAGTTCACCTTGAAAACAATTCACAGTTCATTTACTTATCTAGACCTTTCTGCCTCCAAGCGTTTTACCTGTATTAAAAACATGTCATAGCGTGGTATTAGCATAGGGATATTAAATGCTCTGTGCCTGTGCCACTTAAGTCTTCCGATCATGCTGCGCTTTGTCAACCAGCTGTGACATTACCTGCCCAGTTCCTTTCTGTTATTTACCATTTATGCAGTTGTTTTGCTCCCGATCATAAGTTCAAATGAAATATTACGACTGGAATATATTTTAGACTGGAAACACTAGCTATGGTGACGGATTTTTTTGAAAAGAGATTTCTTTTCAAGAGGCCCTGACAGGGGGGTCCCATGTCGCTCGTCTCAATTTTAAAACGTCTCGTGTCGGTGTTTATAGATGCTTCACGTCGCTGTCGAGAATTGAACGAAAAGGGGGATAGCGATGCGTTGTAAAGAAACCATTACAGTTCTGAAATTTCTCAGTTATCATTTAGCGTATTCGCGCACCTATTTCGAACGTAAGGTCTTATTTGACATCGGATTGTCATGCAATCGTCACCATTTTCACCCTAGCTTGATGATCTTGACGGCCTTGATCGCGTCGACCGTTATGCGTTTTTTTTTTTTCTACGATGACCTATAATAGATTTATAAGCAATCTCGTAAACTTGATCCAAGTTGTCTATATTTTTAACGGCATCGACAAACAGAGGTTATTTGCTACTTATTTAATCATTTTTCCTAGACTGAGAGTCTAGGTATAGAAATCAACCTCGGAGAAATCGCGCTGAAATCAGAGAGCCTATTTATAGATTATACTGTATTTTTTCGTACCATACTGCCGGTAATTTCAAGTCAGAGTTATAAACTCAGTAAGTTTTAGCAGAAAAGTGTTTTTTACTGTCTTTACTTAACATGCTCTTCGCTTTTTTTTTCCAAATTCGGGTTCTAGATAGGATGTTTTGCCCTCTTTGAGGTCCTCCTCTTTGTAAGCCGATGCCTTAATGCTCAAAGTCTGAAAGAAGTCCTGCTATGGATCAGAATAAGGTTCAAACTGTATGTTGCATACCCAGTTACTTTAGACACTTTTCCATCATAATTTCACTAATTCCTTCTGCTTCTGAGCTTTTGGAAGTTTGGAATCATGAATTGTTTTAAATCATTTGGGGTAAAAACTGTGATATTACTGTGTCATACCGCGCTATTACACCCTGATAGTTTGATTCCTGTGTTAATAATCAGTCGAGACAGACGACACATCAAAGCGCACCCCTCAGTTTGATAAAATTCTACTGATTCTAAGAGAACGTTTTTACTCGTTGTTACTGGCGTTTTAGTCACCTCTCTAATAATAACTATAGCTAGTCATTAAAAAAAGTGATTTAATTTATTCCAAATTGCCTTTATTACTGTTCACAAAACCACAAAACTGTTCCCTATGAAACTGCGTATTCTTACTGCTGTTCGAAATTCTCTGGTCTCTCGACCTTCCACGTTAAAATTTACGTTCTCCGAGCAACGGTGGTGTTGACATTCTAAAGACTAAGAGGAAAGGCACAGGATGACTTTCGCACTTAGGGGTTGAGATAGCAGAGTCCTGATACTCGCCTTAACTGTATTTCCAATTAATTTGATAAACAACGCAATTGTTCATAGAATTACTTTTCCACTACACTCATTAAGAAAACCGTCCTTGGGTGCCCTTGCAGAAATGCATTTTGAACTGCCAATGCTCTACTGGAAAAAAGTATCTTACTTCATCAACTCTTAAGAAGACCTCTCTGACTTCTCTGCCTGTAAGCGTTTTACCTGACATGTTTTAACATGTCACAGATAGCGTGGTGTTAGTGTAGGGATATTCAGGAAATGCTCTGTGCCGGCGCCACTATTCTGCCTATCACACTTTGTTAACCAGCTGTGACATACCTCCCCAGTTCCGTCCTTTCCGGCCATTTACGCTGTTCTTTTACTCCCGATTATAACTACGACTGCCTTCTGCCAAGAAATAGATTTTTACTTTGGAAGTCTAGCTATGGTGACCAATTTTTGCTTGAAAAATATGAGATTTCTTTCCAAGTCACTCTGACCCCAATGCACCGTTCACTAGTTTCTTTTTTTATTCTGAGCGTGAGTTTAGTCTTAATGACAGTGCTTGCGATAAAGCTGCAATTAGCACCTTGACTGTTCTCGTACTTTAAACAGTGGCGCAGTACTCATTATCCACGGTGTCGAACAAAAGGCTCTTCATGACCATTCATGACAGCTTTTCTAACCTTACACTCAGAGGAAGAAGATTCTAGATAACTCAGTGAACTGTGAATTGTTTTCAAAATGGATGGATAACCGAAGAGATACAAATTTTATAGCCCCGCCGCTTAAAATGCATTTCTAGAGTCCGGATAGCCTAAAAAGCGTTTTCAATGCATTTGGAGGAAACCGTCCTTGGGTGCCCTTGCAAAAATGCATTTTGAACATATACATGTATTTTCAGAGGCAGAAGAACTTGTAAGTTGAGGGAGAGAGCGCCGTGATTTGCGTCGTCCGGTCTCCACTGATTCAGCTGTACAGCTTGAATCAAACTGTTCGGAGCAGCTTCACAGTGTTAACGAAAGAAAATTTTTAACCAACCAAATAAAAACCCTATGCTTTGGTGAACTGTTGTAGAGCAATTGTGAAAAATAATACTACTTGCTGTTTGAAATTACACTGATCGGGACCAGAATATTTAATAAGTGAACTTTTTTTTGGAATTTCAGCTTAACTATGTCTTCCACCGCCATGGTAGCCAGGTTGGGATAGCAGAGTCCTGATACTCGCCTTAAATGTATTTCTAAATAATTTGATAAACAATCGTTCTTAGAGAACTTCTCCACTACACTCATCAAGTAGACTGTGAACAGTCACTTAGTTTTCTTTTCAAAGTTACTCCACAAGCAGCCAATGCACGCCAGCCACAATGAACGAGGGCGTATTAAAGCTCGCAAATAAAAATAAGATCGGCGCGCATTGTTTGCAAACGCCCTGGCTGAGATGTAAGAGCTCGACTGGTTTTAAAAGAAAATGCAGACTTCAATCAGTCCACTGGCTTAGCAAATTTTGAAAACGAGCCCCTCTCTTCCTTGCTACAATTACAGGTGTAAATCAATTTTTAGTTTTCTTACCGTATGTAAACTTTGAAAAAGTTGCGATATCGTCCCTGAGCTGTTTGCCGAAAAAAGTGGAGAAGCGAATTAATGAGTTACCTGAACTGTTGCCAAGTTTATTTAAAGATTTTATGGAAATTAAAACTTTGCACTTTGAGATCTTTTACTAACGTAGACAAAACAAAGCAGGAGTTTCAATCCTCCTCGAGGGCAATTTACTGATGGTACAGTCCTTCTGCTAACGAAAGAAAGTTTGAAATGGTATTTTATGACTACTTTTTGCTCAAATGGATTTTATGTTGAAAGTGCTTTGATAAATTTAGCTAATTCGAAAACAAAAGTGATCTAACTTTGTTCAAGTTACCTTAAAAACAATTTACATTTCACTACCTTGTCATGCTTCTTTGCTCTCGAGTGACGGTGTTTGGAGTGGGATGTATATATACTGGACCTCTATTAAATCTGCTCAACAGACCGAAAATCAATTAAATCGGTTGATGAATGAAGGGGTTGGTTTCTAAAGAGATTCTGTAGTTACATCGATGAGGATCTGAAGTGACATACAGAAATTTGGTGATAGAGTAGATTGCATTGGTCATCGCAGATTCAAAGATTGCGAAGCTGACGTTAGGGTGCTCTCTTAGGCCCTCTCAGGGAGAATGACTAGCGCCAAGGGACCGGTTATTATTTATCGTCTTGTTGGGGGAGGGAGGGTATTGGGGGAATCACTTTATTTTTAGGAGAACAAAAGGGGGGATCACTGAAAACTTTGGACATGGGGGTGGGGGGGGGGGTCGCGAAAGTCATCAAATGTTATTAGGGGGGATCACTTCAGTGAAGTAAGGGGGAAGTAAGGGGAAAGTGGGGATCGGCTAAATTTCACTTTGTTTAGCCCCAAACTCTCTACGTTTTAAGTGGCATGACATACACTTACTTGTGAAATCCTCACTACTTGAGCGGAGAGCCCGAGTGCTATATTGGAAAGAGAATCTCACTTTTTTTATCAAGTTCACCTTGAAAACAATTCACAGTTCATTTACTTATCTAGACCTTTCTGCCTCCAAGCGTTTTACCTGTATTAAAAACATGTCATAGCGTGGTATTAGCATAGGGATATTAAATGCTCTGTGCCTGTGCCACTTAAGTCTTCCGATCACGCTGCGCTTTGTCAACCAGCTGTGACATTACCTGCCCAGTTCAGTTCAGTTGGAACCAAGGTGAAGTACAGTTTAAACCAGGGATAATATTGAGCCACAACAGATACATCATGATCGGGGCCAAGTCGCCCAAAACCATACCGGTCCTGGATAACAATTCAGTTATTAAAGCAAGTTTTCTATAACATGGAACAAAAAAAAATAGCTTTATAATCCATAACAGCAATGGCACATTCTAATTCATGTAACGATAAATAGCAAAACACAAAATCTTTATAGACTTCAGAGGTGTATTAAGCGAACGAACTCACTATAACTTTGGTTTCACGCTCAGACGTTGTTCAGGCCGCGAAGAAGTTGCTGTCAGCACGAAAAATTTGATTTACACCAAATTTATTTAGCGCAAATGTGGTGCAAAAAAGTACAAACTAAGGTTAAATAAAGGGCAGAGATGGCAAATGCCGCATTTGCTCACGAATTTAAAACCCCATATTAAAATAGACCGGTATGCAAATGCGGTATTTACCCGTCTTTGCCTTTGATTTCCTCTTCGTTTGTACCAAATTATTTGCCCTGAGCAAATTTGTGAAAATCTAATTTTTTGTGCATGGTACCTGTTCCCCCATGTACTTTCCACTTCCAGCATGAAGAAATTCGCGAAAATATCCTGACAAGACAACTTTTAACGAGCGGCGAAGTTTATTCAGCGTCCTAACGGTTTTAACTACAAAGTTACACTGCACAATTAGGGCCATTTATACGAGGAAAAATGAGAGGCGTCTTACATAAGACGCGTCTTAAATAAGACGCGAACTGTACCATTTATACGAGCATGTCTTATCTAATAAGACGCGTCTTAGCTAAGCCGCGTCTTATTTTAGACGAAATGTGCCGTTTATACGGAAAGTTCGCGTTTTATTTAAGACGCGTCTTATGTAAGACGCGTCTTATTTTTCCTCGTATAAATGGCCCTATTGAATAATAACTTTAGCGCGATCTACAGCTAATTGGACATGAACAAAGAATGGTCCGTATTGGGAAAAAACGATCTGAACAATCGTCGGCTAATTGAATATGAAATAGCTTATTGCAACAGTACCGTAGCTTTGCTGCTTATTAGACAGCTAAGAATATTGACTGTTTTTTTTTTCTGTTATAAACACAATCCAATGTTTTCTATGGTGAAACCTGGGTGTATTTTGGCGATCATTTGCTAAGAGTACAGTATCGGTATTGTTGTAGAGTCTGAAAACTCTGCATTACACTGGTAATTTTTTTTTAATTGACCCTAAGCTGAAGTTGCTTGTATTTACAGACTTCTTTTAACACTAACAATTAAACAACAATAAATTATGACATTAACCGATAAGTTTGTCTATGATACCCAAGTGATTATGCTGTGCCATAACACTTGAATTTTCCAAGAGTGTGGTAGCCTTTCTCATCACTTCCACCTGTATCACCAAACCTGAGCTGTTTTACTGGAAGCCTTGTCTTGTCAGTGAGGAGACCGCTGTCTTCGCGCCATACATCGTCATTCGCATCACAGTTACAGCGCCCGTTTGCGGCACATGAGTTGGTCATTCCACATGCACACTTGCCACTTCCAGGTGATGCTCCACCCCAATAGGTCATCTTAGTAGAATCACGTGACACCCACCATCCATCTGGATCGGCTTCATACCAAAAAACTGCATTGCGACACTCGTACTTGATAAACTGCTCGCAGTGTGAGGAGACATTGGTGAGACTGGCCAGCTGCGATAGACTTGCTCCCGCGTAATGGATATCACGTGAGTAACTACCATGATCTTCGTATCCATCCACAATAGTCCTGCTCTCACTGTCGTGACTTATGACTGTCACACCAACTCCATTCTTGTTGGTCATGTTACAGTACACTGAGAATGGCTCCAGACCTCCCTCGCCATCTGGATCAATGTTGTAATTTCCACTTGCTGCGGTAGGGTCTCCCTTCTTTAAATAGCTGCATGATAACCCAACTACCGAGAGAAAGTGTCCAATTAATTTTAGACTGATAATTTACACAACATGCGAGTGCCTCATTATTCAATGTGCCTGGTACACCACCACATAGAAATTATAAACTGTCAGACGGATGGAGATGACTTTACTATTATTTTTGTCAAAATGGCAAACCGGGGCGAAGGATAATCTGATACTCATGCAGATCTTAGCGAACTGGAAAAACGCCCTGAAGACTTTTGAGAATGTATTAAAGTAGCCGGGTAATATGTGATTGGCCTTTTTGTTAACTCTGTGGGTGAATCGTCAGGTTTTATGAGCTAATGATCTGAGCTGTTCTCGATAAATTCAGGTTAGAAGTACACATGAATCTTTGCGAATTGTTTCTCTACAGTCTAGAGCTCTTTTGATACCTATATTTATGGAGATAATATTGCTGATCGGAGGGAAGAATTGCGATTCAGCAAGGAAGGTGAGGATACTTAGAAAAACCAAGCGGGTGGTGGGTCCTACAAATTTTTCTGGGGTCAGGGGTATGCCCACTTGAGAAGCTACATCAGGGATGGTTTCGACATTGTGGGCGCACATCGAAAAATTGGGAGAAGCAACCGTAAAATAATTATCCATTTCATTCATGAGGTCTTGAATGTGATAGTTGTTCTTCGATCAGGAGCCACTCAAAGGTGTCGGCCAACTGATCAAAGAAGAAGATTCCTCTGTAACTCGAACCTCCTGTTAAACTCGAAGTATTTTTCTTTTCCCGTCAGATCATTTTCCATATACTTTTACCATCGATAACTCGAACACTCGATAACTCGACCGTTTTTCTATTTCCCTTGAATGTTCGAATTATCGGGAGTTTACTGTACATTGACGAACCGTGGAGTGAAGAGAGATCAATGATAAGGCACCAGATGTCATCTTTCTTAGGCACTCCGCCGGGGGGATCATTGGAGGTTTGGGATTGGTGCTGATTTGATTGGTTAGAACAAATGAAACTGTCCGAATATATGGGCGTCCGTAGAGTGGGGTTCCACCCCGAATGTTGGAAGTTAAGAAAGTGGCAACAAGAAATTACAAATAGTGCGCTCTCCAGCGAGTTTTTAACCCGAAAAAAAAAACAACAACAACAAGACTTTCACGGCGTCTTCAAATTAATTGCCTTTCTGCAACACTCCATTGTCGTCCCCGAGGATCTTCTTGCATCGTTTCACTAATCATGATCCTTGTTTATGTGTGTCATAAACCCTTGCTATAAGTAAGAGAATTTTAGCAAATACAAGGTTGTACTGAAGTTACCAGAACACATTTTACCTTCGCAGTTTTCACCTCTAAAGTCAGCTGGGCAAGCACAAACGTAGTTTTTCTCAGTATATCCCATGTAGCATGTCCCATGGTTCAGACAGGGGTTCGTGGCGCAAAGATTCTAATTTGAAAGAAATGTATGGAAAAATCAACATCTTAGTTTGTTATCATCATGTTCTGTTCTTTTTGACGTATCCATGGAAATTTTCCCGTCTATAATTTCATTTTGGGAAAATCGATCGGTCACCAAAAAGTAGCTTCCCCGTGGTTAACAGCCAGCTATTCATGGGTATAACGGCTAGTGTGACCCAACCTATATTGCATGCATCTCCCGTAGACCCATTAACTTTATAACTGATACCGTTTTAAAATAATATATAGATTTAGCCATGGCTAAAAGCGAAGCCTCTGTTTCTATACTTATGATAAAAGCAATCAAATTTAAACTAATAACATGCAACTTTAAGCCAAAAAGATAAAAGAAGTAAGAGGCATCAGTTCACCTTTAGATGGAGGGGCAAAATGATTAAGGAAAAATATCCCGAAGTTATGAATACATGAAAGTCATATATGTGAACTGCGGGGTGAATGATTATATGGAAGTAGAATATCGCAGTTATTATCGCAGTTATTATCGCAGTTATAGACGCAACTTTCGAACCCCATACAAGCTTGAAAGTTTTTCAGGCTTTCTTTTTGCAAGTGCAAAAGTTGAGTCTATAACTGTTATCTACTTTAATATAAAAAATATCCCGTAGACAAATCTGAATTGAAAAAATTGTGAAAGTGTAGGTGACTCTCTAGTAGCAGCAATTTACAGGTTATACAAACTACTATACAAACTCGGGCTCGAAAAGCCGACGAGTCTACCGTTAGAATAGTGGATAACTCTTTTATATTTTAGATAAGCTCACTGTTTCAGCGAGAATATAAAGTCGTAAACAAACAACTGAAAACAAACTTCATTCATAAGCGGCAGTTGTGGCAGTATTCAGTTGTGGCATGTATTCAGGGCACGAGATATGGAAAAAGAGCAGCACACTGCAAAAATATTGAATGGCAAGTAATTTAAGAAAATGAATAACAAATCAATGGAACATGTACCAAAACAGCACTTAAGTTTTAATTCGAGAATGGAGAGTAGCCCGTCTAAAGTTTTTCTAAAAATCTGACGATCTGTAGTCTCACGATCGTGTTTTGAGCTAATGTCAGTTATGAATGAGCAATTACAGATAAATAACTTAATTTCTTGAAAACGTATCTTCAAAAACCGATAAGTTAATCCGAAAAAGCAATTCGCGTATAACACTAACTGGATCCTGGATCAGTTCACGTAAGTTAAATCAGCTGAGCACATTGCAAGAAATCACTTTCAAATGCACATTTTGTGGTTTTTCTTTCACGCCGTTGTCAAAATGAAGAAAACGTCCATAAAACCTTTCTAAACACAAAAATTCCCTTTCAAAAACGCACTTTCTATGACCATTGAGCAGAGAATGTACCTCAAGTTTCTTCAGAAACTTCGCTGCCTCGGTTGGTTCAAACCAAGCCAAGCGCTCTGATCCGCCGTGAAGAAAACGGGTTGTTTCTGTATGTACCGGAGCACAGTATACGTCATCACGCTCGAATAAATTACTTCGGTCTCAATGCATAATTTGCCCAAATTATTTCTAAATGGAGAAATTAAAGAAATGGTTTCAAAAGGCAATAAACCAAACAAAATAAGAAACTAAGCAATAAATGAGTCCGAGGGTCAGTCCGTTGCCTCAGGTACAAAGGTCCTCAGGTCCACAGAGTCCACAGGTCCACAGGTCCACAGAGTCCTCAGAGTCCTCAGGTCCACAGAG
>OZ037993.1:41182784-41227784 GCA_964035705.1 Porites rus | reverse complement strand
TGTCATATTTTTTCCCTACGGGGTTTTTTTCGGCAGGTTTTTTCTGGCCCCCGTCTAACCACTGTGTCTTGTTAGTGGTTGCCCAGCTCTCGTTATTTTCCTAGCTGCTATTGGAGGGACTTAGAAGATAGTGTTAGATTTCCATGGTTTTTTGTATTAGATTACTTATTGTACTCTGGTGCTCGGCCAAAACACGCAAAATAAACCTAATGGTTCATTATGTGCTCTGTCTGTTGCGTAGTGAAGCTGAAATGACATCTTGCTTAACATGGGTAACCAGAGGGTCAATCTACTAGTGCTGTTAGACTTGAGTTCAGCATTTGACACTGTAGATCATGAAGTACTTCTCCATAGTCTTGAGATAACTTTTGGCATTGCAGGTACTGCACTTCAATGGATCAGATCCTACCTGGCTTATTGATCACAGCGTGTATTACTTAATGGGAGCTTCTCAGAGGATTTCTCTCTACCTCATGGCGTACCGCAGGGTTCGTGTCTGGGGCTGCTGCTTTTTACAATTTATGCCAGCAAGCTATTTGCCTATAAATAGAAGTTAATTTATGGAGAAAAGAGGAAGCCAAATATTTTCGAAAATTGTTCGTGCCAGCAAGTTAACAAAGCAAAGAACATTGGAGTTAAACAACGTTCACCTTGATCTCAGCCGCTGTTGACAGCATTTGCACGAAGCGACAAAGAAAACTTTCTCATTCACGGTGAGTTGACAGAAACAAATAAAGCTCTACTTTCCTTATCCATGTTAAGCAAGATGTCATTGTGTACCTTAAGGAGGGCCGTCTCCGTGCTATGGCCTGCTCGATAGCCTGTCAAGGAAAAATTAACCATAGAAGTGCTTATTGGACTCTGGACCTGTGGACTCTGTGGACCTGTGGACTCTGTGGACTTGTGGACCTGTGGACCTGTGGACCTGTGGACTCTATGGACCTGTGGACTCTGTGGACCTGTGGACTCTATGGTCCGGTGGACCTGTGGGCCTGTGGACTCTATGGACCTGTGGACTCTGTGGACCTTAGGACTATGTGGACCTGTGGACCTGTGGACCTGTGGACTCTGTAGACCTGTGGACTCTGTGGACCTGTGGACTCCATGGTCCGGTGGACCTGTGGGCCTGTGGACTCTATGGACCTGTGGACTCTGTGGACCTTAGGACTCTGTGGACCTGTGGACTCTGTGGACCTGTGGACTCGATAGACCTGTGGACTCTGTGGACCTGAGGACCTTTGTACCTGAGGCAACGGACTGACCCACGGACTCAATTATTGCTTAGTTTCTTATTTTGTTTGGTTTATTGCTTTTTGAAACTATTTCTTTAATTTCTCCATTTGGAAATAATTTGGGCAAATTATGCATTGAGACCGAAGTAATTTATTCGAGCGTGATGACGTATACTGTGTTCCGGTACCTACGGAAACAACCAGAAAACATGGTCGAATTCCTCGAAAGAGAATTTCAAAGCGAAAAGCTCCCGTTTGTCCACAAAAAAGAATCTGAGCACTCTTTTGAACTTTGTCTTTCCACTTGTGTCTTTTAAAGGCGTATTTTCAATCTTGAAATACAAAACTTTAGTCTTTAAAGCCACCACATGATGAATGCTAGCCAGCCATTTTGTTGACGGATGACATCTACTAAGGAGTAAAATTCGCCGGCTTCTTCCCCACCCCCTATGTGGCTGCCCATTTGACTTTTGTGGGGGAGGAGGTATGGGTGGTTTATTTTGGGCAAGAATTTTTTCCCCAAACCTCTAGGGTTAGAAATTTTTTCCCTGACGTATAACGGTGTAAGATTTTTTCAGCATTATATACGTCATGAGGGAAATTCTTTTCAGTGAAGGATATTATTTTTCCCTGGTATATCCTTGCAAGCTTTTCTCCCTTGAAATCAGTCTACAGGATTTTTTTTTCTGAAATCACCCATGACCTCCTCAACAAGTCAACTTATCGGTCGCTAAAATCCACCAAACACTCAGTAGATAGGCTCAGATTTGTCAGTCATTTCTAAAGCCTTTTGAAACAATAGGGGACAAAACTCTCTAGAGGAGGGGGGAGGAATTCGTTTCTACTTACCCCTATCTGGAAAGTCCGTACGGACCTACGGTGACGTCATAGCCAAATTTTCTCGGATGGATAGTTTACCATTTTCGCTTAAGTATGGAGCTCCACGCTCGCGCGCGCTTCGCGCCCGCGGAGGCTCCGCTAAAATTTAAGCGAATCGTTACTACATAGTGATAGTAGATTCTTAAAGTTGGGTTGAGCCATTGTACGTCCTACCTGTGTGCCTCTGTAGATCCAGTCTTTTCTTGGTTTGAGATCTTCTGGGTGCTGCAATTGATCTGAATTACTCAGTTCACAGGTCAACTTGTTGTTATTCGTTGGACCAGTATTATATGAAACACATTCCCTCGCAAGGGCGCATTGGTCTTGGCAGTCTAGGTTTAGTTCCACAGAATGATTTGAAATCACGTGTCCTTCAAGGTAAAAACCTCTGACTGGTGTCAGAAATGTGATGCGTCGGTTGTTTTGACCGCAATTTCCTGAAACAGAAATTAATAAAGTTAAGAGAGAATTCAACGACCGACTATAAATTAAAATGAATTGCAAATACGGATACTTGAACAAGGCTCGAATAACCGAAGCCATCTCTGACTGCAAAGAACTCAATCAGGGAGGGCCAAAGACACCTAGAAATATACCAAACGTTCTGGGCCCGGTTGCTTCAAAGATGGTCAAGTTAACCCAGGATTAAGCCAAGTTTTAAGCAAGATTTTATGGACTAAGAAGATGTCACCAGAGCTTACAGATAGTGTTTTCTCTTTACGCCGAGACTCAATGATAACAACATACAATAGGGCCGTTTATACGAGGGAACATAAGCCACGAACACCCCGTATAAATGGCTCAAACTCTACGTTCACTACTTATTCAACCCAAGGCTAGTTCAAGCCGCGTCTTATCCTGGCCGACGAGTTTTGGGTTGGGCTTATCCAAGAAACGGCTTACCTCTGGAGGTGAAAGTGTTAGTATAAATACACTACATCTCAGACCTTCACGGCTGAAAGACGCGCGCTGCAGTTGCGGAAAAATGACCTGCTGCAGGAGAGAACCGAAAATTTTGTCTTAACTCCACATCATCCATATACATCCCCGGAACGTCGCTTTCAAACCAATCGATTGATCTCTGACGAACTTTTCGTCGAGGTTTCCGCACAAGTTTCGCAACAGCCCAACGCTAATCTTGAACGAAATGTTAATTTGAAACGAAAAAGAATTTAAAATATGGCCATTTTCCAGACCAAAGCGAATCGTTTCGGCAAATTACGTTAGCCAAAACAAACTACGTCATCATTGGAGCGGTCTAGCCGTGAACTAAGCCGTGAACCATTTATACCAGCAGTTCGCGTCTTATGTAAGCCGTACTCGTGTAAATGATTCCTTTTTCGGTGAAAATGCAATAATTATTGATAAGATACCTGTAAAATGACGCTTCTCAATTTCGATCTCCTTTACAAGTAGCTGAGTGCGCTGAAAATGCCGTAATTATTGATAGCATACCTGCCAATGACACTGCACTAATATGTTTTTGTCCAATTGAGTTACAAACCCTAGTAACAGCGGTTAATGAAGCACTGAGGAAAACCATATGGTATGGAAATAAACATCATTAAAACCAGAACAACGGTAGTAAGAAAAACAACACCTACTCCTAGAGTTAACATAATGATTATGCTTGATTGGTAAATCTATAGAACAGACGGACAAAATGGTATATTTAGGAGGACTCTTAAGTCTGCAGACGGGAGATGTTAAAAAGAAGTAAAGCAAAGAATAGCGTTAGTAAAAAGTGCGGTATTCCACGAAATGTCAAGAGTATTTAAATCAAGAAATATTAATATGCAAACAAGGAAAAGAATATTGCAGTGTTACATATGGTCAACATTATTATATGGTTGTGAAACATGGAATCTGACCAAACTGGCATGGAAAGTATAAAATTAAAGGCTTTTGAGATGAGGGCGTATAGAAGAATGTTAAGAGTATATTATCATTAACGGAACTTAAAACCAATGAAGAAGCATTAAAGATGGCAAATACAACAAGTTCATTATTACCAACAATGAAGAAAAAAAAGTGCCAGTATTTTAGACACGTAATATGAGCGAGGTCGATCCAAAAATTGTTAGAGGAAGGGAAGTTGAAGGGAAAAGAGGAACGGGGGAGACATAGAGATGAAAAGAATGGTTAAGACACATGCACACCTATAATGGATGTGTGAAGAGCGGAAGATCGGAAATGCTGGAGATGCATGATAGCCGACCTACTACTAGTAGGTGGCACTTGATGATGATGACCTGCCGATGGTTTTTATAAAAAATAAAAAAAAAAGAAAGAAAGAAAATGTTGCCGGGTGTAATGCACCGAATTAAAACAAGGAATTTTTCTCTGTTTTACAATGACTAACAACAAAAACAGAAACGATTGGTACTGTTACGACCTACTATTTCAATTTTTAAATTGCTGTAGCTTATTCCTCTTACTCTAACCCTTGACAGCTGAAGACAACGACTAGTTTAACACAAAAGGTTCTTCAGCAGTGCATGTAAAGCTAATCGTTACTAATTTTTAACAATTGGGTGAAGAGGAGCAATATAGAAAAAAGGTGAGCATGGGCAGTCCTATAGCGGCAAGTCCTAGCCTGCGTAGCTGGCAGTATTGTGTGGTAGTCGTGTGAGATTTGGCGGCGAAACCGCCACGAGCGGCATAAGCCGCGAGAAAACGCCTTGTCCTCACTCCTTTTTTTGGATCACGGCTACGCCGCCAAAACTTTAATCGCGCGCCGAGACAATACCGTCAGCTACGCAGTCTAAGCAGTCCTAAAAGGTTTAAATTTCAGCTCCATTTGAAGTGCTAGTGTTCGACCCGTTTCAGTAAAAAAAGCCACCACACTTCCATGAAAGTACCGTTTTTTGCCCAAGGCATGGCCGGTGAAAGCGTATTTATTTACTTTGTTATATGAACATTGCGACCTCTTCTCACTCAGAGCACTGTACTTGAATTTGATTCGCCTTTTTTACATGCCTTTCAATACACTTTTAATAGAACGTCGCGATACCAGTGTGGGTGAGCTACATATATACCGAACTAGCCATATGGTGCTTTCCAAGTACGTTTTGTTAAACTGTAAGGAATTGCAAATAAAGAAAAAAGTTTTTCTATAGCTCTTTTCAATTTTCCATAGCTTGAGGAATGCTAAAATTGTTAGATGACTGTTCCATTCATGTACAAGTTTCGAAGCTTATCTAAGGAATTCTCGGATTTTCAATTCTAAAGTTGAACTTTTCGCATTTCACTTCCCGTGTAGAAAAAATGGAAACCTGAAATCTTAGAATTCGAAAATACTATGTACAGAGCGATCAAAAAAATTCTTACTTTCGCAATACTTAAAAAGGCCTCTAAAATTTTCGGGAAAATAAAACTGAGGCCTTTCATGTAATGACTGGAATTTTGAAAAGACTCATTAAGTTACCCTACGATGACCATAGCTCCGCTTAAAATGCATTTCTAGGGATCTAAAAGTACTCTGGAAAGCCTAAGAAGTGTTTTCTATTCTTTTTGGAGGAAAGCATGGTTGAGTATCCATGGTTTATCGGCGGGAACTGACAAAATCTTCGGCAATTTTTAATAAGACCGAAATATTTTATGACAAATTACGACCCCTCAAGGTCTTTTTGAGTATATAATAGTTGAAATAATTCTAAAGAACATCTTCGCAGCTAAAGCCGCAACTGAGAAAAACAACGTACTGAATTAGATGTAGTTCGGCGAAGACTGAAAGACTGAAAAAATAGTTTAATCTGTAGCTCACCTTCATCAACGCGAGCAGTTGCAACATAGTTTAGCCAAGCTCCCCAAACAACACAAACCAGCAAGAGCGCTAACACAGCTAAACGATCTGCCATACTGAAGGCCTTGATAGGGAATGAACCGCTCCCGATTACGATCGAACAGTTTTCAAGGTAAAGGCGAAAATGTCAGCCGGGCATATTATTCATCAGTTAAACGGCTTGACGTCGACCGTTTAATTTGTTAAATAGTTTTTAATTATTTAATAGCATACATTCTGACTGTGGTTTTATATTGTTCAAATAATTGCAACCGTAGGATTCCCTTTAAGTAAAAAAAAAAAATAAGAACACACAAACAAACAAATCTACTGCCGATAAGTGTTAGCTTATCGCTTTTTATTATCTTATCCTTTTCTGAGCTCCCACTCAATGAGATGTTACTCTAAGAGTTCTTCACTCCTCGATTACTTTCTTGCGCACCGCACTACATCATGGACTTTCTTATTACATTTTCGTGAAAATGTGATGTTGAAGTTTTTTTCAAAAGAGTATTTTAAATGAAATTCAAGAACGATTTTCCCCTTTTAATACCGGATAAGAAAGGATTATATTTAAAAATTAAGTAAACTACGTCTGTTATACAAACAGATAAAGAAAAGCTATGCTGGTGGATTAGTAAAAAAGAATTGAGTTACTTTCTTTCTTTTTTTTTTTCTAATTTTCCCAACAATAACGTCGGTCGGGTGATGAAAAACAAAACACTTTAAAGGTTACTATGTTCTTCTCGAACTTTTTATCCCGGTTACCCAAGGTTTAAAGTTTGTTTTCTCTGGCTAATTTATAGTTAAGTTGGCGCATAAATTGAGTTGGCGTGTAATTTAAAAAGGATATTTTAACGATCTGTTGACTAAAATTAAGGGTAAGGGTTGCTTTTCCTGAAAAGCTTTTTAGAAAAAATACGAATGCCCATTTTAGGTTGTTTTGGAAACTTTGCACTAGTTACTCAAATTTTAATCTTTCTAACACAGTGGAAGCTATAGTTCTCTCGGTGAAAATGTAGTTAATAATTAACTAAAGCGTGGACAATGCGTAGATACCAGTCATGCTTGGAAACTAACTGTTAGAAACTTAATGATTGAAAATGTCAATTTAAAAAAAAACAACAATAGCGCTTGGCACATACATGGGGTCCCTTAAAGGAGAAAATTAATCCTTCAATGAAGACTACCGGATAGCTAAAATTTCTCAGTTTTCTTGCCGACAGGAAAAGCTATCCAATTCAGAGATCGGCGCGGCAAAGCCTCGTTTCGTTACAGAAATCGCACCCAAATAGTTACCGTTCCGTTATGTGTGAACAGAAGCCCAGTATCCAGTATGGATTTCGTGCCGGTGCAGAAGATATCCGTTGCGAGAACATTGCCTAAGGCTACGTTCGATTCACACATAGCTGGTGCTTTATGCCGCTCAAAAACCTATGGAGAAAGTTTACCTGCCAAGAAGAAAGGTTTTAATACTTTGGTTAGTTTTTGAAAATAGACAGAGCAAAAATATGATTTGCATTTTACGAGCACCTGTTAAAAACTCATTTTGTGCATGTCTTCTTCATTTTCAAGTTCTTGTTCAGTGAAAGAAACAAAATATGACGACCAAAGCTTAGCTAATCCGCTTGAAAAACTCCCTGAACTCGACTAAAACGCATCTGAACTTCCAGTGGAGTTTAAGCAATCCCAATGAAAAATTTCGTGTTTATCAAACGAAAACGTCGCTTGCATTATAATGTAACCAATTTTCAAAAACACTCTAGCATTCGGCATTTTTTTAAATCAACAAGAACTTTTTTCGTCATTTTACAATGCTTAGCGATGGAAAAGACGGCTCACTTCGATTCGCCAGAGTTTATTCCGGTTTAGCTTAACATTTTGGCTTGCTCCGGCAGGCCCTTAATTATTTCTCAGTCACTAAGGAGGGTACTTCACTAGGGAGGGTACTCCAGCCTTCTGTTGCATAAATCATTACTAATCAGTTTTATCACCACTGGCGGGAGTGGAATGTAATGGAACGTAATAGAATGGAATGGAATCTTGAATGTTGCAACAAACGGCCAACCATAGCAGTTAACTCTGGACATCAGCGCAACCTACAGATTAGTTGGTTTATTGCCCGCGCAATGAATGATTTCCAAGAACAATTTCAATCCGGTTCCTTGCGACGGTGTGTCTGTCGCTATTTTCTTGTATAATAAAACAATTATATTAGATGTGGCTTTTCTGATATCGGCAGAAATCAACAAGGTCTTGGTAATTGCTATCAGCCTCGACCTCCGGTTCGGCTGATAACACTTACCTCCACTTTGATTATTCCGGATATCACACAAACCTTGCAATAACTGTTTGAAATTGACAAACTCTCCAACAATCATTTATTTTTACAGGAGTCACGTTTACGCCAGTTTGAACCACGTGACCAAGTTTTCCTCTTATTTGTCCTTAACTGTAAATAACTTCTACACAAAAATGAGTGGTTTCCACGCCAGTTTTATCCATAAGAATTGTTCTGGACAGCTTTTATCTGCTTATTTTCTATTTTGAGACATTCTCAGCTTGAATCTGACGTTTGCCGTAAATGCGACTGTAAATCTCTCTATTGGTTGACGTAACAGACGTGACACTCAGTCAGTTCTTGAGGGAGTGTTTCGGCGGATTTTTAGTAATAATAATAATAATAATAATAATAAAAATAACACTTTAATTTCAATAGGGTACATAATTACAGTCCATCTGTACTCTCCCTTAAGGCCCTATGAAACTACTAAAATTTAAAAAATCCTTAAAAACTAAAATACTAAAACAAGAAGTAATTCAAATACCAGAATTTACTCGAATTTACACATGAATTAAAAAAACCTAAATAAGTCCTTTGAGAAAATATTAACTCATTTATAAAGCTAAAAACTTCTGTCAATTTTAAAACTGTCAGGCGTGAATTTACACATGACTGAATCAAAGAACTGTCTTTTAAACTTCTTTACACCAGAGGTAGCGGCATAAGCATTTTCACTGACATTGTTCCACAGTTTAACTGCATTGTAAAAGAACATCCGCTATGTGCTATCGGTACATGGAATAGGAAGTGGTATTTCAAAAATTCCACTTTCTCAGAGAGGTAATCCGATGCACGTCCGTCCAGGATTTTCTTGAGCAGAAGTAGTCTTCTTTCAACACAGATTTGATTGATAGGTAGCCACCCAAGCTCCAGAAATAGTGGCTAGGTTGTAGCCTGAAATGGAGCACCTAGTATAATACGCGCACACTTTTTTTGAACTTTAGAAATCTCATCCAATAATCCTGCATTACAATTTCCCCAAACGGAGACACAGTATTCAAGAATAGGATTTATATTAGCATTAAGAGCGACGGTCAGGAAAACTCTACCAAAATCTTAATTTCGTGGCAAGAGTTGAAAACTCAATTTCTTTCATTTTTTTTTTTTTTTTTTTTTTTTTTCATAGATAGCTTTTAGGTAGATAAGAAACCTAATGTAGACTGTTCCTGCCAAAAGCCTTTTATTTGTGAGAAAAATTAGAAGATTGGTTCTCGATGTCGGAGTCTCAGACTGCCCAACCTGAAAATCGCTAACATCAACTTTCCTCGCGTTAGCAAACGAAGCCGCATGGAGAAATTTGGACACTTTCTATCAACAGAAAAATTCTTTTTCTTCCACTAAGAGATACTTTCAGGGCAATAGTGAAGCTCGTCGTACTGAAATAATTCACAAATCAGGATAACAAAAACTTAAGAGGGAATGTCCACTAACTTCGAGCCGGATCGAGAATTCGTGGCACATGATAAGAAATAAATTTTCTCCATATTTCGTCCAAAGATACCCTATGATGAGCTTAGAAACGTGGTGGGTTTTTTTTCTAGAAATATTTTTATTAACGCCACAAAAAAAATAAAAACCGTTAATGCCCCAGGTTTTTGGAAAAACACCCAAAATTAACGTGCAGCATACCTTCCACAAAACTTCGCTCTGTTTCATTCGCGCAAGTCTTAACCCTGTTTGGAGCATGAAAATGAAATGTTTAACACTTAGTAAGGCATTTTAGACCAGTTAAACTAATGTGGATTGATTTTCAAAGTCTCGGCGGGCCGCCGAAAATTACCGAAATTCGCTTGCCCAGAATTCTTAATTCGGCGCTCTTTTTCACCGTATGATTTCCCTATCCGGTAAAACGCCAATCGCTTTGAAGTTAGTATTTTTTACAATATGAAATGTTGTTCTCTAGCCAGGTATAAAAAATAGTTTCGGGCTTTTTATCAGAAGCGAGTAGTAACGCTCTAAAATCCGGGATATTATCACAGCGTAAACTGTGTAAACAAGTGGCACATTCCTTCACATAAATAACAAAAACCTTGGATATTTCTCCTTGGTTTTAGCGTTTTTCACCCATTAACTACAGAAGAAATGACGAAAAACTTTATACTCCTCTGACATTCAAAATATCTGGTTCCGGGTATATTTTGTCTTTGAATTTAGCCATCTCGACAATTAAAATTAGTATCGCTTGCAAGCAACCAACTCGAATGTTCTATTTCTGTCCCATGATCTAAAATGTTAGCGAGAGCATTTATGATTGAAATAAGTCTGCTTTACCGTAAATTTCAAAGCATTTTGCTTGATCTCGTGTTTGAACTCTTATTAAACACCATTTACTAACAGTTTAATATCTTTTGCTGAATGCTTGAGCTAAAGCCTCCTTCAAAGACTGTTTGTTTAGCTAACGTCACGCAATAAGTGAAGCGGTCATGCATGTTCATGAGTTGGTGATAAGGCCATGGAGAGGGAGCGCAAATACTTTAAAAAAATGTATGCAGATATGGTGGGAAAAAATAAAGAGAAATTTTATTCATAAAATTAGTTTTCAACATTCTAATAAGCGCACGTTGTCTCTATATTATTGACCAGAATTTTTAGGTTTAACCAGAAGCCGATTGCTCCTGGCTCAACGTAATCATTAAAAATAATCAGCAATTTACGGAAGGGATAAACATAATTGCTTGTACATATCAGAAATTAAAGGGGAAAAATTGTGCAGTGGCACATAAAAAAAATTCACGTGCTTTTTGTGCCAAACAGATAGAAAAAATAAAACAAAACATATTCTTCAAACCGCTGTGGACCGAGTCATTTCCTTAATCAGTTATAGCGATGACTTCCCTCATCCTTATACAAGGTGAAAGTTTTTTGTACCGCCCTTCGATAACGGGTAGCAAAACTGCTGGTGACTGATACATTTAGCCACAAAACCAGCCCAGCAAAACCCTAAAGGCGACAGTAAGAACCCACCTACCATAAACGAATTTGTGAAAATACGTCTTTCTATGTGCCTTTTCGGCTTGCATTGTACTAATAAGGAACGTGAAATGTAAGTGCCCATTATTTTTTAGTGATATAAATAAGAATAAAAAAGTTATGGAATGAAGTTACTACACACCAAAGAGTAGACATTAGGGGGTCGCAGAGTTTTTCGGCGTCTTTTATCTGCTAAGGGGCTTTGGCGGAACATTTTTGAACTTTTTAACTTAAAACCTAGACCTACGATATAAAAGACTTGCTGCCTCTCGTACGTGTTGCCTATCTTTTCTCAACACAACTCGTTTCTGTCTCTAACTCGTTTTCAGTTTTCGCTTGTGAATTACAAAATCTTAATACAAGACAGTAGAATGTTCCAAGAGCCCCTCACTGTCGGACATGCGCATTCCTGACTAAGCGATTGTATTTTGTCGATGTACGGCTTCTTGCGTCGAACCGTTATGCCTGCAGTGTCAATACCAAGGGAAGTGCAAATGTCCTCTAAAACTGTAATGGAAAATTCATTCAGCTTCTTTTGGGACACCATTTCACAAAGATTATAGGCGTCATAGACAATAGGATGTTTAGGCGCAATCTCACTCGCAGCCTCATTAACAATACTTTCTAGACAGGCCTCATGTGCGGCGACCTCCACACCTTCCTGATCGTCCATGCCTTGTCCAACGTCCCCAAGTCTTTCTACAATGTCAATCAGGTCTTCAAATGCCTGCGCACCTGCTGAGCTTATGTAGTCTAGGCCTTGAAGTGATTTTCGAGTAGAGGCAGGACAGACAGCTAGGATACGCAAAAGAGTACTGCGGCTAAGAGGCTTAAAACCAGACTCGTCGCAGTAGGCCAGGTACTGTTTTACCACCCTTTCAGGGATCATCATTCTGATACCGTTTGGGATCTTAATGGTCTCTTTGTTGCTAAGTGTTATGGACCTTTCTCCGAATGGCAGATCTTGTACAATTTGCGAGCTTGTTATGAACGCGATAAAATGTTCTATCTGTGAGAAGGTAACGTCTCTCCTAGGTGCTCTTACTGATTGTACTGGAGCTCTTCTTCCATAGGTCAAACAGTGGCGTTTGGCGTCTGTGAAGCGATATTTGGTCAGACCAGGGATAAACTTGAGGAGTGTTTTGTAACGCACCTTATCTGCCATGATGAAAAGTATCTGGCGGCGCGTCTCCCAGCGACTAGCAGCTTGGTAACATTCGGCAAGTGCCTCCATTAGCGTCACGTCCATGTTGTCCTCATCTGAATCTTTCTCATCAAAGCGCTGGCTGCGCAGCGCGTCTGAAGAACACAGTGCGCGGTACAAGGGGCCTGTTTCATGTGGTGTCATATCTTGTACTAAAGCTGCCACACCTTGACTAGCTTTCCGTGTATAGTAGCGCTTTGTCCGTCCACTTGTCTTTTCCATCGAAGTTTGTAGCTAAGACCTAACGGGACTAACATCTCTGGAAACCAAATATGTATTCAAAGCATCTAGAGACCTATTCTGAGAGACTTGTAAATCGTCGAAACTGACGTCGCTGAATGTGTCTTCGCACGGGGGAAGATAAAAACTCCCTCCTGGTGTAATGGGAGTGCTGTGCACTGGTGGGGAATCCTTGTTCTATAAACGAAAATAGTGTCTTAAAGTATATTCTCATCGGTGTTCCTGTAATATTACTATCTTGTTTCCAAAGGCTTTCCTTATTTTTTAGGAGGGGACAAGGTGGATAATATTAGTCCTAACGAAACGGATCCCTATGACATATTTTTATTGACAGTAATTAATTGCGTGGAGCAAACTTGACTTTCTCTTATAAAGAGCGACAAAGCATAATTTAAAAAAAAGGTGCCTATTTAGTTAATTTAATAAATGCTTGAAGGGCCAGAATTATGCAAGTCATCAAAATGATCAAACTTACCAAGATAATTTTTCCGATGCCCTTGCTAATGTCTGCGACGTTCAGAGTAGTTTTTGGCACATCTTCCAATGTTTTTTCTTTAACATCAATAGTCGGCCTGCAGTCACGGCATATACCTTTGCAACGGAATGAAACAAATCACCGGTCACTTTTGTTCGCAATGCTAGCAAGGTTTTTCTACTACGGTCTGGTACACTAATTACATCCGCCGGCTAATTAAAATACAGAGAAGTAAGCACGAAAGTGTACTTACCAGAGCCTACCGCAACAAAAACACCTGTTTGTTTTAAAATAGCTTTGGACTCCGACTTGCTTATTCCACGGTCCGCCTTTCTCGTTTTTCCTCTCGAAGCATGCTTTGATAGCCCTGGTGGTACTCGGCATCGATGAACACCTCGGCGCCAGCCAATGTCCAGGGAAGAGCGATGGGATCGGCAAATGGTCCAAGACGAAATGTCGCGCGGAGGAGAAAATATTGATGAGCGCGCTAAAATAAGCTCAACTTCAGAGTTGATATCGCTAACTCCAACACTGCGCCTGTGACCTAATCTGTGATCTTTTTGACATGAAGATAGCGGAACAACGACTGCTCCTTCATATCGTTTGTCAGAGGCGCAAACACCTCCAACTAGTTTCTGAAAACAACAACTAACTTCCATTCACAGCCGCAAAACAAACTCTACGAACTGTGAAAATGAAATGTTTCGTACTCAGCTTGTTCAACTGGCGATTATTAGATTACAGCTCTGCAAATATTGTCTGTATTGTCTGTTTGTTTGTTTTTATACGAGAGTCAGACTTATTATTGGAGGAAAAAATAAGCTTTGATATTTCATGTATCACGAGAAAGAAAAAGGGGTCGTTTTGTTTGGCCTCATTTTGCTATAGTTATGAATAAACAAAATGAAACGAGAAGTGAATGTTATCTGTGACTTTGCGCCGTTTGTTTTGAGGCGTCTCCGCGAGTACAATTAATATAAGTACTCCCTTTTCGTATAAAAAAAGCCTCATATATGTGCCGCTCACCTTTAAACCGGGGCATTAAAATACTTTTTTTCAGACTTCGTAGTCTTTCGGTGGATGTTTTGTTTTGGTTTGCTTTGTTTTTAGCCTTCCTTGGTAATCGCGTGACAAAACCTTTTTAGGCGAACTTTAGGAAATCTTTGCGTGACGGACAAATTTGGTCAAAATTCGACAAGGGTTCATTTGCTGACATGACTTTGTAGACTATGGAAAATATTCCATAAATATTTTTCTTTTTCTCACCTGAGAAATAAATTACTGCAGCCAAAACCTTGCACTTTAGTTTCCATTTAGCAATGGTGTGAATTTGATTAGCTGAGCCAACAAGAGATAAGATCGGGTAGGTGTCAATTTAGACTCCACGTTTAAAGATAGCACTAGCACTGTTTCGTTCAGAGCCTGGTGTTCTGATATTCCTTATTCAAACTAAGCTGAAAGACCTGTATCTGCTTTGTTTTTCATCGAAAAAACGAGAGAAACAATACAAAATCTGCAAGTTCCGGAAATTTGTTCGGCGCGTTTGTTTACGGTTTCCAGACGGCGCTGATACACGGCGCTGATAGAAAGCCTGGAGAAAAAAATTACATCACATTTTAGTACCTCATTTTCTCTCTTGAGGATTCTTAGTTTCAAGTGATTCGGTGCTTTACCGGGCAATGAAACTTTCTTTTGAAAAAGTGCATCAAATTTAGAATTTTAGGCAAGCGAATTTCGGTGAATTTCAGTTGATCACCACGACCTTAAAAATAAATCCACAGGTTTAAAACTGTACTCAAATAACTTGCAAACATTCAAAATATCTTTTTTGACCTTTTCTGAGAGTCTCCCTTTGACGCGAATTAAACAGGACGAAGTTTACTAGAAGGTGTTAAACACGTTTTTTATCGCATATTTTCACGACACGTGGGTCAGAAACAGGAGTATTAATTTCTCGCGTTCAAAAGAACATTTCAATAAAAAAACACTACCACGTGTCTCGGACCATCATACGGTATCTTTAGACAAAAAATGAAAAAATTTGATTTTTCATCATGTGCCACCCCTTGCTCGACGTTAGTGGACATTCACTCTTAAGTTCGTTACTCATTTTTTCATGTGGTATAACTCCAAATTCTCTTCATGCTATTCAAATCACACATTTAGACAATAATTTAAAACATACCTGGGAATTGGCTTGGGTTGTTGAAGGAAATCTTTGTAAGACACCATCGAAGTTCAGGAATTTTCATGATAGGCCGGCGGTAATTGTGTAAACACTTCAAATTTCAAAACGCACAAAAGTAGATATTTACAGCCTAAAGGCTCGTTTTTCGTACTTCGTGTAGGTTTTCCTATTGCAAAGTTGCTTTTTTCAATCAAAAAGTAGGGTAAAAAGGTGAAACTGGGTCTAGTTTAGCCATCTTGAAACACTGAACTCCACCCGCCGGCGACTCTGCGTGACAATCTGTTCCGTGACTGCACGTGACATAACGTACGTTTGAAGAGACGGAGCCGTCAAAATGACAGTCACGGAATCACGGTAGTGACGCAAAGCAATTCTTGAAAGAGTACAACATTTTGGTGCCAACAGTATTTTGAAGAATAAAAATTCAAACGCGCTAGTATTCTGGTACTCACTTTTTATCGAAAAATAAGGACTTTAACAATGGTAATCCCATAAGGATGATGAAACAGGAGGATACCGTATTTACTCGAATAAGCGCCCACCTCGAGTAAGTGCCCATCCTAAGGGAAGAAAAAGTTAATAAGCGCCTAGCCTCAAATAAGCGCCCTCCTCCTCCCAATCAAACTCAAATAAGCGCTCACCCCCACCCCACCCGCTTAAGTGAATAAGTTCCAACAGAAACTCATAAGGGGTTGAAACGTGTAACTCGCGTTCAATGCTCGTGAATATTCATTTTGACCATATTTGGAAACCTTAGTGACGGATATCCATTTTCAACAAAATGGCTGCTACGCGATCACCATGCAGATGTTTTAAGACAAGAGTTCTGCATTTCAAGGTTAAAAATACACCGTTAAAAGACAAAAAATGGAAAGAGAAAGTTCAAAAGAATGCTCAGCTTTCTTTTTGTGGAGAAAGGGAAGTTTTTCATCACGAAATCGTCCTTCGAGGAATTCAACCTTGTTTTCTTCAAGGCGGAACCCATGGTCTTTTTTGAAATGCAACCAAGTCAGCGAAGTTTTTGCTGAATTTTCAGGTACATTTTGCACTCTATAGCCAAGAAAATTACGTTTTGAAAGGGAATTTATGTATTTTTAAATGTTTCATAGACGTTTTATAAATTTTTCTCTTCGGCGCTAAAGAAAAATTACAAAATGTGCCCTGATTTGAGATGGATTTTGGGTTGAATTTTGCCGTGTGCTTAGCCGATTTCACTTGCGTGAACGGATCCACCGGATCCAGAAAGTGTTTTCCGAATTGCTTTAAAGGATTAACTTTTTGGACTTTGAATAAAAATTTTCAAGAAACGGCTTCTCTGTCTATTGTTTTGAGTTTGTTCATTCATAAAATTAGCTCAAAACAAGATCGTGACTACAACATCCAAGTTTAATTTCAGCTTTTAAAATGCTTCTCACATTCATTACAAGCATCACTTTTTGCGAAGTTGTCAGGTACAGGTTTTGGACACTTTTCGATACGCAGCTAATGAATTTTATTAGAAAATATTTTTCACTGTTTATTCTAGACTTTGAACATAAGAATTTTAAAAGCCTATTTGCAGTATAAGTTTACTGTGCAGAGGGTCAACAAGGCATCGTTTTTTGAAGTGACAACTTCAAGAAGTTGCGAGGCCGAAAATGGGTTTCATAATGTTACGTTTGGCTCGGGTGGTAAGGCAATAATATCCTGCTCAGTGTTTTGGTAATATTCCTGGTTTCCACCTTTGAAAGCTTTCTCGGCTTTCGGGAGTTTTTCCCCCGTTTGTCGGCCATTTTTTTAAGCGGGCGCGGGAACCTGAAGAAAAATTACGTCACGTTGTTTACGAAGTTTGATTGGTCAGTTATCTCTTCTTCTCGTTCCAAATATGGTACTTTCGAAAATGAATAATCACGAGCATCGGACAAAGCAAACATATGAGAGTTACATGTTTCAACGCCTTGTGAGTTTCTGGTTCCAATAAGAGACTTCCCCGAGGACGGAGGTTTCTTCAGAGTATTTTACAGAAACCTTGCTTTGTTACTTATTCGCGTTTTGTTATTAGCATTTGTTTTGTTGCAAAATAAACATACTTCACTTGCTGAAAATGGTGAAAATTTAAGAAGCACCCAGCCTCGAATAAGCGCCCACTCTCAAGGTCCAAAAATTTAATCGTCTTGTCTCTTTACAATCGAGGAAACTTGGAGCTGTTAAATATACTATAAATATTAAATATACTATATTTACCGAACTTCGATGCTTTCGTTTGGAGGCTGCCTTCAGGGAACTCAAGCCAATTCTCAGATATGCTTTAGATTAATGTCTAAATGTGTGAATAAACGAGCACTGGGAGGATTTGGAGCTATACCACATGAAGAATAATGCCACAGAAGACAACTACTAAATTAAAGTTTTTGTCACCGTTAAAACCTGTTCTTCGTTTTTGAATTATGTCAGTTCAACTAGTCTTGATATTGCTTTGAAAGTATCTTCTAGTGAAAGAGGAAGAGTTGTTCTATTGGTGGAAAGTGTCCGAATTGCTCCTTGCGGTTTTATTTACGAACGCAAGGAGAGTTGATGTTAGCAAATTTCGGGTTGAAAATACGGCCATTTTGAGACTCCTACCACGAAAACTGATATTCTTACTTTTCTCTAAGATAAAAGGCTCTTTGCGGGAACAACTTACACTAGATTACTTATCTAACTAAAAGCTATTTATGGACCAAAAATGAAGGAAACCGATTTTTCAATTCTTGCCACTCGATGGTCGATATTTCCTGACCGTCACTCTTAAATAAAATAATGCGATAACTAGGTATCGTGCGGTGTGTTGGGAAAATGAGCCAAGCTAAACAGTCTTCTGGTCTTTTGTCGGCATATTTTCTTTGTGAATTATCAATCATGGAAGGAAAAAAGAAAAAAAGTGCAGATACAGTAAACCAAATTTTTACAGCAAGCAATATCCACTGCCCGCAACTAGCAGATTAGCTAGTCGAGGTGAGCAGTGGTTACACGTATGTCAAATATACACAAATAGCTCACAAGAAAGACTAGGGAAAAAGAATAAAAAATAAATAAATAAAATAAGAATAACTTCATTTAAGTTAACAATCTTGTAACAATCTTATAAGAAACCGAGTTTTCAGGAAATTTTTGTTATTAAGTCTATTACGTGCGGGGAAAAAGGGAAAAAATGGGCGAGCGAAGCGATTTTTGTGAGGGTTAGTTCCCACTTTTTTTTTCTCGCCGTCTCCTCTCGATTATATGTAGTCCCCTCCCCAAAACAGAGAGCTTGTTCACACCCAACTCTCAGCGAAGGAGGGAATATATCTTGTAGAAGAAGAGGCTGTAATTGGGTTTTAACATTTTGAGGTTGTACTTGTTTTAAACCTAAGGTTTTACAGTTCAACCGAAATTTGACCAGGCCAGAACCTGCTAAAAAAAAGAGAGAGAGCAGAGAGATTTACAAGTACATCGTCCAGTATTGTAACCCCTGGGGATGTAGAGGGTAAGCACCCCTGCTCTCACAAATGGAAAGTCCGATCACAGATTAACTTAGTGCAGAATACAATAAAACAACGATCGAGTGGGGACTACCGAGATACTGGCAGTGATGTTTTTAGTTGATTGTCAGCAATATTCGGCGTTTTCTCTGAGCACGAGAGTAGTATTGATTATAAATTATTCACTGGCTCAATCTCTAGATTCATTGTCTACGAGAATGTTGGATTTTCCTCAAAGTTTTGACTCTAATGTCCATGTGTGAAATTGAAACTGAATAAGTTATAATAAGAGACTTCCCCGAACACGGAGTTTTCTTCAGAGTATTTTACAGAAACCTTGCTTTGTTACATCTTCGAGTTTGTTATTGCCATTTATTGTTTTCTTGCAAAATAAACATTCTTCACTTGCTGAAAATGGTGAATATTTAATAAGCGCCCAGCCTCAAATAAGCGCCTACCTCGATTAAGCGCCCAATCTTAAGGTCCGAAAATTTAAAAAGCGCCCAGGGCTGTTAATCGAATAAATACGGTAAGCCATTACCCTGTTGTTTGCGAAGCCCGGATAAACTTGCGAATTGCCGTGTTTGAAATTGCCGCAAAGAACAAAGATCTAACTTTCGCGCAACATAGACGTTACTTATATGCGGTGAGGGTAAAAGGAGGAATGAGTTTTCGGAGTGGCATGCGGCATGGCTTGCGAAATGACATAATTATGCGGAATTTGATATACCAAAAATGGCGCAAAGAAATAAATTAAACAGGAAAGCATGCGCGCGTCTCTACCGCGCCTTTTTTGCTATTAAAACAAGGCTAAAATTGACACACAGCTGATACACCAATACTTGATAAGTCATCGATAACTCGTTTTCAAAATAAACTGAAACAGTTCTTTACTCTCGTCTCCTCATTACATCCTCAAAAACATCGTAACGCAGAAGAGGTAAAATAGAAGGCTGGTTGTGACTAGAATGGATACCCCAAAGTCAGATTGTCATCTTCACTCAAAATACATGATATCGAAGGAGTTGTAAATAAGAAGAAGAAAGAAAACAGTAGGTAGTATGTAGGGCTTGAACCCGCATCATTTGATGTATAATACATATCCGTATCCACTACACCATCAAGGGCACTATAGCATAGTGTAGAGCATAGCGTTGTGCAATGAACATAAGGTGTCCAACCTGATATTGAGGTATCCATTCTAGTCACAAATAGAAGGGAGGAAGAGAGAGAGGACCCTGGGAACGAGGCTTTTAAGAAATGGCAGACTCGGTAGTACCAAATGAAAGAAACAAATAAGTCTCGTAAATACGTGCAGACGTAGTGTGTCGGAAATCTGTCTGGGTTTTTAGGGGTATATAACCTGTTCTTCTTGACTAAACTCAAATCAAGGGTCACTCTTTATCATAACGGTCTAGACGCTAATGGAACGCCCCGAGTCAAACATTAATCTGTAATCCACAAATGGAGTGAAGCGAACTGCTCTCCAGTGTCTCCTTTCGACCTTTCCGCGTCTCTTCGCGCGCACCTCCCTTGTTTGTGTGAGTATGTGCGTTTGATCGTGCAAAAATGCTAAAAGTAGGAAGGAAAAAAAAAAGCACACAAATTCAATTGCTGGGATTCGAGCTCGCGCTTCTCCACCAGCTGTTAGCTTCGTGTGCCTGAAGCTTCACCAAAACAGCCAAGGAAACAAATTTAATCGCGATACCGTCCATCTCTGAATATTATGTCACGATCACGCAACCCACCGTCTGAAAAAGAAACACTTCTCACGTGGTTTCAAATGTAAATAAAGGTAAAAGTAAAAGTGAAGTTAGTCCTGCAAATATCTTTTGCCGGAAAAAATCAAAGCAGAAGGGAGCGTGACCTTTCAAAGCATCTTTTCTTCAAGGGCCGACTTTCGTGATGTTGTATCGCTGCTGCCATGCAGCCAGACTAATAGAGGCAAGTTTAATTTTGGGGGCTGTGCAAAAAAAGGTAATCGACCGTGAGAAACCTAGGAGTCCTTCCTGGTTTTTTGATTGTCATCGTAGTCGAGCCCCCAACATTAACAAAGTGACTGCTTGTGAATTGATTGTCGCCAAAAAAAGGGCGCAATTTTAAGTTTAATTTATTTCTTTGAGTCATTCTGCATAGTAAAAAACGCAAAATAAGTGATGCTTATTAAACGACATTATAATTCAGCTGCACTGCTATTCATACTGGGAAATGTAGATCATATCGCTACTCAAAACTATATGCTGAAAAGTAGTTGACCTTGTTTAAGCCCTATTTAAACCAAAGTTAAACACGTTTCTACAAATCAATTTTTCAATTTTAGAGAGTTCTTCAGCAAGGCTGCGGATTGACAGTAATTTAAATCGACTGTAATTAATAGCTCAAAATGATAATTAAAAAAGAACAAATTAATCAATAAACAAGTTGAAGCTCAAAGATGAGTTCCATTCCAAAGGTAATTTTTGTCTTCAGTTGTTTATACTCAGCTGAGTTTGTGTCGTTAAATCTGTTTGAATTAAACATGTTTTGTTGATTTAAATTTGGCTGAGTGTACATACAACTCGTCTCTTTTAATTTTTAATCAACATACTTGAACTTAGGTTGCGTCTCTAATTTTATAATCCAGGTACTCTATAACTCTCTCTACCTGGCCTTAAAAATGGCGAAAACCTGTGACGACTAGTGTCTAGTGTTCTTTCTTAGCACATATTCATTCAGTCATTCATTCATTTATTTTTGCCAATAACCACATACAAATACAACAACAGTATACAGAAATTTATGATACATTAAAGATAATATACACTATTCTAACTAAATTATTTACAAAATCACATGTTTAAAGTAGTAATTGCAAGGAAGCCTATATAGAAGCAAAGCCGGAAAACTATCATATCCTAGTTACTGGTAATCTTAGCTTATAAATGTAAAGCGACAAGTTTCTCCTTGATGAAAGAAACCGGTTGTCAAGCCCAGTCACGAAACTAGCTAATAAAAACAAAAACAAAATAGTGTTATATACAATAAAGCACATTCGCGGTGTAACAAAGAGATACATACACAACTTCGCTTCGATACTTTCCTCGTCACATCGCTCGTCAAAGCTGTAATTTGCCTTCACTTTTCTTCCCCTCTCTTTTCTCTTTGTCTACGTTTGGCCAAGACAGTTAACTGAGCAAAACGTTATCCATAAAATAAACAGACCCGTCGACTCTGTAATTTGGTGTCCAGTGTAATGCAACACCCTCTCAAAAATGAACCTTATTCAACTACGCTGTTACTCCTTGTTCGGCCCGGGAGGAGGGGGCGGTGTACTCCGTTACATAATCTCTAGAGGTATGTGCGGCACCAAAGGGAATGGTTTTTAGATCCTTCTTCTCTAAGATTGACTATAGATTTTAAGCGTAAGGGTGTCAAATAGGGTAAGGTTTTCTAGTCACTTGAAAACAACGAATCAGTTCTGAAGTAGGGAAGGGAAAATTATAAGGTCAGGGTTTCAGGCAGCGTGCCGCACATTCAAGGAGTACTCCTCCCGGGGAGTGCTCCAGACGATGATCTAACATATGCTTTATTTGTTCAGAGTCCGAAAGCTTATAAATTACTCTTGTAAAGGTTTTGTTGAGTTGACCCCGAAATGCAGTTGCCTGTAATTTGCCTGGCTTCTTTAACATTCCACTAAACAACAATAAATTATGATAAAAGCAAGCTTGTCTGTGTGACATTATGCTGTACCGTAACACTTAAATTTTCCCAGAGTGTGGTAGCCTCGCTCAGTGCTATGACCAGTGTCACCAAACCTTAGCTGTTTTACTGAAAGCTTTGTCTTGTCAGTCAAGAGACCGCTGTCTTCGCGCCATACAGTGTCATCCTTATCACAGTTGCATGCGCAGCCATAACTGGGGTCTGCACATGAGTTGTTCATCCCGCATGCGCACTTACCACTTCCAGGGGATGCTCCACCCCAGTAACTCATCCTAGTAGAATCATGTGACACCCACCACGCCGATCCAAGTTTTAATATCCTTGAACCATGACACTCATACCTGATAAACTGATCGGAGTGTAAGGAGACACGGGTGAGTGTCGCCAACTGAGACAGGCTCGCTCCTGTGTAGCGAATGTTACGCGAGTACCTGCCTGGATATTCATGTCCCTTAACAAGCGTCCTGCGTTCACTGTCGTGACTGATGACTGTCACGCCAACTCCATTCTTGTCAGTAATGTCACAGTACACTGGGTATGGCTCTAGGCCTCCCGCTCCATCCGGATCAATGATGTAATATCCACTTGTTGCTGTAGGGTGTGCCTTCTTTAAATCGCTTCACGATAAGAATGCAACTGCATAGAGAAGGTTCTAAGTTATTCATTTGATTCATTATTCAAGAAACGTTGTGCTTCATTATTAAAGATGTCGTGTACTACTCATAAGGATCGGTTAACTGTCAGAAGTAGAAGTGTTGGGTAAAAAGCTGTGAGAGGGTAGATACAGATGCTACAGATACTACAATAAATGAAGGAGCAATTTAATTAATTGGCAATGATTGGATTCCGCTTTGGTATGATATCAAGTATTATGTAGTTCGAGGACAATTTTATCGGCCGATGTGAATTCAACATGCACAACAGTCCCTACGCTTTGCATAATTCTTCATGTATTTTACGCGAAAGATGAGCCGAATCCAGTGACTGTTGATTAGTCATTCAAAATATTTCCAATTCAGCTAACAAAACCTACGTACCTCGATCGCAGTGTTTTTAAGTTCTCCCCGCAAGGAACTCCCATATAAAAGTGAGGGGATGCTCATCGTCTCACATAGCGGTGCAATTTGCAGATTTTGGTTTCACTTAGGGTGTTTGGTGTTCACTATATATTTGCCCATTCAGGAGTCTCTTAGAGCTGTGCTTAAAGAAATTTACACTGACTTCACAGAAATCCGCTAACGTTTAAAAAAGAACACAGTTAACACCTCTGGCACCTGATTTAAATCCCTAACCCTTATTTAGATGTCTGTTTTAGTATGGCCTCCTTTAGGGGTCACTTTACGCTTGAGCCACACCCACATTGGTCTTCCTTAGAAGCCTAATTTTCATCTTCCGACGGACATCCCCGTCACTTTGGGAATCTCCTCGAGAATTCTCCATAACCATATGCCCTTTACTTAACTTGGCAGTTTCAGGTTATGAGGCTATATTCTCGCAGACATTCATTGAGACGTATAACTATTGATAAATACAAGGTTGTATTGAAGTTATTCTAATACGTTTTACCTTCGCAGTTTTCACCTCCGAAGTAAGCTGGGCAAACACAAGCGTACTTTTTCTCAGTTTATCCCATGTAGCATGTCCCGTTGTTCAGGCAGGGGTTAGTGGCACAAAGATTCTGATTTGAAAAAAAAATGTGTAGGAAAATCATCATCTGATCATCTTAATTTGTTATCACTGTTAAAAATTCACCAATACGCGCGCCGTTATCTTACTTTTGTTCTATTTCACGTATCGATGTAAATTTTCCGGGGGCAAATTCACCTTGAGAACTTTTGGTAACGCACAAGTTAAAGTTGCTTCCCCATGGGCACCAGCCATTTGCAAGTGGGTATAACGGCTAGTGTGACCGAACCTATATTGCATGCATCTCCAGTAGACCCAGTAACTTTATAAATTAGGTTTTAAAATAAAATTGAAGCAAATCTTTACTACATAATGATAGTGAAGTCGTAAAGTTGGGTTGAGCAGTTGACACGGATTAGTTGTATTATTTAGTCCTACCTCTGTGCCCCTGTAGAACCAGTCTTTTCTTGGTTTGAGATCTTCTGGGTGTTGCAAGTGATATGAATTACTCAGTTCACAAGCCATCTTGTTGTTGATCGTTGGACCAATGTTATATGAAACACATTCCCTTGCGAGGGCGCATTGGTCTTGGCAGTCTAGGTTTAGTTCCACGGAATGATTTGAAAACACGTGTCCTTCAAGGTAAAACCCACTGGCTGGTGTCAGAAATGTGATGCGTCGGTTGTTTTGACCGCAATTTCCTGAAAGACGAATTAATACAGTTAAGCCGAGAGGCACTAATAACGTGGTCGGATTAACGAAGCCATATCTCTCAGTGCAAAGAACTTATAACCGGGGCTAAGAACACCTAGAAATTTACCAAATGTTTCGGTTCTTTATTACAATACATAATTATAGCCTGAATTTCAGACGATTACTTCGAGTCGTTTTTACTACCTCAGTAACGTCTGAGTTAATGCTGTCCAGTGACGTCGCTACTCAGGGTCACCCAACGTCAATTTTCGGAAAATATTCTTTCGTAAGACGATTTGAGATCTGGAATGTTCGGAACATTTTTTGTAAATTTCTTGCTTGTCTGCCTCTCCTAGGATTTTCGAACCTCTAAAAAATGGTATAATTGCCCACTTTTAACGGATTTTTACCCTGAAAAGGTCACCTAGAATGTTCGGGAGCCTTTTTTCTGGCTGAAATTTTCGAAAAGGTAAGTTTTGATCCCTATAATTTTCGAACCACTAGACTTTTAGCTAGGAAATCCGAACAGATGAAAAATTTCTAGGGGATAAAAATATGCCAATATCTACCGTTTAAATACTCAAATACGTTTAACAATGCTATGTTTAAGTGGTTTTGGACTATATTCTCGTTAGGTGCCCCCGAATACTCCTTTGCTTTAATTCGTGCAAAAAGTGAAACACGATTTTCAATCGGAAAAAAGAAGTATCGTCTGAAAATGTCTACATGATGCAGAATTGCTTTACTATTTTTGATCGTAATTCATGGTTAACGTTTAAACTGTAAACTGCAGTACTCTGAACGGAGCTGTTGTATATTCAATAATCAAACTCGACCGCAATCACGTAGTGAAACAAGAACTCTCTTAGTAACGTTGAGCCTCGCTTGCTTGGAGGCCATGGGGCTTGGAGATAAGTTTTGTTTTCAAGGAGCTGGTACTGTTGTGCTACTTTTTCGTTTTGAATACAAAACGAGTGTTATATGTCATAATGTAAATATTCAAAACGTAAAAATTGCAAGGAAAGACAGGCCGCACTTCTTAGCTTCACACCGTTGTGAGACCTTTTACATATTAATATTGCTTCCGTGAGGAGAATTCTTTCGGGACTTTACACTCCAAAAATTGAACGATGATTTTTATCAGTATAAATATATATATATAGCTTCTATGTAGCGGACCAAGATACGGCTGGTGCAGTTTTTGCTCAGTACGGGAAAAATGTGTAAGTTTAGCAGAACCTTATACAATGACAGTTAATTCAGTTCGTGCGTATTCCTGTTGAATTTGTTGTCCGTTTTATAAGATATCAAAATCGCATGAAAGTAATTACATTTTCCATAGCTGCTTAGTATCTGCTTTTGATATCTCCATACAGCTGATGTTTACGCGATCTCAGAGTAAAATTTTTAGAGCCGTACACAGAATGTATTTAATCACAGTATCACTGGGGTAAAACGTTTCCTTTTCCACGAAAATTTCACTTTCTCGTCTAAACAATCACTGACTCAGTCAGACTCGGAGTAGTTTACCGTACGGTACTTAAATTTAGCCATTGCTTAGGGCCTGTTTACATGGAGTGGGGGACCCCGGTCTAGTGGGGTAAGTTTCTTTTGTTTTCACGCTCTGGGGGACACAAAACAAACGAAACTTACCCCACTAGACCGGGGTCCCCCACCCCATGTAAACAGGGTCTTAGTCAGCGAACGGGATTATGTAGTGTGATTTATCTACAGTCTGCGGCCCACAATGACATCATCACGATCCATGATTTATTTAAAATCTATTTTATTTCAAGTTTTTTTTAACACATCCTCGATCCACGATCCCCGATCCTCGATCCTAGTTTTCCAGTAAACCTCAAGTTTTGCTCATTAACCGTGATGATTGAAGACCGTGATGATTGAACTAATCACTTGTTCTAAAGTAATCAACGCTTTCAAGCGATAGAATTCGTGGACTGACCAGTTCCGGAAAAGCTCGATATGGGACTTCTATTCTATGGACATGGATCGACATGAAGTGCTGCAAGTAGAGTGCGTGATGGTCATGACACATACGTAACGTCAGACGGGTAGTTGAAGTTGCTTTAAGTAGTAGTCGATGGTTAAATCATTGATATCTCAAGTATTTATAAAGTGCAACGCGCCGTCACATCTTAACAACTGCGAAAATCTATCAATTAATAAAATACATACAACGAAGTGAATAAATTTAACCCAAGAGTCTCAGTGATTGCGACAATATTCAGAAAAACGTAACGCCCCAATACACCACAAAACAGGATTTCCCCGCTATAATCATATTTCCTCATCAAGGTATTTACTTTTTAATACCCGGGCATAATTACACGAAAATCAAGGGTCTCGAATCGGCGAAAATTGCATCATTGCCAAACAGCTAAAAACGTGATCAACTTACATATCGCCGAAAATAAGCCGCATGCTCATCACGAGACTCATTTGAATAAAATAAAAGTCGTTACGATTCTTATCCGCAGTTTCCACGGTCTCCGCTAGGAACGCCTGGGAGCATGGCGCCCTAATTGGTGCCCACTGAAAAAGAAAAAGAAAACAAAGAAACGCCTGCATTTTTAGAGTCTCGCTCTGCTAAAGCAAGCTCGACTAATAAGCTTAAATACACACACGGAACACTTCAAAAACACAACAATTTGCTTTAATTGAAAAGTAGCTATTTAGCCCTTAACGAAGAAGAAAAAAAAAAAAAACAAGACAACAAGAAAGAAAAGCTAGCAGAATCATTACACTTGACGGTAGAAATGACAAGAATGTCCAATTATAACTTAAATCCCAGAAAACGTCACACAAACAAAGTCACTGCCGAAACCACAAAGCGGCTCTAACAGAAAAACCTACCGACTCTCCGCAAAGAATCGTCATCCGTAATTCAATTTAACAATTCATAGTTTCGAAGACAAAGGCAATTTTGCTGTTTATATTACGATAAAGATTGTCGAAATTAAATTTTTGGAACTCCATTCAAGTATGCCAGGCATGCGATACGCAGAATATCAAACGACAATCCCGCTAAAATTTCTTCTAGTACAGTGGGTGTCTTCTTCATTTTTTTGTTAAGTTAATTTGAACCAGTCTTTGACGATAAAAGCAGAGAAATCCGATCAAAGCATTTCCCTGCGATAAGGTGAATATAATTCTTGAGATTTAGTTAAATTAACAAGGAATTTTTCTCTGTTTCACAATGCCTAACAAGAAAAACGGAAACGGTTGGTACTGTTGAGAAAAGTGCTTCGAGCAATTAAAAGAAGGACTTACTATTTAAATTTTTATATTTGCTGGCGCGTATTCCGCTTATACTCTACGACCCTTGACAGCTGAAGACAACGTCAATTTCAATTCAAAAGTTTCTTCAGTAGTGTATGTAAAGCTAACCGTTAGTCATTTTTGACAACTGAGTAAAAAGAAACAATATAGAAAAAAGGTTTTCTTCATTGAGCATAACGGAACACATCACGGCAAGTCCTAAAAGGCTAAATTTCAACTCCATCTGAAGTTTTAGCTTCGACCCATCTAGAATCCACCGCAGTTCCATGAAACCACAGACCTGGCTTCAATTTCGCGCAAAACATGGCCGCTGCAAGCGTATTTATTTACTTTATTATATGATCGTGGCGACCACTTCTCACTGACGGTACACTGTCCTTCAGTTTGATTCGCTTTTTTTTTTTCGAGCCTTACACTTTTAATAGAACGTCGCCAATGTGCGTGAGCTCAACTGTAAAGCATCAAAAACAAAGGAAAAGATTCCAATTTAATTTTACAGCCCCAGTTTTCATTTAGACTTTTTGGCTTGGAAAACTCGATAGTTTCGTGCGATCAAACAGTCGAGACCGGCTCATTTGCTTGGCAACTTATTATGGCAACTCAAGGGCAAAGCGCTAGGCAATTAATGGAGACGTCCGGTATTGATTTGATGCACTTGAAAACAACGAGAATTTTAAAGTTTCTCCCGTGTTGGCAAAATTAAATCTCCGTTGGGTGTTCAATTATTTCCTTTAAATATCTACAGTCTTAACTTAACCTAACTTAAACCCGACTAAAAAAATTGCTTTCGTAACATAAGTTACATAGAACTTAGATCGTGAAAACGTGATGTTGCAATATTAAAAAGAGCATTTGTAATGAATTCCGCTAGCGCTTTCAATGACAGATAAGAATGAATTAATATTATTATATATAATTCAGTTAACTATATCTGAGTTCACACATGAAAAAGAATGCTATGCTTATAGACTAATTAAAAAGGAATTAAGTTATCTTTCCCTTCCATTTTTTTTTTAATTTTCCCAACGATAGGGTCGGCCGGATGGTGAAAAACAAAGCATTTTATGGGTATGGCTTTCGTTCTCGAACTTCCCAGTCACTCACGTTTTATTTTTTTCCTCTGTAATATTTAATGAAGATAGTTGGCGTGTAATTTAAGAAGGATATTTTTAGTATGTCGATTTAAATTTAAGGTAAGGGTTGCTGTTCCTGAAAAGCGTTTTTAGAAAAAATACGAATAACCAATAGCTTGTTTAGGAAATTTGTACTTAGTTACTCAAATTTTAATCTATCTTCAGGGTGGAAGTTCTCCCGATGAAAATTTAGTTAATAAACTCAAACCTAGACATTGCGTATATACCAGTCATTTTTGTGGAACGTCTCCCATATGCACCAACCGTTAAAAATATAATGATTGAAAATGTTAATAAACCTATTTACAAAAAAAAAAAAAAAGACAGTAGAGCTTGGCACATACATGGGGTCCATTAAAGCATAAAATCAATCTTTAATGAAGACTGCCGGATAGCTTTTCTCAGTTTTCTTGCCGACACGAAAAGCTACCCACTTTAGAAATCGGCGCGGCGCAGCCTTAGTCCATCACCTGAGGGGGTTTTAATACTCATCTCAGGAGAATAAACGAGACTGATCCCAAATGAAAGATTATCTATTTACCTTTCCAAAAATGTCTTGCCAGACATTCTGAGTGGTAGCTTTCCGGTAGAAATTAGACTTTGAGGATACGCTATTGGAAGCCGCCGACGGCCGCCATAGTGTTTCTTAGCCGGGAACCCCAAGAAAATGAAAACATACAAATAAACTACTTCGAAGACCTTTAAAAGCCAAAATTTATTTTCAAAGTAGATTTAAGTTGATTTGTTTAGAGTGAATTGTAATATTAAATGTAATTTGGAAGGTTTTTGTTGGATTTTGGACAGAATTTAGACTCAAAATTTAGCTGTAACGAAAGCTCTGTGGAGAGTTACATTTAAAGTGTTATTTGTAGAGGTCATTAAAAATTAGATCGGAAATTATATTTGTTTATCCGTATTTATCTGTATCTTTTAAATATTCTTTATGATTTCCCTTGCCCTTAACTCCTCAATATATTACACTCCGTCCTGAGTTTAGTCTTCAGAACTTGACTTAGTGTTTTCAAATTTTAATATTAGGGAACTTAAGATAGAGACATTTTCGGGGCGACGGCAACTTCAACCGGACGTGACATCATCATTTGTTGGATATTGCGCATTCTCGTGCTCACCACCTTGCCGTCGTGGTCTCGTCGGCGACGTGAAACTGGTCTGTTTGGCGTTGTGGCGAAAACGTGAGTATTTAACTTTCATTTGAATCAGGTTTGTTGCGTTTAGCAACCAACATTTTGCAGATTATCGTTCTTGAATTGTCCTTGTTTTCTTTGAGGCACATTTCACGCTCGATTTCCAAGCTCTGTTATTTAACCTTACATCTTTGAATGTTTCTATGTTTTCATGTCACAGGGTCAAGATCCAACTTGGCAAACAGCCAACCGTAAGTGAGCTTGACATGGACAAAATTTTTCTACGAGCCAAATAAAAGTATCCAGACAAAAAATATGAACTCCGATATTTCAATTGTGTGTTTTTAGTTCGCTCTTTTCGTTAGAATATCGTATAAATGAAACGCATTGAAAATTATATAGAATAGTAGGTAATACCATGTACTAACTCGGCGTGGGAATACTGAAATAAAGTTGTTGCCGTTGTTGTTGTTGTTGCATGCAAGTATTTCCCGGGAATTATTTCAATACCAAACTAAGAATACGGTTCCTTGGTAGCATTTTAATGTTCCTGTAATTTGCAAGGCTTCGGCAAGCCTGTGGAAATCATTTTTTTTCCAACAGGAAATTCTGCCTTGAACTCAGCTGCATCCTGCAGGTTTTTTAGCGTCATCGGATCGTAACTGTCCCGAGGAAAATCGGGTTTTTTGGACTCATAATTTTCCCACAAAACGAGAAACTCTTCATCCGATACATGTTGTCTGCATAGCAAATATTTATTCTCTTAATTCTTTATGTGAAGCCATATTTTCCTCTTCGGTATTCTTCTAATTAAAGGCGCCGTCCTTCTGAGTTCACTGCGATCTTAATGTTCTATTTTTGAGGGAAAGCGACGGCTGCCTTAGTTCCAGCCTTTCTCTGCCAGTCCGGTCGCCGTCACCCCGAAAACGTCTCCATCTTAAGTTCCCTATTTTAGCGACACAACTTGTAATATCTAAGCAACTATCATTTTCATTTAGGTGCTGTAACTGAAAACTGGCTTGCACGCATGATTAGAAAAAAGTTAATTCATTGATTTATAGTTTATAATAATATTGCATAATATATGGGTAATAACTGAGTAAACATTATTTTACATCAGCGGTGTAATTTGGCTGCAGCTAGAACCAAACATGGTAATGCATTTCTGGATGCTGCACTTATGAAAGAATTCCAGAACCAATGCGCCTATCCCCACAGTACTCGGGAATGTCCTTTTCTATTACACTTGGTCACTAATTAGGTGACGAGGCATTTGGCCATTCCATCATCGACTCCTAGAGAGTCTCAGTCATGTTGCCTTTCTACCTTGACGCGATGGAGCAAGCTATTCTCAAGCGACAGCTACAACGTCCCGTCTCGCTATCCATTCTTACTTTTCCCTCCAGGATCGAGGATAGTCGCTCTTTTGATGTTAATATGGAGCTTTCACTTAGCCAGCGACCGTTCCAAGAGGTGATCATCTGGTCCTAATGGTGAAGGTCGAGCGCCGGAATTTATTGACTATCCACATCCCCCACTCAAGAGTCACAGATCATATAAGACTTAAGAACAAGGCGCTCAGTCCTAGTGCCCGTATAGCCGCAGCTGATCTAGCTGCCAGAAGCAAGCCCTCTCCAATTCAACGCCAGGGCCTCAAAGGAAATACTCCTGGGCTCGTAGCATGACTGGGCCCACTCTCGTAGGCTGGTTGATCGTAGTAGGGAGTCATAGTTACTCCCCCGTTTACCCGCGCTTGGTTGAATAAAAACGCTAACGCCTCCGTTTAAGCCGGGGGGTGTTCAGGTGATTCTCCGCTGTTTCCAAGGTTCTCTTCCGTCATCCCACTTCGTGTCTTGCTTCGGGAAAAGGATCAAATTCACCCGGCCCCGCTGAATGTGCATTCTACTACTCTGGGATAAGCACGCGATTTAAAGTTTGCTCATTGATTACTTTCAGCCCAAATTCTGTCTCGACCTCCTTAAACAGGTTATAACTGATCCCATGGCCGCACTCAGTTGTCTATCAATCTAACCTCTGGAAACTGCGGGCAAAAGTTTATTTCTGGGTCAGACCTGCTCTTGTTCCTTTCCGCATAGGAATGTTGCAAAAGGGTGTCAGCCACTCGTAGCAGAAATTCTTCTCCTCCGATGGCCATGCATGTCAGTTCAATGGAACGAGTTTTTTTATTTTCTTATTGAGAAGATTCGCTAGATTTAAAACAGATTTGTCTCATCAGTTCAAAAACATTTGGTTGGCCGCGTTTTTTTTTTCGGACGTTTAAACTCGAAGTTATCTACAAGGTGGATGGATATACAAGGATATTATTTCGCTGATAATTAAAAAATACCAATTCTGTTAGGGCCTGTTTACAAGAAGGGAGGGTAACCCAAACAGCAAGAGGGTTAAACTAGCGCTCGCACATTTCTACTTATTATTTTTACGCGACGTGTAGCATCCAGATAGGGTTGCCCTAGCAACAGGGTTACCCTAAATGTACCTGCCTTGTAAACGCTCTGCTAAGGGATAACTCATGACCAGTAACTCATAAAAATTTGAATGAGTTAACCAAGTTTAGTACCTGACCTTTTTTCCGTATAACGTGTTTAAAATGGAGAATTCAAGATTTCGTCCAAATCTTGGACGTTACAAGGCATGTTTAGTAGTTTAGTCTTCACATGACGAAACACATCAGTTAAGCCGGTTAACTGGTTTGAATCGTGTTGGCTTCCTGGGAAATTTTGCTTTTAACCAGAGTACCTTGAACCCTATTGCTAGGATAACCCTAGGACCAGGGTTACCCTCCCCCTTAGATACCATTCTCAACAAGTTTTGGAATTTTGTTACATCTACGCCCATTCTCCGCCTCTGCCTCGTCTTTGCCAGTACATTTACAGTTCCTTATTTTCTTAATTATAAATTCTAAGACCCTGAGCCGTTTGATATTAAGGTGTCACTGAAAGAATACACAGCGTCAGTAAACCTTCTCTGTCCCTTAATTGTTTCCGGAAGTTTCGGTCCAGCTCTCGGTGGTTGCACCACTACTGTGCGCAAAATGCGTTATTGAAAGAACGATATCTTCCTTCACTGCCTATCAAATCCTTTGAAAAAGATGCCAGAAATCTCAGCAGCAATAGAAATCATGTTAGTGTTCACTTTCAGGTGCAACGAAGCGCTTTTTGTTGCCCTTCATCTGCTCTAAATGCTTCGACGCTACGCAATTTCTTCTGTGTTCTAGCTTGGTACTACACAGGTGATTGAGGGAAATCCTGTTCTCCTGTTGATAGATCTAGAATTTGACGGTGTTGCTTGATCAGCCCAACACGATAGAACCTCGCCCACGACTCTGCGTCTTTACATTGCATCAGACGCCCATTGCTCTCGCTACAGATCACACAACATTCTCGCTACAGACCACACAAATTTCCTAGCTCAGTTCTTATGGAAGAATAAGACTGATCACAAAGATAACCCATGCACATGCACAACAAAATGGACAGCACTTTCTATGGGATGATCCAGATCAGGACCGGTGATCCCAGATCACTCGGACCATGGTAGATCAAGTGGACCGATAAATTCTTGTCGAGAGTGGATTAATCGGTTCGAATGGTCTAACATGATCCGAGTGATCTGGGATCACTAATCCTGATCCGAATCATCTCAAAAGAACGCACCCTATTTAGCTGTAAGTACAAGTTTGGTTACCAAGCAAGTATTGGCAATAGCAACATCTGCATAAGTTTCTTTATCATGACTCGTCGTATCTGCGAAAATGTATTGTACCAACATTATTAATATATCTACCTAATTTCCGTGCATTAACATCAAATTAGATGTTTACATTACCGTAGTTAGTATCGTGCAATCAGATTTTTTAAGTTGTACTTTGTATTAGGATATAATCTTTGGCAAATAATGTAAAGCGTTCACGATTACTGTTGCTGCATTAAAAAATATATCTACAATTAATGATTTACTTTAATGCCGGGCGTTTATTTTCTTTACTCGGGTCCATAGCATATCTGGATATATTTTCATTTAACACCCAACTTAATAATCTACAGTATAAGGTCTATAAGTAGTGGCGTGAGTTTAACGCATTCTGCAAGATTTCTATTTTTGCAGCTTGTCTTATGATGCTCTGCAGTGACATCTTTTCTAGTTAATTTTGAAAGAAGAATTTAAAAACTTTGAAAACCTGCTTCATAATGGCAAATCTTACAAAGTCAATGTGATTGTTGCGTGACTTCAGTTTTGTTGAATGCAGTACGTATACGTGGAGCGAAATCAAATTAATACACGACGGCTTGTTGTTATTGCTTTACTATAAACTCACTACAAATAAGCACCCACACTAGAAATTTAGCGCAATGCAAAAACATACGTGTTTCTAGTCAAATTCTTCATCATTGTATGAGCTCTATTTTCGGATTCACATTTCATCACTGCAAAGTTTCGACTAAACGTAGAATTTGAATTTGACAATGACGCTTAGACTGACAGCCGAAGTTGAGACGGAATTGATACCTGAAATCTTTTCGATAAAAATCAAAGAAAAAATTTCGAATGTATCAGAAGATAGTATAAGACACACATTTACGATTTACTAAGGATAAGACAACTTTCAAACAACTTTGCATGTGTTTTGGTGCAGGTTATTAAGAGTCCGCCTTCCTATCGAGTGCCGGATTTGGTAAAATGGCGTCATTCGGTAGCTTCCAGTGACGTCTCTTCAAAGTCGAATTTCTGCAGGAAAGCTACCACTCTGAATGTCCGGCAAGACATTTTTTGAAAGCTTAATAGATAAACTTTCATGTTGGACAGGTTTCGCTTATTCTCCTGAGATGAGTATTAGACCCAAATTGTCGGGTCCTAGGTGATGGACTACCTCGCTCCGTTACAAAAGCTACCGTTCTACAGTTATGTGTGAACAGAAGCCCTATCCAGTATGGATTTCGATTCGTGCCGGTTCAAAAGCTATACGGTATAGTGTAAACTTAGCCTAGGACTATGTTCTCACATTTTAGTAAAATCCAACTTGTGGTCTGTCAACAATGCTGCGGTGCGATTGGTTGAGCTATACTACTAGGCTATATGTTATAGCCCACTGGTAGCGAAAAGCGCAGGCGTTTTGGCCGCAAAAAAGGATTATTTAAGTCTAGCTTTAACTAGCTAATTTTTTTTTATTCTCAATATTTTTGACCAACTAGTTTTATTTTACTAAAACAATCATTCCTCTCGCCCTCATGGCCTTCGGCCTCATGGGCTATTGACTCAGAGCCCATTCCGGCTCGAGGAATAATTGTTAAATAGTTGGTGCTTTATCCCACTCAAAAATCTCTAGAGAAAATTTTACTACCGACCCTTTACCTCCTCCGAAGAAAGGAAATAGACACAACCAAAATGATATGATTTGTATCAACGAGCACGTGTAAAAAACTCATTTTGTGCATGTCTTCTTCATTTTCAAGTTCTTGCTCGGTGAAAGAACCGAAATATGACGACAAAAGCTTAGCTAATCCGCTTGAACATCTCCCTGAACTCGACTAAAACTCGTATGAACATTTTAAGCAATTCCAATTAAAAATTTCGTGTTTATCAATGGAAAATGTCGTTTGCATTATATACCCATTTTCAAAAACACTGTAGCATTCAGCATTTATTAAATCAACAGGAACTCGAGTTCTTGAATGAATATATTTTTTTTGAACTTTTTTCTTCGTTTTTAATTAATACAATGCTTATCTTAAGCCGGAAAAGACGGCCGATTCGCCAGAGCTTATTTCGGTTTAATTAGCTTCTTTTAGCATTTTGGCCGTTGCTCTCGCAATCTGAAAACAGGTGCTTAATTATTTATCCAAGGATAGTCCTCCAGCGTTCCGTTTAAATCTCGTGAAGGAGTAACCATATTTGAAGGGGACACTACTGAAGAGTGGCAGGGAGGAAGTAGTCAGTCCCACGCAGCTCTTTTTTGTTGTCTTCGCGTTGCATTAAAATCGAAACAAAAACGGCAGGGTATGAGACTACCGAGGAAGCTTATGTCTGTGAGTTTGTAACGAGAACATTCTCGACTTGAATAAATGGCAATTTACATGAACCAACGTAACCTGTTAATGTACGCAAACATATAAGACGTCTGCCAACCGCATTGTTTGATAATATGCAGGTCATTTTGTTTGTGTTTGATGCACAAACAGCCATGGTTATACAATACGTTTGCCAGCTAATAACATTTCCATCCAAGGGCTAGGGAAGGGAAGTCTGGGCTGGGTACTCAATCATCGCGGCATTACCTCTTGTTCTCTAGTCTCCAAGGCAGCCTTTTTTGTGTCGATCTTCACGCAACTCGACGACTCAAAAAAGCTTCATAAGTGAATACTTCCTCCCTGCTTCTCGTCATGTCCGCTTCAAATAGTTTCTTCTTCCAGACTAAACCGAACCCATGTATGGAATTCAAAAAAAAAATTGAGCAATTGTATATTATGAGGAGTCTTTAATCCTGATAAAATAAATTGACAAAGTTTCGAGTTCCCGGAATCTTGCTTTCATCTTTATTCAACCAATCAGCGTTGACGACACATCCCGTCCCTACCCCAGCTGATTTGAAATCCCGACACATTCAGTTCTATCATCCTAACTACAAACAAAAGTAGGTACAAAAAATAAAAACTGCTCTTCAAGAACTGAATTGAATATGAATTGCAAACTGTCCGGGGATCACAGGCATAGCCTCGCAGGAGCAATGTCAACATCTTTTAGCGCCATCTATGCATAATTACAGAACATTACGTCAGACCCCATTGCAGTCTTGACTTGTCTATTTCGCTCTTGTATTTTGGGTGGTTCCGGAGCCAACAAGTGTAAACCATTTGTCTCTCGATCAAGTCATTAGACATTATGCATCAGTCAATTCCACCTGCGCCCGAAGTACAGAAGAAGAAGCACAATTTAAACTAGGAATAATATTGAGCCACAACAAATAAATCACGATAGGGGCCAAGTCGCCCAAAACCATAGCGGTCCTGGATAACAATACAGTTGTAAAAGCAAGTTTTCTATAAAATGGAACTTAAAAAAATAGCTTTATAATCCATAAAAGCAATGGCACATTCTAATTCATGTAACGATAAATAGCAAAACGCAAAATCGTTATAGACTTCAGAGGTGTATTAAGCGAACCAGGAAGGTATAACTTTGGTCTCACGCTCACGCGTTGTTCAGGCCGCGAAGCACTTGCTGTCAGCACGAAAAATTTGATTTACACCAAATTTATTTAGAGCAAATGTAGTGCAAAAAAGAGCAAACTAAGGTTAACTAAAGGGCAAAGATGGCAAATGCCGCACTTGCTTACGAATTTACAACTCCATGTTAAAATAGACCAGTATGCAAATGCGGTATTTACCCGTCTTTGCCTTTGCTTTCCTCTTCGTTTGCACCATATTATTTGTCCTGAGCAAATTTGTGAAAATTTAATTTTTCGCGCATGGTTCCTGTTTCCCCCACGAACTTTCCGCTTCCAGCATGAAGAAATTCGCGAAAATATCCTGACAAGACAACTTTTGACGAATGAAGTTTATTCAGCGTCCTAACGGTTATAACTACAAAGTTACACTACACAATGAATAATCTACAGCTAATTGGATATGAACACAAAGAATGGTCCGTATTGGGAAAACGATCTGAATAATCGTCGGCTAATTGAATATGCCATAGCTTATTGCAACAGTACCGTAGCTTTGCTGCTTATTAGAGTGCTAATAATATCGACTGTTTTTTTTTTCTGTTATAAATACAATCCAATGTTTTCTACGGTGAATCCTGAAAGCATTTTAGCGATCATTTGCTAAGAGTACAGTGTAGGTATTGTTTTAGAGTCTGAAAACTCGTACATTAGACTGGTAAGCTGCAGATGCTTGTATTTACAGACTTCTTTTAACACTCCACTAAAAAAAAACAATAAATTAGGACATTAACCGATAAGTTTGTCTGTGTGATACCCAAGTCATTATGCTATGCCATAACACTTGAATTTTCCAAGAGTGTGATAGCCTTTCTCATCTCTTCCACCTGTATCACCAAACCTAAGCTGTTTTACTGGAAGCTTTGTCTTGTCAGTGAGGAGACCACTGTCTTCACGCCATACATTGTCATTCGCATCACAGTTACAGCGCCCGTTTGCTGCACATGAGTTGTTCATCCCGCATGCACACTTGCCACTTCCTGGCGATGCTCCACCCCAATAGGTCATCTTAGTAGAATCACGCGACACCCACCATCCGTATGGATCGCCAAACCAAAAACCTGAGTGGTGACACTCGTACTTGATAAACTGTTCGCAGTGTAAGGAGACATTGGTGAGACTGGCCAGCTGAAATAGATTTGCTCTTGTGTAATTAATATCACGTGAGTAACTACCTTTATCGTAATATCCATCCACAGTAATCCTGCTCTCACTGTCGTGACTTATGACTGTCACACCAACCCCATTCTTGTTGGTCATGTCACAGTACACTGAGAATGGCTCCAGATCTCCCTCGCCATCTGGATCAATATTGTAATTTCCACTTGCTATTGTAGGGTCTCCCTTCTTTAGATAGCTGCATGATAACCCAACTACAGAGACAACATGTCCACAATCAATTTTAGAATGATAATTTTCACACAACATGCGGAGCTTCATTATTCAATATGCCCTGTACACCGCATAGAAATTGTAAACTGTCAGACGGATGGAGATGACTTTACCATTATTTTTGTCAAAATGGCAAACCGGGGCGAAGAATATTCTTATTCTGATGCGGATCTTAGCGAACTGGAAAACGCCCTGGAGACTTTTAATAATGTATTAAAGTATCCGGGTAACATGTGATTGGCTTTTTTTGAAATCTTTGGGTGAATGGTCCGGTTTTATGAGCTAATGATCTGAGCTTTTCTAGATAAATTCAGGTTAGAATTACACATGAATCTTTGGGAAATCTTTGGAATTGTTTCTGTGCAGTATAGAGCTGTTTTGAGACCTACATTTATAGAGATAACATCGCTGGTCGGGGGAGGAATTGCGATTCAGCAAGAAGGGTGAGGATACTTAGAAAAAACAAGCGGGTGGTGGGTCCTACAAATTTGTCTAGAGTCAGGGGTATGCCCACTTGAGAAGCTACATCAGGAATGGTTTCCACATTCTGGGTGCACACCGAAGAATTAGGAGAACCACCCGTAAAATAGTTATCACAAGTTCATGCATGAGGTCTTGAATGTGATAGTTGTTCTTCAGGAGCCACTCAAAGGGGTCGGCCAAGTGACTACAGAAGTAGGGGCGAGGGGCAAGGAATGGGATCGCAAGCCAAAGGGGTGGCGGAGATCGATGTAAAAGTTGCCCTGCCACTGGATACTGAAGGGCTCACGGTTCTCCGGGCAGCTTGGGCAGTGTCGGAAGGCGTGTTTGATCTAGTTTGGCCATGAGGGCCGTGATGATGTGCAACTAGAGAGAGAGCTTGGTGGAAGGTAGCGTAGTGTAAGGTGAAGGCTTCCTTAGGTATGTAATAATTAATTGAAGAACCGAGGAGAGAAGACATATCAGTGATAAGGCACCAAATGCCATCTTTCTTAGGCACTAAACCGCGGAGGAGCATTGAAAGTTTGGGATTGGTGCTGATTTGATTGGTTACGACAAACGAAGCTGTCTGAATATATGGGTGTTCGTAAAGTGGGGTTCCACCCCGAACGTTGGAAGTTAAGGGTGGCAACAAAAAAATTATAAATAGCACGCTCTCCCGCAAGTTTTAACCCGAAAAAAACAACAACAACAAGACTTTAGCAACGTCTTGATATTACAGTCGAACCCCGCTATTTCGAAGTCCCAAGGGAGATGGAAAAAAGTTCGAAATAGCGGGGTTTCGAAATAACTAGGGAAGTGTAAAGGGGAAGGGTATATCCAAGGGAATTCGATCTTCCTTCGAAATAGCGGGGACTTCGAATTAACCGAGTTCGAAATAGCGGGTTCGATTGCATTTTCTGCAACACTCCATTGTCGTCCCGGAGGATCTTCTTGCATCGTTTCACTGATCATAATACCTGTTTTTGTGTGTCATAAACCCTTGGTATAAATAAGAGAATTTTAGCAAATACAAGGTTGTACTGAAGTTAGCAGAACACGTTTTACCTTCGCAGTTTTCACCTCTAAAGTCAGCTGAGCAAACACAAACGTATTTTTTCTCAGTATATCCCATGTAGCATGTCCCGTGGTTCAGACAGGGGTTCGTGGCGCAAGGATTCTAATTTGAAAGAAATGTATGGAAAAATCAATATCTTAGTTTGTTATCATCATCTTCTGTTCTTTTTTATGTACCCATGGAAATTTTCCCAGCAATAATTTCATTTTGGGAAAATCGGACACCAAAAAAATTGCTTCCCCGTGGTTAACAGGCATTTACTTAAGGGTATAACGGCTAGTGTGAACCAACTTATATTGCATGCATCTCCAGTAGACCCATTAACTTCATAACTGATACCGTTTTAAAATAAAATTCAAGCAAATCGTTGCTACATAGTGATAGTGAATTCTTAAAGTTGGGTTGAGCCATTGAACGTCCTACCTGTGTGCCTCTGTAGATCCAGTCTTTTCTTGGTTTGAGATCTTCTGGGTGCTGCAAGTGATCTGAATTACTGAGTTCACAGGTCAACTTGTTGTTGATCGTTGGACCAATATTATATGAAACACATTCCCTCGCAAGGGCGCATTGGTCTTGGCAATCTAGGTTTAGTTCCACGGAATGATTTGAAATCACGTGTCCTTCAAGGTAAAAACCTCTGACTGGTGTCAGAAATGTGATGCGACGGTTTTTTTGACCGCAATTTCCTGAAACAGAAATTAATAAAGTTAAGAGAGAATTCAATGACCGACTATAAATTACATTGAATTGCAAAAACGGGTACTCCACCAAGGCTCGAATAAACGAAGCCATTTCTCACTGCAAAGAACTCAATCAGGGATGGCCAAAGACACCTAGAAATTTACTAAAAGTTTTGGGCCCGGTTCCTCGAAAGATGGTTAACCCAGGATTAAGCCAAATTTTAAGCCAGATTTTCTTGACTAAAAAAAACGTCACTAGAGCTTACAAAATAGTGTTTTCTCTTTACGCCAAGACTCAATGATGGTAACATACAATAGGGCCGTTTATACGAAAGAAAATAAGCCGCAGCTTACATAAGCCGCGAACACCCCATATAAATGGTACAAAATCTACGTTCGCGGCTTATTTAGCCCACGGCTAGTTTAAACCGCAGCTTATCCTGGCCAAGGATTTTTGGTTTGGGCTTATCCAAGCCGCGGCTTACGTGGACGTGAAAGTGTTCGTATAAATGCACTAAAATGTCCGCGGTTTGCTGAGGCCGTGAACGATTGCTGCGCATGTTCTGTTTTCAATCATATCCCAGACCTTCACGGCTGAGAGACGCGCGCTGCAGTGGCGGGAAAATGACCTGCTGCGGCGAGAGAACCCAAAATTCTGTTCCATTGCACGGAATTCAGAAACAGCAAATTCAGCACTCAATTTAATCGACGGACAGCAAAAGCTGTCAATGTGCACACAAAATTGCAAATCCAATAACTTCAAATCCTGCACGCTTCTGATTACAACTCCGACTCCGACTCCGTCGCCAGTGAAAACCAGCCTTAAAGTGGATGGCTTTTCGTGTTGGCAAGAACACTGAGTTAATGGACTCCATGTATGTGCCAAGTTCTATTTGTTTGTATTTTTGTAAATAGGTTTATTAATAGAGGACAGGGGCACCCAACGTCAATTTTCGGAAAATATCTGCTCGGAAGACGATTTGAGATCTAGAATTTTTTGGAACATTTCTTGTAAAATTTCTTGCTTGCCTGCCCCCTCCTAGGATTTTCGAACATCTAAAAAATGGTAAAATTGCCCATTTTTAACGGATTTTTAACGTAAAAAGGTCACTTAGAATTTTCGAGAACCTTTTTTCTGGATGAAATTTTCAAAGCAGGTAAGTTTTGATCCCTATAGTTTTCGGATCACTAGACTTTCAGCTTGGAAATCCGAACAGATGAAAAATTTTTACAGGATAAAAATATGCCTATATCTACCGTTTAAATAGTAAAATACGTTCAACAATGCTATGTTTTAAGTGGTTTTGAACTATATTCTCGTTGGGTGCCCCTGATTCATTTCTTAGAGTAACATTATTAGGGCCGTTTATACGAGACAAAATATGCCGCGGCTTACTCTGGCCGAGGCTACGTGACATAAGCCTCGAAAGGAACCATGTGTACGAGTACGGCTTACATAAGACGCGAACTGTTGGTATAAATGGTTCACGGCCTAGTTCGCGGCCAGACCGGTCCAATGATGACGTAGTTTGTTTTGCTGCCTATCGTAATTTGCGGAAAGCGAAATGATTGGCTTTGGTGTGGAAAATCGCGATATTTTAAATTCTTTTTCTTTTCAAATTAACATTTCTTCAAGATTTAAGTTGGGCTGTTGCGAAACTTGTGCGGAAACCTCGTCGAAAATTTCGTCAGCGATCAATCGAGTGGTTTGAAAGGGATGTTCCAGAGATACATATGGATGAGGTGGAGTTTAGACAAAATTTGCTGTTACTGAGTATAAATTGGTGTACAACAGAATTTGGTGAGAGAGAATTTGGCGTCATAGAAATTGGCACACAGCATAGGATTTGGTGTAAACGAATTTGAAACCACGAGGTAGAATTTGGTGTAACACAATTTGATGCCAAGACATCGCATTTGGCGTTAACAACGAAGGACATTTCTGGTCTCATTTTGACGCATTTCTGCCTGATACGACATGCCAGGGAAATCGCTTCATTTATATACTTTATAATGCAAACGTAGAAAGCGAATTTCTGTTTTTAGACTCTAAATTAAAGGGAGGGACTAAAAGTAGGTGGTAGGAAGGAACAAGGATAAATTTAATATACTTTGAGATCGACCTAATTAAAAGGCACGCGTTAACCCAATGATCAGGGGCACCCGACGACTTTTTCATTAATTATTGTTTATTTTTCTGGCCTAGAAATTTCTAAAACTCGCGAAAGGCTTAAAAAACATTCTGGATAATCGCTCCATTCGTCTATTAAAGAGATTGGGAGTTTTTCTACTGACTTAAAACGATTTTCGGACCTTGTGTTTTTCACTTAAGGAGCGTGATTATTGTTATCACGGAATAGAATTTGGTGTTGTCGAATCTATCAAAAGCACTTAAATTTTAGACGCGTTTAACATTTAATATCTATGACACGATGCAAATAGTTTGAGTGCATTGATCTAAAGAAGAAAAAATAAGGCTCTTGGTTTGAAACTTAATATAGGCGCTTCACAACTAGCTTTATATGAAAATTCATTTGCAAGGCGCTATGCCAAACAGCAGAGTCTTTTAAGTGGGCCGAGGACGTCCTTCTGATCATCAGACTGAGTGCGGTACTTTAGAATATAGAGGAAAACGTCAGACACGTTTATCCCATGCATACTGTGAAGATATACACTGGGAAGAAGTCACTTAAGTTTACAAACGAGTTAGACTGCAAAACAGCCTATAGTTGCCCATAATGGTCAAGAACGAGCGCGTGCGATCGCAAGCGGTCTAACGAAAGTCCTGAAGAGAGGGTTCTGCAGTCAAGTCTACAAACGTGTTGGCAAAATTAACACTCACTGGTAACATGCGATTGCACAACTTGCTGTTTTTAATGTTTACCTCACCTTCAACGAGTGCAGTTGCAACGTAGTTTAGCCAAGCTCCCCAAACAACACAAACCAGCAAGAGCGCTAACACAGCTAAACGACTTGCCATACTGAAGGCCTTGATACGATTACGATGGGGCAGCTAGTTATCATGGAAAAGCAGAAAATGTCATCCGAGCTTAGTCATCAGTTAATTTGAACATCCCTTGACGTCTTTATTACATAGTTAATTATTTATTAGCATACTTTGTGTCTTTAAAACTGTTTAAGTCAGCTGCAACTGTGCATGTAGAATGCCTTTAGAATAAAAAAATAAATCTACAGATAAATGTATAAGCTTGTCGCTTTTATTCATTTTATCCTTTTTTTCAATTTATTTCGTATTTCACCCTCTACAGTAGATTACTGAGGTCCTGAGCTCTCAGTACGTAAAGAGATGATGACTGGGTTCTTTCTCGTTTAGTGCACTGCAGTACATCACGGATTTTCGTATTTTGTACTATAAAGATCGTGAAAATGTGATGTTGCAATATCTAAAAACAGCATTTGTGATGAAATTCAATAACGATATTCCGCTTTCAATGACGGATAAGAAATAATTAATATAATTTAATGATTCAGTTAACTACGTCTGAGTTCACACATAAAGGAATTAAGTCATCTTTTCCTTTCCTTTTTTTTTTTTTTTTTTTAATTTTCCCAACGATAAGTTCGGTCGGGTGATGAAAACTCTTTATAGCTCTCTATGGGTATCGCTTTATTTCTCGAACTCACCGTTTTAACTGATTTGTTTTTTCTCTGTAATATTTAATGAAGATAGTTGGCGTGTAATTTAAGACCGCTATTTTAAATCTGTTGATTAATATTTATAGGTAAGGATTGCTTTTCC
>OZ037993.1:41062784-41177784 GCA_964035705.1 Porites rus | reverse complement strand
ATATTTATAATTTATTAATTGAGTTCGGCACGGCGGTAGCACGGCTTGGTTTCAAACGTCGCACTACTGCCGTGCTAAAGTTAAATTTAATTCGATCAATTGAGTTCGACACGGCAGTAGCAAGACGTTTCAAACGGGCCTTATAGTTACACGTTTTCTGGCGGAAAATAATGTCTTACGTGTTCTCGTTCACTTTTTTTTCTGCCGCTTGTTTCCACCTTGCATTGGTGGCCGATAGCATTTCTCATCTTGACACCGCCGCTACAAAATTTTCATGTTGTTCTTCCAACAAAGAAATGTCTCCTTTATTTTTTATCTCTCGCTCTAGATCTCTGTCGCCCTTTTTCTCGATGAGCTTCGCTGGCCTGCCGCCTACTTCCACTTTTTCTCTGTCTCTCCGTTGCTCTATATTCCAAGTTTGTGAACCTGACAATTAATCTAAGCTTAATACTGTAGAGAACACGGATACAGAAACAATTTCCGCTTTCCGTTTTCGCCTTTATTGACTCTTTAGTTGTCCCTGCTTTACAAGACGCCGGTGGCTATGCGATTTCCCGCCAAAATAACCTCGAGTTGTATTTGGGTTACCATACCTTTTGATTGAGTTATTTTACATTGGTATGCCTGTGGTGCGGACGAACGGTCCGGCGGTCGGTGTACGGTTACGTGATTTCCAATTTTCTCGGATGGGTAGATTACTTCATTTTCTTACCCATGGTATTCCGCTGTGCGCGCTTCGAGGGAGAGAGCTCCGCAACTAATAAACCTATTTAGAAAAAAAAAACAAAAAACAAAACCAAACAATAAAGCTTGGCACATACATGGAGTCCATTAACTCAGTTTTCTTGTCAACACGAAAAGCCATCCACTTTAAGGCTGGTTTTCACTAGCGACTCCGTCGTTTACGTTCCACATACCTAGTGAAAACCAGATTGTCTGTGTCGGAAGCAGAAGCTGAAGAACTAAACCAATCACAAAGTGTGGGAAGGTGCATTGTGATTGGTTTCTCCTTCCGCTCCTGCTTCCGACTCCCAAAATCTGGTTTTCACTACATCATAAGCGGAACGTAAGCGATGGAGTCGGAAGCGGAATCGGAAGAAATGGAAACGTTCTGATTCTTCTGACTCCGATTCCGTCGCTTTTATGACTCCGCTTACAATTCCGATTTTTAATGTTCACTAGGTCATAAGCGCTCTTACCACTCCGCTTACGACTCCGACTAAAACCAGCCTTTTAGAGACCAGCGCGGCTCAGCCTTGCTTCTTTACAGAAGTTACCGTTTATTTAGGTGTGAGCAGGAGCCCAATATTCATTATGGATTTCGTGCCCGTTAAAAAGCCATCCGGTATACTGGTGGTTTTCACGTTACATCATCGCCGCCATGCTGGTGGACGGTAAACAAAAGATCGCTCATTAGCTCGCTTTTTTTGTCCACCAGCATTTGTTCATTTCACCATTGTTATTTGTGTCTCCCGAGATTGCATGAAAGCCACTTATAGTGTAAACTTTGCCTAAGGCTATAGTCTCACGTAGCTGGTGCTTTATTCCGCTCAAAAATCTCCAGAGAATATCAGCAGACCCTTTACCTCTCAAGAAGAAAGGTGAAAAAATCGTTTGGTTGGTTTTTGAAAATAGACACAACAAAAAATATGATTTGTGTTTTACGAGCACGTGTTAAAACCTTATTTTGAGCAAGTCTTCTTCATTTTCAAGTTCTTTCTCAGTGAAAGAACCAAAATATGACGACAAAACTCAGATAATTCGCTTGAAAAACTCCCTGAACTCCACTAAAACTCGTCTAAAGTTCCAGTCGAGTTTAAGCAACCCCAATGAAAACTGTGTTTCGTGTTTATCAAACGAAAATGTCGCTTGCATTATGCACCCATTTTCAAAAACACTGTAGCATTCAACATTTATTATTAAATCAACAAGAACTCGAGTTCTTGAATGGATATATTTTTCTTGAACTTTTTCCTTCGTTTTACAATGCTTACGTAGCTTAAGCCGGAAAAGATGGCTCACTTCGATTCGATCGCCAGAGCTTATTCCTGTTTAGCTTCTTTGAACATTTTGGCCGTTGCTCCTGTAGTCTGAAGGCAGGTGCTTAATTATTTCACCAAGGAGGGTCCTCCAGTGTTCCGTTTAAGTCTCATGAAGGGGTAAATATATTTGAAGGGAACAGGAAGATTGGTAGGGAGGAAGTAGTCTCCAACGCAGCTCTTTTTTGTTGTTTTCGCGTTGCGTTAAAATCGAAACAAAAACGGCTGCGTATGACTACCAAGGAAGCCTAATGTGTGTGAGTTTGTAACCACAACATTCTCGACTTGAACGAATGGTAATTTACATGAACCAACGTAACCTGTTAATGTACGCATACATTAAAGACGACTGAACGATCGCATTGTTTGATAATATGCAGGTCATTTTGTTTGTGTTTGATGCGCAAACAACCATGATTATACAGTTAATAAATTTACCAGCTAATTACATTTCCACCCAAGGGCTAGGGAAAGGAAATGTGGGGTGGGGGGGGAGGGGGGTACTCAATCATCATGCATTACCTCGTCTTCTCTAGTCTCCAACGCAGCCTTTTTTTGTGTCGATCTTCACGCAACTCGACGACTCAAAAAAGCTGCATAAGTGAATTAACTTCCCCCCTGCGTCTCGTCATGTCCGCTTCAAACAGTTTCTTCTTCCAAACTAAACCGAACCCATGTATGGGATTCACAAAAAAAAATTGAGCAAGTGTATATTATGAGGAGTCTTTAATCCTGATATAATAAATTGACAAAGTTTCGAGTTCCGGAACCTTGCTTTCATCTTTATTCAACAAATCAGAGTCAGCCAATTCATGCATCAGTCAATTCCACCTGCGGTAAAAGCACAACTGCTCAAAAAAATCATCGTGCTAGTGCGAATTGGTGGTGAAATTGTGGTTGTTCGGAACTGAAATGTTATGTTCTGTTAGATTGTTCGGACGCGTGGGAACTAGGCCCTAAGTTAGTCTTCAGGGGCTCGGATCCCCTTTAGTTTTTTTGGACATGTGTTTTTTCGCTTGCGTTGTAAATTCTTGTAGTTTGTTCATCATGTTTATGTTTCGTAAATACAGCTGATTTATGCAAGAAATCGTTTTATTCATGGTCCTTCAGTAGCCGGATCTACAGTGTCGGCGAGTATTTGAAGATACCAGCGGAGAATTGAGAATTGGACCTCCGTTTGTAGTGAAGAATTTGGTCAGGTGGTCTTGGCAGTGCGACGATTGGCGCTATTATCTCTTGTGAACTTTGCAGAAATTTTGGAGTGTTTTAAGGACCGAAACTGTCATTCAAGGTTAGTGGAGATTGTGTATGGAAATGGTGAATGAACTGGAGGCTATTAAGAAGAAAAGACGTTTTCTTAGAAAGTTCGTGACGGACACCTTGAAGTCTATCGACGAAGCTCTGTCAATCCCCGATAACCATGCTAGAATTCAGGTTTTGAAAGATAACATTGCAAATAAATGGAACGATCTTCAAGAAGTTCAGGCCTCAATGTGTACTCTATTGGAAGAGAAAGAGATTGACGAAGAATGTGACAGTCATAACGAGTACGAATTGCGTGTCATTGAATACATGGCGAAAATGATGCATTACTTAGAAAGTAAACATGTCGGTAAGGAAAGCGCGTGAAGTAATTCAACGGCAACCCAAGCGCCGTTGTCGTTAGGCCCCAAGGTACAAGTGAAGCTTCCAAAGATTGATCTGCCAACCTTTGATGGGGATGTTTTAAGCTGGTAGTCTTATTATCAGTCAATTAAAGTCTCAGTGGTGCATAATTCATCTTTAGCTGATGTTCAGAAATTAAAATACCTAATGAGATCATTGAAAGGTTCAGCTGCCTAAGCGGTTAAAGGGTTTGCAGTCATACAAGAGAATTATCAGCCAGTATTAGAGTCTCTGAAGGAAAGATTTGGCCATCCGCGGTTGATTCTTGATGCACATATAAGGTCCCTAATTCATTTGCCACAGTTGAATTCTGAAGATGCATTGTCCATGCGTCAATTTTATGATCAAGTAGTTGGGCAAGTTCGTTCTGTTGAATCAATAGGAGAGAAGTTCCGTTCCGAGACCTTAGCGCCTGTTCTCGTGCCTTTAATTGTTGACAAGTTACCGAAGAAGGTTGTGGAGAAGTGGGAATTAGAAATTGGTGACCATAAAGAGGACTATGTGAAAGTGAAAACATTGTTTGCCTTCTAAGAACAGTTAATAAGAGCTAAGGAGTCCTCCCAGCCTCCCTCTCTTCAATCGAAATCCCCTGCACAGGAAAACAGTTGGAATCAGGGAGCCCTTTCCAAGTCTAACCCTTCACGAAAGTACTCCACCTCTGCCTTGTGCACGACAACTCAAGGGCGTGTGTGCATCATTTGTGGTAAAAACCATTGGGTGTGGTCGTGCATCAGTTTCCTGTCATTGCCAGTCAAAGAAAGATTTAGAAAAGCGGTATCCAAAGGACTGTGTTTTCGGTGCTTTGAGTCGGGTCACAGAGCTGAAGTTTGTCAAAAACCACTCTGTAAATACTGCCGTGGTAAACATCACAGTCTCCTGCACTTGGAACCAGTCAAGTCTCAGCCAGAAGAAGCCAATTCAAAGTCCTCTGAGCCACCATCCTCATCTGCAACTCCTGCCTCGTCGTCTTCCATAGTAGCAAGTTCCATTGCAGTTAATTCAGGTGGGAAGGTAATCCTGCAGACTGTTCCTGCTGTCCTTTGTGGATCCAATGGTTGCAAATAGGTTGTCAGATGTTTCTTTGATCGCGGCTCCCAAACATCCTTTGTCCAACAGAGTGTGGTTGAAGAGCTTGGTCTTGATGGGGAGACCGTGAGAATTGCAGTCTCGGGTTTAGGAAGAAAATCTGCTAGGGACACTTTGCGAAAGAGAATTTCCTTTACGCTAGCACCGGTCAGCGATCCTGGAAAGCCGCAAGGTGTTGAGGCACTAACTGCTCCAGTTATATGCCGTCCAGCTGATGCTGTGGATGTTTATCCTACCAAGTGGCCTCACCTTCAAGATATAAAGTTTCCAGAGAAATTCCCTAGAAACGAACAAGAGATTGATGTTCTCATTGGCTTGGATTTCTGTTATTCCTTTGTATTCAGAGATGCTGTGAGAGGTGGTCCTAATGAACCAGTGGCACTTCGTACATCCTTAGGTTGGGTCTTCTGTGGACCAACGGGTGGTCATGGCCAAGATTGCACTGTGTCTATGAGTGTTCAAGTTTGTGCTAACCAAGAAACTAAATGATACACTTCAGAAGTTCTGGAAATTGGAGTCCATTGGTATTACACCCGTTGAAATGTCAGTTTCCACCAGCCAGAGTGAAAGTACAGTCTTAAAGAAGTTTAAAGAGACATTAGCATACAAGAATGGTCGGTATGAAGTCTCATTGCCATGGAAAGATGAGCAAGTTGTACTGAAAGATAATTACAAGCAAGCAAGAAGTAGGCTGTATAATCTGGAGAGGAATCTGCTCCAAGATTCATTCAAAGCCAAGTCCTACCAAGAGGCCATTAATAAGTATGTGGAGGACGGCGTAGCAGAAGAAGTACCCTATGAGCAGTATGCACCAGCAGATGGGCGTCCTGTGTTTTACCTTCCACATCATGCTGTTTTCCGAGAAGATAAGCAAACAACTAAGACGAGGGTTGTATTTGATGCATCCGCGAGAGATTTAAATGGTGTGTCTCTAAATAGTTGCTTACAAGCGGGCCCTGCATTGCACCCAGATTTGGTTGGAATTCTTCTGCGCTTCAGAAAGAATCAGGTGGGGGTCATGGGTGATGTTGAAAGGATGTTCTTGCAGATTGGCTTTAAAGAAGAAGATAGGGATTCACATCGTTTCCTGTGGAGAGATTTGGACCCTGATGCTACATTTAAGATTTATCGAATGACAAGAGTTACGTTTGGAGTTATTTCTAGTCCATTTCTTGCCATCTGCACTACTCTAGAGCACGCAAGGAGATGTAAAGAAACATTCCCTGAAGCATCAGATGAAATCCTGAGGAACACTTACGTTGACGACTTTGCCTCAGGGAAAGATACTGTACGTGAAGCCGTGAGGTTACAGCAAAGTTCAAAACAGCTTATGGAGCAAGCAGCTTTCAATTTGACAAAATGGTCCAGCAATTCGCCTAAGGTTATGCAAGCCATTCCTGAGAAAGATAGAGCATCAGATAGTTTGATCAGATTGGAGAGTGAACTACCGGGAATGCATCCAGTTACGAAAGCTTTAGGTCTAAAGTGGAATACGAGAACAGACAGCCTTGTCTTTATGATTGAATTGGACTCTCTGAAATTGAAATCAGAGACATTGTACACTAAGAGAGAACTAGCTTTTAGCAGCAAAGATCATCGATCCGATCGGTCTCATCTCGCCTTTTACAGTAAGGTCAAAACTTTTGCTTCAGAATCTGTGGACCCAGGGTGTTGGTTGGGATGATGAGTTACCTGAAGAACCTCTAGGAAGTGGGTTCAGTGGGTTCAAGAGCTTTCAGAGCTTGAACAGCTTCACATTCCAAGAAGTTACATTGATTGGCCTTTAAGCCAGCATGCAAAGGTGGAGTTACACGCATTTGGTGATGCATCAGAAGTTGCGTATGCCACCGCCATCTATATCAGAGTTGTTCCTAAAGAAGGGAAGGCGTCTACAAGCCTTGTGATGTCTAAGACAAGAGTTGCTCCTGTGCGAAAAGTTAGTCTCCCTCGCTTGGAGCCAATAGCTGCAGTGATAACTGCTCGACTGTGTATCTTATAAAAGACGCAATTGACTGTCCTATTAGCCGCATTGTCTGTTGGACGGACAATTCTTCCACCTTACACTGGATCAGAGGATCAGCCTCACAGTTGAAACCATTTGCTGCTAACCGTGTCATGGAGATTCAGTCGCTGTTGCATCCTAGTGTTTGGAGATATTGCCCAGGGTTGCATAATCCAGCAGATCTACCTAGCCGAGGCTTATCTGTCAGCCAGCTTAGAGAGAGTCAGTTGTGCTGGAAGGGGCTCTTTTGGTTGCAAGAGTTAGAAAAGGATTGGCCAGAGGATTGAAGATCCTAGTCTCCAAATGAAGCAGTACAAGGGGAGAGGAAGAGTTAAGCTATTGGCAGCTGTGTTGTCCAAAATAGAGAACCGTTTATTGACTACGCCAGGTTCAGCAAGTACAGTCGATTGTTAAGAACTGTTGCATGGATCAGAAGATTCATTCGCAACTCGAAGTTGAAAGAAGAAGAGAGACTTTCAACTCCTTTAACTGAAGCACAAGAATGGCTGATAGCCCATGTACAGAAAACAAGTTTTGACGAAGTAGCTTCGTTGGCTAAACATGGTGGTCCCTTGAAGGATAGTAAGCTAGCAAATTTAAATACATTTCTGTGCCCTACTAGTGGATTACTTCGCGTTGGACGAAGAATTCATAAGTCTTCATTACCGGAAGAGGAGAAGCATCCCATTATCTTGCCTTCCAACCATCCTGTTGTGAAGCTCCTGATTGAAGATGTTCACTGTCGTGAACTCCATGCTGGCGTTGAGTGTACTTTATCAGTCCTACGACAGACATTTTGGTTGATCAAAGGGAGATCAACAGTCCGTCAGACAGTAAAAAACTGCCTAGTTTGTCGCCATTACCACACAAAGCCATTTATGCAGAAGATGGCACCACTTCCTGAAGACAGGATCAAACCTGCACCGCCATTTACTAATGTTGGTTTGGACTTTGCTGGTCCATTGTTTTTAAAAGACAGTGGCGAAAAGGCTTACATCTGTCTATTTACCTGTGCAGTTACCCGTGCAATACACTTAGAGTTAGTGAGCAACATGACTGTGGAGCGGTTCCTCCTTGCCTTAAGACGAATGGTGGCAAGAAGAGGAATGTGCAGTATTATTTGGTCAGATAATGCCAAAACATTCAAGAGTGCTAATAAACATTTGCAGCAATGCTGGAAAGTACTTGAAGCTGACAAAACACAAGTCGCATTGTCTGAAAGGAAGATTCAGTGGAAGTATATCATGGAGAGATCCCCATGGTGGGGTGGTTTTTATGAACGTCTTGTGAAGAGTGTAAAGACACCTCTGAAGAAAATCTTTGCCAAAGCAATGTTGGATGCTGAACAGCTAACCACCATTTTAGCTGAAATTGAGGCACAGCTGAACAGTCGTCCTCTTACTTACCTTAGTGCAGACCCTGGGACTACAGCGTGATTACTTCTGCTCAGATTCTCATTGGGAGAAATCTTCAAGCGTCTCCAGCTAAGGACACCCGTGTTTCGGAACACACCTCTAAAGCCATCACTAAACGTTTTGAGTATCATCAAAAACTTGTCAATGGATTTTGGAAGCGTTGGCATGCTGAGTACGTGAGATCTTTGATACCCCTCAAGAAATGGTTTACAGTTGGTCGCGAGATACATAAAGGTGACTTGGTCCTTGTTAGCGAAGATAACTTAGCTCGAGGTCAGTGGCAACGTGCGCGTGTGGAAGCCACCCATTCTGGTCGTGATGGTCTTATCCGATCAGTTACCTTGCGATTGACATCTGGAAGTGTTGCCCGTCGTCCAGTACAGCGGCTACACCTTTTTGAAGCCTGTGATAATGATCTAGCTGCTGAACTTGATTGAACTGACAAAGGAACGTTGACAAATATTGAGCTTGATGTGAACATTATTGATCAATTTGAAGATGAACTCCCTGCATCGGGCGGGAGGATGTTCGGAACTGAAATTTTACGTTCCGTTAGATTGTTCGGACGCGTGGGAACTAGGCCCTAAGTTAGTCTTCACGGGTTCGGACTCCCCTTTAGTTTTTTTGGACATGTGTTTTTTCGCTTGCGTTGTAAATTCTTGTAGTTTGTTCATCATGTTTATGTTTCGTAAATACAGCTGATTTATGCAAGAAATCGTTTTATTCAGTGGTACTATTTCGCTCTGATTACTCTGATTAAAAGCTTCTAATATTTGTTTAGATCGTACAAGGAATTGGATGGAGTCATCAGTGCCTAACGTTACATGCCTGGGTATGGGAATACACTGTAAATACATTCTTATCTTAAAGACAAGAGTGCACCTTCGAACTTTCAATAACGGACATCTCCCATCAAAGCAGATACTCCGTCATCCGTGATTGGGCATGCCATATACAGACCATGCAAGTCTGGCCACATGGGCCGGTCCCCTCACTGCAGGTTTTGCTGTGTTACACAAACCTTAACGGTTGTGATTAAGGTGTAGTAATTTAACAACGAAATTCGTGCGATCGTATGTATACGTTGTGATTCAAATTTATCCCTGGTTTAAGTTTTATTTCCCTTTGTTTTGGGGTATAGTAATGCATGGTAATGAGTTTGGAACAAAGGTGAAGTACAATTTAAACCAGGGATAATATTGAGCCACAACAAATACATCATGATCGGGGCAAAGTCGCCCAAAACCATACCGGTCCTGGATATCAATACAGTTATAACAGCAAGTTTTCTATAAAATGGAACTAAAAAAGCTTTATAATCCATAAAAGCAATGGCACATTCTAATTCATGTAGCGATAAATAGCAAAACGCAAAATCGTTATAGACTTCAGAGGTGTATTAAGCGAACGACGTCAGCATAACTTTAGTCTCAAGCGCAGGCGTTGTTCAGGCGTTGTTCAGCACGAAATATTTGATTTACACCAAATTTATTTAGTGCAAATGTGGTGCCAAAAAGTGCAAACTAAGGTTAAATAAAGGGTAAAGATGGCAAATGCCGCATTTGCTCACGAATTTACAACCCCGTCTTAAAATAGACCGGTATGCAAATGCAGTATTTACCCGTCTTTACCTTTGATTTCCTCTTCGTTTGCACCATATGATTTGCCCTGAGCAAATTTGTGAAAATCTAATTTTTCGTGCATGGTACTTTTCGCTTCCAGCATGAAGAAATTCGCGAAAATATCCTGACAAGACAACTTTTGACGAGCGAAGTTTATTCAGCGTCAGCATCCTAACGGTTTTAACTACAAAGTTACACTGCAAAATGAATATTAAATTTTAGCGCGATCTACAGCTAATTGGATATCAAAAAAGAATGGTCCGTATTGGGAAAAACGTTCTGAACAATCGTCGGCTAATTGAATATGCAATACCGTATTGCAACAGTACCGTAGCTTTGCTGCTTATTAGAGTGCTAATAATATTGACTGTTTTTTTCCGTTATAAATACAATCCAATGTTTTCTACGGTGAAACCTGAGTGTATTTTAGTGATCATTTGCTAAGAGTACAGTGTAGGTATTGCTTTAGAGTCTGAAAACTCGTACATTACATTGGTAAGATTTTTTTAAATTGACCCTAAGCTGCAGATGCTTGTATTTACAGACTTCTTTTAGCACTCCACTAAAAAACAATAAATTATGACATTAACCGATAAGTTTGTGCGTATGATACCCAAGTGATTATGCTGTGCCATAACACTTGAATTTTCCAAGAGTGTGGTAGGCTTTCTCATCACTTCCACCTGTATCACCAAAACTGAGCTGTTTTACTGGAAGCGTTGTCTTGTCAGTGAGGAGACCGCTGTCTTCACGCCATACTTCGTCATTGACATCACAGTTGCAGCCTTTTTTGGGATTAGCGTATGTGTTGTTCATCCCGCATGCACACTTGCCACTTCCAGGTGGTGCTCCACCCCAATAGGTCATCTTAGTAGCATCACGTGACACCCACCATCCGACTGGATCGGTGTCAAGCCAAAAACCTGAGTTTTGACACTCGTGCTTGATAAACTGTTCGCAGTGTAAGGAGACACTGGTGAGACTGGCCAGCTGAGATAGATTCGCTCCTGTGTAATTAATATCACGTGAGTAACTACCTTCTGGATATCTTCATATCCATGCACAGTATTCCTGCTCTCACTGTCGTGACTTATGACTGTCACACCAACTCCGTTCTTGTTGGTCATGTCACAGTACACTGAGAATGGCTCCAGATCTCTGTCACCATCTGAGTCAATAGTGTAATTTCCACTTGTTGCTGTAGGGTGTGCCTTCTTTAAATGACTGCAGGATAAGAATGCAGTTGCTGAGCAGCGAAAAAGTTCTAAGTTATTTATTTCAGTCATTATTAAAGAAACGCTGTGCTTCATTATTCAAGATGTCGTGTGCTACGCATAAAAATTGTTAACTGTCGGAAGTTGAGGTGTTGAGTAAAAATCTGTGAAAGGATAGATAGAGCTGGTACAGATATGGCAATATAGACAGAGTTATATACACAAGCCATTAATTAGCAATTATTAAATTATTAATTATTAAATCGCTGCATGATAACCCAACCACAGAGAGAAAGTGTCCAATTAATTTTCCACTGATAATTTTCACAAAATGCGAGTGCCTCATTATTCAATATGCCCTGTACACCGCATAGAATTGTAAACTGTCAGACGGATGGATATGACTTTACCATTATTTTTGTCAAAATGGCAAACCGGGGCGAAGAACATTCTGATTCTGATGCGGATCTTAGCGAACTGGAAAAACGCCTTGAAGACTTTTGAGAATGTATTAAAGTGTCCGGATAACATGTGATTGGCTTTTTTTGAAATCTTTGGGTGAATGGTCCGGTTTTATGAGCTAACGATCTGAGCTTTTCTCGATAAATTCAGGTTAGATGTACACATGAATCTTTGGGAAATCTTTGGAATTGTTTCTGTGCAGTATAGAGCTGTTTTGAGACCTATATTTATGGAGATGATATTGCTGATCGGGGGAAAAAATTACGATTCAGCAAGAAAGGTGAGGATACTTAGAAAAACCAAGCGGGTGGTGGGTCCTACAAGTTTGTCTGGGGTCAGGGGTATGCCCACTTGAGAAGCTACATCAGGGATGGTTTCCACATTGTGGGTGCACATCGAAGAATTGGGAGAACCAACCGTAAAATAGTTATCCATTTCATGCATGAGGTCTTGAATGTGATAGTTGTTCTTCAGGAGCCACTCAAAGGCGTCGGCCAAGTGATTAAAGAAGAAGGGGCAAGGGGCAAGGAATGGGATCGCAAGCCAAAGGGGAGGCGGAGAATGTAGAAGTTGCCCTGCCAGTGGATGCCGAGTAGCTCGCGGTTCTCCGGGCAGACTTGGGCAGTGTCGGAAGGCGTGTTTGATGTTTAGTTTTACCATGAGGGCCGTGACGTGCAACTAGAGAGAGAGCTTAGTGGAAGGTAGCTTAGCGCAATGTGAAGGCTTCCTTAGTTATGTAATAATTAATTGAAAAACCGTGGAGAGAAGAGATATCAGTGATAAGGCACCAGATGCCATCTTTCTTAGGCACTACCCCGCGGGGGAGCATTGGAAGTTTGGGATTGGTGCTGATTTGATTGGTTACGACAAACGAAACTGTCCGAATATATGGGTGTCCGAAGGGGGGGGTTCCACCCCGAATGTTGGAAGTCAAGAAAGTGGCAACAAAAAATTACAAATAGCACGCTCTCCTGCAAGTTTTTAACCCCCCTCCCCCAAAAAACACAACAACAAGACTTTAAGAGCATCTTGACATTAATTGCATTTCCTGCAACACTCCATTGTCGGCCCGGAGGATCTTCTTGCATCGTTTCACTGATCATGATACTTAATTATGTGTCATAAACCCTTGTTATAAATAACAGAATTTTAGCAAATACAAGGTTGTACTGAAGTTAGCAGAACACGACTTACATTCGCAGTTTTCACCTCTAAAGTCAGCTGGGCAAACACAAACGTATTTTTTCTCAGTATATCCCATGTAGCATGTCCCGTGGTTCAGACAGGGGTTCGTGGCGCAAGGATTCTAATTTTAAAGAAATGTATGGAAAAATCAACATCTTAGTTTGTTATCATCATCTTCTGTTCTTTTTGATGTACCCGATGGGCCATGGAATTTTTTCCCAGCAATAATTTCATTTTGGGAAAATCGGACACTAAAAAAGTTGCTTTCCCGTGGTTAACAGGCATTTACTCATGGGTATAACGGCTAGTGTGAACCAACTTATATTGCATGCATCTCCAGTAGACCCACTAACGTTATAACTGATACCGTTTTAAAATAAAATTCAAGCAAATCGTTACTACATAGTGATAGTGAATTCTTAAAGTTGGGTCGAGCCATTGTACGTCCTGCATGTACCTGTGTGCCTCTGTAGATCCAGTCTTTTCTTGGTTTGAGATCTTCTTGGTGCTGCAAGTGATCTGAATTACTGAGTTGACAGGTCAACTTGTTGTTGATCGTTGGACTAATATTATATGAAACACATTCCCCCGCCAGGGCGCATTGGTCTTGGCAATCTAGGTTTAGTTCCAAGGAATGATTTGAAATCACGTGTCCTTCAAGGTAGAAACCTCTGACTGGTGTCAGAAATGTGATGCGTCGGTTGTTTTCACCGCAATTTCCTCAAACAGAAATTAATAAAGTTAAGAGAGAATTCAATGACCGACTATAAATTATATTGAATTGCAAAAACGGGTACTCGAACAAGGCTCGAATGAACGAAGCCAAAAATGCAGTAATTATTAATAAGATACCTGCCAATGACACTCAAATTCGATCTCCTTTGCAAGTAGCTGAGTGCGGTGAAAATGCAGTAATTATTGATAACATACCTGCCAATGACACTGCACTAATATGTTTTTGTCCAACTGATCTACAAAGCCTAGTGACAGCAGTTCATGAAGCACTGAGGAAAACGATAAGCTCTATCATTGTATTTTTAAACGTTGCTGAGTGTGATATGCAGTGTCCTGTTAGGGAGGTGTAAACGCAGTAACTGTTCAAATAGAGGCAACAACATTTGGACACGCACATCACCATGTGAACATCGCACGGCTCCGATTTGCTGTGCACCTCTCGTGAAGGGAGGTGGCCAGGGGATACCCAGAGGCCATTTACAAAATAAGCAGAATTAGTTCCATGGCACTGTTTCAGGTCTTAAGGGTAGATTTTTTCACCCTGGTCTTTCCCTCCCTAGTGTGGCTCGGCCCGACGTACGCACACCATGATTGAATTTGAATGTAGGTCATATAAAGAGGTCCGATTTCACTGCCGTTGGTAAATAGTTAAGAATATGATTGAATTTAGGAACAAGTACAGTTGAGACCAGCAAATACTGTTTAATCCAAACTGAATCATGTCTTTTGTTAATGAACTACTAATGCCCTGCTATAAGGGGCTTTTAACAATGAAACTGTTTGGCCCGGGCAGCCGTGAAATTAGAGGTGTTTTAACACGCCGTTTATGTTAAATTCCCCGCCAAATCGCTGTGGTCGGGGAGCCGGGATTTCAATTGACTGATGCATTTATTAAATTAACAAGGAATTTTTCTCTGTTTTACAATGCCTAACAAAAAAAACAGAAACGATTGGTACTGTTGTGACCTACTATTTTAATTTTTAAATTGGTGGAGTATATTCCTCTTACTCTAACCCTTGACAGCTGAAGACAACGTCTAGTTTAACACAAAAGTTTCGTCAGTAGTGCATGTAAAGCTAATCGTTACTAATTTTTAACAATCAAATTGGGTGAAAAGGAACAATATAGAAAAAAGGTGAGCATATCAATCACATTACGGCAAGTCCTAACAGGTTCAAATTTCAGCTCCATTTGAAGTGCTAGTGTTCGACCCGTTTCAATAGAAAAAGCCACCACACTTCCATGAAAGTACAATTTCGAGCAAAGCATGGCTGGTGCAAGCGCATTTATTTACTTTGTTTTATGGACATTGCGGCCACTTGTCACTCAGTGCACGGTACTTGAATTTCATTCTCAATAGAGATGAGAGGTGTGACGTCACGTTACCAAGGTAGCACTATTTCTGGATGACAACAAAACCAACGACGACGGCAAGGAGTTCGGCAAAAAATGATACGTCTATATTAACAAACAACAACTTGCACGTACATCACGCTATTTTGTACTTTTCTTTGCCGTCGTTGCACCACTACGATATGAAACTTCCTTAGGCTAATTTCACGAGCCCGATTTATGGAGTAGGTGAACACAACACAAAAATTGTCCCTTTCATTTTCTAAACTTAGATAACGTTAGATATGGTCCCAAAGGAATTTCGCCATAATTGCCAAATTAAATGAAATTGAATAAGATCGGTGAAGTTTGAAATAGTGCGAATAGACTTTTAAGTGACTTTTTCGGTTTGTTGTCATCCAAAACTTTTGCTACCATGGCAACGTGACGTAACGACTTCTCCTCTCTATAAACTTTTAGCAGAACGTGGCCATAGCAGTGTGCGCGAGCTACATATACCGAACTATCCATATGGTGCTTTCCAAGTACGTTTTGCTAAACTGTAAGGCATTGCAAATAAAGAGAAAGTTTCCAATTAATTTTACGGGCCCAGTTTTCATGAACAATTTGGGGCTTGGAAAACTCCACCACATTTAATTGCGATCAGACAGTCGAGCCCGGCTCAGTCGCTTTCAGTTCACGTTCACTTATAAGACCACTGGGCAACTTAGATCATAGCCTCACGAAAAGCAGGCCACTGGCGAAGCGTTATTCAAACGGCATGTGTTTCAACACGATGATTTTAAAAGTTTCTCCCGAGATGGCGAAATCTCCGTTAGGCTCGACTGAAAAAATTCCCATTCGTAACATATACCTAGGTTGTACAACTCGAGCGGCTCTCGGTTCAGGTAACGGTTGGTCAGGGGTACCTAACGACTGTTTTCTGCAATATATCTGTTCGGAGAAGCAAGTATTGCCTAGAATTTTCTATAGCTTGAGGAATGCTAAACATTGTTAGAAGACCGTTCCATTCTCAGATTTTCAATTCTAAAGTTTAATTTTTTCGCATTTCACTTCCCTCGCAGAAAAAGGAAACCTAAAATCTGCGGATTCGAAAATGCGATGGAGAGAGCAATGAAAAAAATTCTTACTTTCGAAATACTTTGAAATGCGCCTAAAATTTTCGGGAAAATAATACTGAAGCCTTTGTAATGACTTGTAGTTTCGAAAAGACTCAAATTACCCTAGGATGACCATAGCGCCGCTTAAAATGCATTTCTAGAGATCTAAAAGTACTCTGGATATCCTAAGAAGTGTTTTCAATGCATTTAGGAGGAAACTGTGGTTGCCCTGGGTTGGTCGGCACGCACTGACAAAATCTTCGGCAATTTTTAAAAAGTCTGGCCTGCAGCGACTGAAATATTTCAAGACAAATTACGACCCCTCAAGGTCTTTTCGAGTATATAATAGCTGAAATATTTGTAAAGAACATCTTCGCAGCTAAAGCCGCAACTGAGAAAAACAACGCACTGAATCAGATGTAAATCGGCGAAGAAAAAGCCTGAAAAAAATAGTTAATCTGCACCTCACCTTCATCAACGCGAGCAGTTGCAACATAGTTTAGCCAAGCTCCCCAAACAACACAAACCAGCAAGAGCGCTAACACAGCTAAACGACCTGCCATACTGAAGGCCTTGGCTGGGAATGAACCGCTCCCGATCGCGATCGGACAATTTTCAAAGAAAAGCAGAAAATGTCAGCCGGGCTTATCAATCATCAGTTAAACGGCTTGACGTCGACCTTTTAGATAGTTTTTAATTACTTAATAGCATATACATCCTGACTGTGATGTTCAAATTGTTTGCAACCGTAGGATTCCTTTTAAGCAAAAAAAACAAAACAAAACAAATCTACAGCCGATAAATGTTAGCTTATCACTTTTTATTATCTTATCCTTTTTTCAATTTATTTCGTATTTCACCATGTACAGAAGAAGACAGATTCTGAGCTCCCACTCAATGACATGTTACTGTAAGAGTTCTTCCCTCCTCGATTACTTCCTTACGCTCCGCACTACATCACGGACTTTCTTATCACACACGAAAATGTGATGTTCAAGGTTTTTTTTAAAATTCAAGAACGATTTTCCGCTTTTAATACCGGATAAGAATGGATTATATTTCAAAATTAAGTTAACTACGTCTAAGTTCAAACGGATAAAGAGAAGCTATGCTGGTGGATTACTAATAAAAAAGGAATTAAGTTATCTTCTTTCTTTTTTTTTTTTTTCTTCCCTAATTTCCCCAACAATAACGTCGGTCGGGTGATGAAAAAGAAAACACACTTTAAGGGGTTACTATGGTCTTCTTGAACTTTTTATCCCAGTTACCCAAGATTTAAAGTTTGTTTTCTCTCACTAAAAAACACGAATGGCCATTTCAGGTTGTTTTGGAGACTTTGCACTAGCTACTCAAATTTTAATCTTTCTAACAGAATGAAAGCTAGTTCTCTCGGTGAAAATGTAGTTAATAATTAACTGAAGCGTGGACCCTGCGTAGATACCAGTCATCTTCGAAAACTAACTTTTAGAAACTTAATGATTGAAAATGTTAATTTTAAAAAAAATGCGCTTGGCACATACATGGGGTCCATTAAAGCAGAAAATTAATTTTCAGTGAAGACTACTGGATAGCTAAAATTTCTCAGTTTTCTTGCCGACACGAAAAGCTATCCACTTCAGAGATCGGCGCTGCGCAGCCTCGCTCCGTTACAGAAATCGCACCCAAATAGTTACCGTTCCGTTATGTGTGAACAGAAGCCTAGTATTCAGTATGAATTTCGTGCCGGTGCAGAAGATATCCGGTATAATGTGAACTTAACCTACGGCTATTTTCTCACATAGCTGGTGCTTAATAATGCCGCTCAAAAACCTCTAGAAAAAAACTACCTCCCACGAAGAAAGGTTTTAATAGGTTGATTGGTTTTTTAAAATAGACACATCAAAAAATATTATTTGTATTTTACGAGCATGTGTTAAAAACTCATTTTGTGCATATCTTCTTCATTTTCAAGTTCATGCTTAGTGAAAGAACCAAAATATGTCGACAAAAGCTTACTAGATAATAGGCTTGAAAAACTCCCTGAACTCGACTAAAACGCGTCTGAACTTCCAGTGGAGTTTAAGCAATTCCAATGAAAAATTTCGTGTTTATCAAACGAAAACGTCGCTTGCATTATAATGTAACCAATTTACAAAAACACTCTAGCATTGGTCATTTATTAAATCAACAAGAACTTTTTTCTTCGTTTTACAATGCTTAGCGATGGAAAAGACGGCTCACTTGGATTTGCCAGAGCTTATTCCGGTTTACCTTAACATTGGCTTGCTCCGACAATTTGAAGACAGGTGCTTAATTATTTCTCTAAGGAGGGTACTCCAGCCTTCCGTTGAATAAATCATTACTAATCAGTTTTATCACCACTGGCGGGAGTGGAATGTAACGGAATAGAATGGAATGGAATGGAATCTTGAATGTTGTAACAAACGGCCAACCATAGCAGTTAACGATGGACATCAGCGCAACCTACAATATAGTTCGTTCATTGCGCGAGTAATGCATGATTTCCAAGAACAATGTCAATACGGTTCCTTGCGACGGTGTGTCTGTCGCTATTTTCTTGTATAATAAAACAATTATATTAGATTAGGCTTTTCTGATATCCGCAGCAATCAACAAGGTCTTGGTAAGTGTTATCAGCCTCGACCTCCGGTTCGGCTGATAACACTTACCTCGACCTTGATTATTCCGGATATCACACAAACCTTCCAAAAACTGTTTAAAATTGAAAAACTCTCCAACAATTATTCATTTTTATAGATTCAGAGTCACGTTAACGCCAATTTGAACCACATGACTAAGTTTTCCCTTTAATTGTCGTTAACTGTAAATTACTTCTACACAAAAATGAGTGCTTTTCAAGCCAGTTTTATCCATAAGAATTGTTCTGGGCAGCTTTTGTCTGCTTATTCTCTTTTTTCTTTTTTTTTTTAGAAATACTCAACTTGAATCTGACGTTTGCCGTTTGCCGTAAACGCGACTGTAAATCTACTGGTTGACGTAACAAACGTGACACTCGATCAGTTCTTGAAGAAGTGTTTCTAGGTACCGTACAGGATGTTGGGAAAACGAGCCAAGCTGAACAGTCTTCTGGTCTAGTGTGTCGGCATTATTTGGTGAATTATCAATAATGGAAGGTTCTTGAATGATGATTGGCTTAGCATTGGTTTTGTACACGATGCACTGGGGTTCAAAATGAAAGTCAAGTCAAAATGGCTTCGACTAGTTCAACCAGTTTGATTCTTTTTTTTTTTTTTCTAAACACCAACTATTGGTGATTGTAGATCGGAAACCCTTTTGATATTGTACTTCGGAAACACCTTCTAAGACTGGAAAAAAATCCAACACGGCGTTCTTCAAGGATCAATATTGGGACCTCTTCTATTCAACCTATTCATTAATGATCTCACTTATTCTGTCCACGATGCTAAGATAAAGCATTATGCTAAGGATACGACACTTTATCTATCACACCCTAATCAAGATGTGTTAGAGTCAAGATCTCAGAGCAAGTTCGATGTGTTTCAGTCATGGTTCACGTGTAATTACTTAAGTATAAACGAATCTAAAACTAAAGTGTTACCATTGGGTGACAATCCGCCATACTATGAATTGTTTGCTGACCGTACTAGGCCACCCTTGGAGGTGGTACACGATATGAAGTTACTAGGTCTAACCATTGACAGCTCCCTATCTTTTAAAGCCCATATTAAATCTGTATGTAATAAGGTTAAAGTTAAAGTCAGTGCTCTTAGGAGAGTTCGTAAATTCATACCTTCAGAAGTCATGGTTAATATTTACAAGGCCTTTATTTTGCCACACCTAGAGTACTGTGCTCCAGTCCTAGTTGGATTATCATCTGGTCTTTCTAATAAACTGGAGCTTACTAATCAGTACGCCATTAGAAGCTCTTTTGAACCTGGCTAAGTCAACCTCATATAGCGACCTACTTAGCTATGTTGGACTAAAGACCCTAGAGCATCGTAGATTTTCTCATGCTCTCTCCCTTTTTTACAAATGCTTATACAATATGGGGTCGAATGATATGAAGGAGATGTTCTTATTTCGTAATAATGAATATGACCTCAGAGGCTTCTGCAAGCTTAATCAGCCTACCTATAACAGTAGATTCATGCGAAGCTCATATTATTAAATCACCTCAAGATTATGGAACAATCTGCCTGACTATGTAAGGAGAGCTCCATCTCTTAACGTTTTTAAGTCAATGCTGGATGAGCTCAACGTGACTACTAGATTTGAGTGTAATTGTAACTTTTGCACATAGTTTGGATTCCATATAGCTAGATTTCCTCTTAGCATTATTGATTTTCGTATTTTTTTTAATTATTATTTTTATACCTTCGTATAATTTTTATTTTTATTTTATTTATTTATTTATTTTATTTTATTATTATTATTTTTATATTTTTTTTTTCCGTTTTGATATGTACTGTGTTTATAGTAATTCTGGCACGTTCACGTTTAAACGAGTCTTGTACTCATCCGTGTAATGTTGATAAATAAAATACCTACCTACCTACCTACTATTTGGGTTAGGGTTGCGAGACAAAGAAAAAAAGCTACATGTATACTTTTGTAAACTAGACTAAAATGGTTGACAAAAGGCACTCAAACAATGATATAATGCAATTAATAATATGTCTTAGAACTAAGCTGAGTTTGAAAAGCAGCGCTATCTTATAACTCCCCTGCCCCTCCCCAAAATAAATGCAGTGTTAAATCCCAGAAGAAAGTGCGGATACAGTAACCCTCGTCCCCAGGGAGAGAGACAGAGAGAACCCTGGGGACAAGCTTGGGGTGCAATTTGTTCAACGGCAACGAAAACGTCAAAAAAGTAATAGAGGTGTGGTTACATTAGTCATTGATAACAACAATTTTGCAGGTGCAGCACGCTTTTTGGTACATCTCCTTGCCTTCCCTGCACGACAACGACTTGAAACTTCCTTCTTTGAAATTTTATGGAGGACGTAAACGAGCAGCGACGAAATTTTCGATCTCTTTCTGAGCCTGAACATCGTTCGTAGGAGTTAAACGCCAGGACAGCTCGCCTACAACTGACAACGAGAGTCATTTGGAATGATCGCGATGAAGAGTCAAAGAACGTGAATTCAAATTTTAGGCGACATATTTCCTGGAGCACCGGCAATTGGGGGGAGGGGGTTATACTGGTAATGGGGGGGGGGGGTACGTTGATATACCACTATCCTCTCAGCCGACCTGGAGCTAGCCTAGGCTCATTAACTGTATCAACTGTTTATTAATTATTGCAAATTTTACAGCAAGCAATATCCACTACCCTCAACTAGCAGATTAGCTAGTCGACACGAGCAGTGGTTACACGTACGTTATATATACACAAATAGCTCACAAGAAAAACTACAGAAAAAGAGTAAAAAATGTTAAATAAATAATTAAAATAACAATAAATTCAATTCACTTAAGTTATTCAGTCAATCAAGTGGGAAAAAAGGAGAACAATTGGCGTGCGAAGCGAGTTGAGTGACGGTTACTTCCCCCTTTTTTCTCGCCGTCTCCTCTCGATTATAGTAGGGACCTTACGATCCGACAAAGGCGACGTCCATGAAAACGGCGCTGAAAAATAGACTTCGCATCCTTTGAAACTATTTCGGGATTATCCCAAGGCACTCTGTTACTTAAAAGAAGAGAATTTAGGTGGGGACCGCGCCCGAGTTCAGACAGAGATGGTAGAATTTATCACCTTGCCGTTCCCGTTCTCAAGTAAACTTACACTTTGGCCATTTTACCTCGTAGTTGTGAAGGGACGGCAAAGAAATGTACAAAAAGCGTGATGCACGTGCACAGTTGTTGTTTGCTCATTAAACCTATTGATTTTTTTTAGGTTACAGCTGCCATCGCCGTCGTAGTTTCGTAAGGTCCCTGTTACCCTTCTCCAAAACGGAGAGCTTGATCACACCCTAACTCTCAACGAAGGAGGGAATATAACTTGTAGAAAAAGAAGCTCTAATTGGGTTTTAAAATTTTGTGGTTTTACTTGTTTTAAACTTAAGTTTTTACAGTTCAACTCTAGTTTGACCCGGCCAGAACCTGCTAAAGAAGAATGAGAGCAGAGAGATTTAAGCACCCCTCAAGTGCTCTCATAAATAAAAAGAAGTCCCATCACAGACTAACTTAGTGCAGAATACATTAAAACAACGATAGATTAAGGACTAGGGAGATCCTGGCGGCGCTGTTTTAAGTTGATTGTCAGTAATATTCGACGTTTTCTCTGTCCTGAGTTACTGCGCAGTACGCCTGAAGTTGAAACAATCAGAACGTCACCTGCTCGCACAAGTTTTCCCATGTTTAAAGTATTCTGCATGTATTTGTTTTGACTTCTGATTGGTTTACTGGATTTTCTGCTCGTAGTTCGATTGGCCAGACACAGGACACAACATGTGAAGCCGTACCACACGAGCGCATCTTCTGTGACACTTTTGCTACTTAAATTTCCGTAAATTTAGGAGACAAATTCAGTGGCCGAAAGCTAACGCCCCAGCTTTTCTGTCAAACAAAATCTGTTGCCTGTGAAAAGTCTTTCATTAGCAAGATCCCTGCGAGTTGTTAACACCCTGCGTTGGCTGTCATCGACATCTCTTCTGTTAATGTTCGTAGTAATTTCTGGCGCGTTTGGAAACGATGGTTTCCGTCGTGTACGGCTGCAAGTAGATTTGTCACTCAAAAAACTGTCACATAAAATTTGTACGTGAACAGGACTTAAACTGCATGCTCTCCTTCTAAACAAAAGAACCATCATCTTGAAAGGACGTGCTGCTACTGGCTAGAGAGTCGGGCCCTGAAGGACCCTGGGACTGCTGCTGCTGTTTCCCACGTGATGACTGCCCAGAACTCCTTGCGTCCCACACCAGACTTTCTCCGACTTGCAAAGAAGGGCCGAGTTTGCTGGCCACATCAACAAGCTAAAGGGAAAAAAAGTAAACAATGAAAAATAGTGATTCGTTCAGCAATAAGGAAAAGCATGATGACATCGGTTCCTTATTTTCTTTGCTGTAGTCTCCCCAATGTGTTAGCAGAGAAAAACGATTCGTTTAATGTAAATTAGCAGTGTCCTGGCACACAAAAAGACTGAGGCATGGGTAACGCACGCACAGTCGCAGCTGACCAATCTAGTTTCACCTTTCGCTAAACGCAGTATTCAAGAAGCTCCTGGCTACTCATGTTCCGAGTATTCAAGAAGCTCCTGGCTACTCATGTTCCGAACAGCCCAACTGATGAATTACGGATGGAAGAAGAGTGGAGTTTATCAAATGCAGTCTGGATTGGCTGTTGATTTATGCAGCGATCTTCTCAAGTGTCTCACGTACCTAACCTAATCATGGTTCATACAGAATTTTGGGGGAAAAATCAAGGACTTTTCAAGGACCAAAATAATTTTTTCAAGGACGTCTTTTTGCTGTAATTCGACATAGAATGACATGAAGTAAAGACCTTTCAAATTTGTAGGTGGAGGGGGGTTTGCTTATTGCAACACCTTCCCCAGGAAGGCACGGTTCCTAGGGTACTTCAAATAACGGAAATTGATCTGTGCCGGGAACACCGAAATCATAAGAAAACACTTTCACGAACACCAAGAAAATTTACGTACTGCTGTACTTTCAATCTTTCCTTTGCGCAAAACACTTTTTTTGTCAAAGGTTTCCTTTATTCAAGGAGCTTTCAAAATATTCAAGGACTTCTGTGGAAAATTCAAGGACTTTTCAAGGATGTCCCACAATTTTCAATTTTCAATTTTCAAGGACGTTTTAAGGACATGATGCTCTTTCAAGGGCTTTTCAAGGCCCGTGCGAACCATGCCAATACACTCATTCATCCCCCAATTTCAGAGGTACCGTCTGTATATTCGATTAAGCGCCCGACCTCACCCTGTAGATGGAAAAGTAAGTACGCACCTAGGCTCAAATATGACAGCCCAACCCCTCCAGAAATACTAAAGCGCCTAAATTGTTACCTTGCTAATAAACTTTACTACTTATTGACCTTGGTGACAATGAATTTGAAGTTGAGTAAGTACTACTAAGAGACATTCCCGAAGGGCGAGTTTTCTTAGTATCTCATAGAAACCGTTCGGTAAACGGTTAATATTCTGCTTTGGTAGCAACTTCACATTTTGTTATTATTCATTACTTTGTTGCAAAATAAGCTCACTTCGTACTGAATATGGTGAAAATTTAAGAAGCGCTTAGCCTAGAATAAGCGCCCACTTTCAAGGTCCAAAAAATTAATAAGTTCCCAGGACGCTTAATCGAATCAATATGGTATTAGTACTGTAATGAAACCATTGCAGTTAAAACTGAAATCAGCAGCCGAATTAAAAAATAATCCTGATAATTCCGTCTTGGCCAGCGTTTGACCACGAACACGATGGTCAGAGTTCTGTGTGACGGGCTCATAGAAAAATAACGCACGAAGCAGGAGCACACGAACGAGTGGGGAAGCAGCAAGGAAGAGAAAAGCCTCTGATTACCTTGGCCTTGAATCTCACTTTCATGCAGACCACAATTGGCAGACGCGTCAAATTGGTTATCACAAAAGTGACCAATGGCAAGTTAGCAATCATGTGCTTCATAGTTGTCCCGTCAATCATGATGGTATTCTCTAGCCTGCGAGAAAATTCTCCAAGTATGGCGAGCAAAGTGAGACACGAGAAAACGCGCGAGGGGTTAATATCGCGAGCGGCTCTCGCATGACTTTTCGCGATTCCCCAAATAGTGAGTTTACTCGCAGGCTAGGCATTCTCTTTGGAAACTAAGGGGCCTGTTTACATGGAGGTGGGGGACCCCAGGAAGGTGAGGTGACTCGCTTAGGTGGGGTAACCCGCCTGTCCACATAATCTCTCATTTTAATTTGATCACGTTGACATGATAGGTGGGGTGACCCGCCACATGTTACCACACCTATCTGGGGTCCCCCACCTCCATGTAAAGAGGCCCTAATGCAAATACATGTACCTCTTGGTCAATATCACTCCCCTTAACTGATCTGGCGGTTTCCATCTTTTTTTCGTAAATACTGAATTGCTTTGCAGCTTCTTTTCGCTCCCCTGAGTTGTAGAGGAAGATGCTAAAATTCAAGTTTATCGATGGATCGGTGCTGGAAATAGAAAGAAGAATCGATTTACTAATCGACTCCGAGATTTGAAAATGAACATTTACACTAAAATAAATGTATAAAGGTAATACTTTAGACATTAAACCTTTTTGTCACCTTAAACAAAATCCCGCAATCTTTATCCCATAATGCTGGCAAATTTTGTGGGTCTTTGGCAGACCTCCTAACCCTAAGGGCCAATTGGCTCGATACCCTAACCGTGAAACAATGGGAAGTAATGATAAACAATGTGCTATTGTTTTTTCAGACTAATGAGGACACACCTTACGAGCAGCTCCTATATTACTGAATTTTGTTACCCCTTTTACAGTCAAACCTCGCTTAACGGACACCTCATTATCCGGTCAGTATAAAACACCGACTGCGGACTGCCGACTACGGACTGTGGACTGGGTATAAAATACGAACTAGGTATAAAACGCGGACTAGAAAATACGGACTGGGTATAAAACACGGACAAGGTATAAGATGCGGACTGTGGATTGCGGACTGGGTATAAAATACGGACTACGGACTACTTTGGTAAAAACCGTGCAAATTGGTTCTAGGTAAGGAAAAATAAGATCAAAAGATCGCTAAATAGCAAGACACGTGAGTTAAAGTTGTAAATACTCCTATAAATTCTTGGTGGAGGTGTGCCGCCCGGTTCTCTGAATCATGAGCCGGATCAAAATGCTATTTTCTTCACCCATTTTTAGACCTTGTCTTGGTCTCTAACAATCATGAAGGGGTCAGGGTCAGGGTGGTACTCCCTTCTATAATGGAAGGGTAGGGGGTTTGGGCCTTTTTGGTCTGAAAACACTTTGCCCATTTTGTTGTGGAATCGGGTATGGTTTTCGAGGGAACAACGGGAGCGTACATGAATGGACGTATTTATGGTTTCAATTCCAAATGAATAAGAACGAAATAGAAATGTGCCAATTCGAAATGCATTTGGAGAATTTTTTTGTTTCCGCTCTAACTTGGTAATGATGACAAAATTTCTGCCTAATTAGACCTAACCTGTTCAAGGCTCTGAGATAGTTGGGTCCGCTGAATTGAGAAAGCGAAAACACGAAAATAAAACGGGAGAAAACTGGGGAGTCTCCCCAACTATCCGAGAACCTGGAACAGGCTAAATTAGGCCAGGTCCGAAAATGGGTAAGGATTTAAGAGATCCAGTCTGAAAACGAGTGTGGAAGATGACAATTTTTTGGTCTGCAATAAGGTCAGGATTCGGAGAGCCGGGCACTACACCCCAACCAAGAATTTCCAGTAGTACTCCCTTCCGGGGATCAGGAGCAGGGTGTAAATCATGTCATCGTAATCATCGCTTAGAATATAACGTTGGATGACTCACTTCGGTTATTATTCACGTATGTGAGTAATCCCTCGCACCTAAATACTGCTTTTGACCTTCTCGTCTGAGTTCTTCATTCAGTCCTCATATTCCCAAAGCTTTATTTGAAACGGGATTGTGGCATAAGATAAGAATTTTACTGGTCTGACTAGCACCAATACTATACTACTTATTGGTGTAAAACTGCAAATTGAAATCTCTTCAAACTCCTTCTTTTTATAAAATTCAGAGTTTGATTTCAGTTGCCTTGAGTACCGGCATAACCTTCCTTCTCCGTGGGAAAAATAGACTACGTGAACAGCGTTAAAGCTGGGACTACTGTTTTTGCTGGTCCGCTTTCTATTTCTCTCAGTTTTACCTTCTAAAGCTGTTTTTATATACATAGTCCGTAGTCCGCGTTTTATACCTAGTCCGTGTTTTATACTCAGTCCGGAGTCCGCATTTTATACCTAGTCCGTATTTTATACCCAGTCCGCAGTCCGTGGTCCGAAGTCCGCAGTCCGTGTTTTATACTGACCGCCTCATTATCATGGACCGTTTTGCTTTGTCCCTGGGGAAAAAAAGCCCTTACATTTTCTCTAAATTCAACCCGCTTAATACAGACACCCTGTTAATACCCACACTTAATTTCTATGGCCCCCACAGGGTCCGTACATGTTGTATTAACGGGGTTTGACTGTAATTTCCTGACAATAGGCCCTCGATGTCTCGTTTCACAATAAAATTAGTTCTTTTGAATCCTACAGAATGATGCAGTTGTTCAAAAGGTGGATAACGCGAGCCACTGGGTGAATGCTCTTGTTGGGATTGATTTTGTCATTTCCATAGCACTGGTTATAGCTGTCTTGAAACAAATAGGGCAGTCGGACAAAAAGAGATGTACTTTTTATCACCGGCGACCGTTACTACACTTGACTTACCTGTCTAACATTGCTGCCTGTTCATACGCATGTCTTGCATTTTCCTGGTCGTCTAAGTGCGTCAGAGCAACTGAAAAATAATACAAAACAAAGATATACATAGCCTGCGAGAGCAGACGCCTTTTTCGGGTCTTGTTTCACCCGCCAAGAACGCGTCTGCTCTCGCAGGCTAAGGAGCGCAAGGTAAAAATCGACCTTATTTAAGTGTGGCAACATTTCAAATCAAGGACACGTTTTTGCGTCTCTCTAATCCCCTCTCCCCAAGAGAAGGGCCAGCCGGTATTAAAAGCTGGCATCGCCACTGGCCCATTTATGAACTAACTGTACGATGTGTGCTATAACTGAAACAGAGGTAGAGGAAGATACTGATGAAAGAAGGATGAGGGAGACAAGGCCATAACGGCTTTAAGTCACCACCCAATGACGAGATGAAACTTGTTCAACTGTAATTTACAAGTGTAACAACTGTTTTACGGTCTGAAAAAAATGGCCAGACTAAAAATTTTATTAAATTGACCCATGATCTTAAACACAGCCAGCACGATCTTGCCAGTCTTACCAAACTTACCAAGACACGATGTGGTTGGTTTTCTAGCCGGGGTTTAAACACAGGTTACCCACTCAGCATACCTGCACTATTTAAAGCAGTAGCTAGGCCAGAAGTGTTGGCCCAGGGGCCCGTTTCTCAAAAGTCCCGAAACTTTTCGGGGCTCGGAAAGCTGTTTTATGTTTGTCGTGTTTGCAATAAAAATCAAAGTTTTAATAATTATTTTGAAAATGATGCACGCAATAAAAACCATGAGTTAACAAAGCAAAATTGACGGGTTTGTGAGCCAGGAACTTTGCTACTATTCCAGAGCCTTTCGAGAAACGGGCCCCAGCTCTGGCGATGGAATACGCCACCACTACAGGTCCCTACTCTAACAGATGGTTAGCATCAGATAACATCGGGTGAAGCCAGAATAAACACCTTATGAGGTTTACACAACACATTTTATATTATTCTCTTAACGTAACGATACTGGAGCAGAACGCAACTAAAATTTGTAGAACTGCTGAAAATTCTGGATGTAGGTTATGAAGCACATGACTCGGGTTCAAAACATCCAAGTTCTGATTATTTATGTTACGACAAAGCAAAGTTGGACTAAGCTGTTCTTCATGTAATTTACTGAAAGAAATAATCTGGCTTCAGCCGATGTTACCTAAATGCACGCGTATTCACACGGAGAAAAGGGGTACTTACTTGCCAGCAACATGAAAAGATGGCCATGTTTTGGTTTGAGCGTAATCGCTGCACTAAGAAAATGAAAAGCAGAGGCATATCTGAAAAACATGATGTCAAGGACAAACTTTTTGGGTCTACTCTTCTTGGATGGCACAAGTTCAAGATTCCTCTTATGGCCCTGATCTTTCGGCATTTTTCTGAGAGGTAACAGTTTTAACTGGAGTGCAGACGAGTCAGAGAAACCCAAAAGAAGCACGGAAGGGAACATTTGTAACCTGCGATAGGCGTACTTTCTTCTCGAAGAAACGCTTGAGTCTGCAGCAGAACAAAGGAAGGGGAAGGAACGGCCGCTTGATCACAGGTATGCGAAAGCCTTAGACCACGAGTAGTCGTCCCTCTTCCTCAGAGACACGCGCGCGGAAAGGGGAAAAAATAAAATCGTGCAAATTAATGGTTAAAAGGAGGAGAGATAGTACACAACCCCCACCCCTCCCCCATCACGTGCTCTCGATCTACTGTGACTAAAAAGAAAAATAAGTGACTGCTAGCTGTCTAAATAGGCTTGCACTGTGGCTTACACTTGGCCCCACATGTCCAAAAAGGTAGCTAGTGCTGTCTAAGGGATGGATCAATACGCTGTCATCCGAAGCTTTCAAATAAATCAAATCAATCTTTGCCTTTAAAACAAGTAGGGCTCATGATAGGACGCAGTAAGCAATGTGATTTTAGCACGGTAAGAGTGACTATGACAAGTTATTTGCTATTTTAAAAGAAAAAAATTCGCAACAACTGAATTAAAAAATAAATGGTCCATCTTTGTTATTTAAGACCACATTTAGGCATTGAAAGTGTTTCCTGTTGTCTGTTGCAATGGATGGCAAGGGTGGACGTGGATTGAAACGCAGAGCAGTTGGGCCAACCTTTTCAAGTTTCAATGCCATACCCCAGACAACAAAGGCCACCTTGGGGAAAGAAAAAATCGGCCATTGTAGAGAGGTTTTAAACAAGAGTCAATGTATGGATTTTTTTGTCGGCCGGGACGAAAAAAAAAGTGGCCGTTAGCGGAGGTTCGGCTGTATTCAATATCTTCCTCGGAGCTCTACTGAGGCATTTTGTGTACGGATAATAAGGCACTTCAGGGCAGACTTGACATAAAACAGCAATATCTTCCAGACACAGCCCCTTTAATTTTCTATGAGAATCTGCCAACTGAATAACAAATTAGTGTCTGCTGTCCGCATTAATGGGTGTCTGTGTTCAACGCGATGAAACAGAACTACCAACATGTAATAACGAGGTGTCCGTATAGCGGGGTTTGATTGCACGTGACTAGCTTCAAACCTAACTTATCAGTAAACAAGAAAGAACGGTATGACACTCAGTACTTTCAAAGGATACTGCTGCATTGTGAGGTGAATGATTCCCAAGTTGTAGAGAATTTTCCATTCAAATGGTGCCATGTATGTAGCACGCTTAAGACAACTGATGGCCTAAAAAAATAATCATTAAAAAAGTCAGTGTGAACATATCGCAATGCGGTTTCAAAATTTTAAAACATTTACACAATTAGTTCGGCAAATGTTTAGAAAGCAATGCTTTAAATTATTACCTTGACTAACTGCCCAAACTGCCGACTTAACCCTTTCCCTCTCCTGTCACAAAGAGCCTGTGTTTTGGGTCATGTTGGAAATGATGACAAAAAAGGCTATTACTTTTTTGTTACTGATTTTAGAGGAGAGGGGTAGCTTCAAATAGGCATGGTACAATTTGTATACCAGTTACAGACTGTATTTCAGAAGCTACACAGCTCATAATATGGTGGAACGAGCTTAGCGTAGACTACAGATGCAGTCGAGTTATCTCCTACACTGTGCTGGTGTTACAGAACAATCTCATATTCAATATCTAGTTTATGGACTTACTGACCAAGCCAAAGGTCAAGATGAATCTCAGATAATGGCCAAGAACGAGGCCACTATCCAACCATTTTGCCTAAACAAGCGTGTTCAATAAAGGACTAATCATATGGCCACAAAGAGAACTTTTTCATTCCGTACCAACTCCTGAAATCCCCAGTGAGCAATGTAGGCCCATCTAGCCCCCTCGGGTAGCCAATCAGAAGACAGGATTCGCTTTATCCTACCCGCACGCGGATTCAGCTATATAATAAGTATCGTTACTTGTCCAAACTTACTGACACGTAATGATAGTAATATGATGGTGAATTTTTAAGTCTGGTGAACACATGAGAAAGATATTTACTCAATCAAAGACACAGGCAGCTTGGAGGAAAAAATTCGAAAACTCCCAACAGGGGTTAAACCTATGATCGTCCGGTTACCAGTCCAGATGCTCTAAAGGTGATGTAACACGAAACGATTCGCAACGACGACTTTTAGCTCAACACAGCGTTACAACATTGTTGCGACATTGTTTCGAATAGTTACAACATTGTTTCAATATTGCAACGACGTGTTGCGCTAAAAATCGTCGTTGCGAATCGTCCCGTGTAACATCACCTTAACATTAGAGAGCTCAAACCTTGAAGCCCCAGTATCAACATACCAATTCTCCACACTGATCTTAGTACATTTCTTAAAGATTCAGTTGAGAGAATTTGATAAAGGATCGAAGTATTTTCCCTGAGGTGATCATTTTATTAAATCTCATATTTTTTTCTTTTGATAATGTATTGATATTGTAAGGAGAAACTTGATGTTGACCAGTCAATCTTGGGACTTAAAGGGTTAAGCAACGATGACGCCAACGGCAACGAGAACGGCAAAAAAACCGAGAGGTTTAGATTGGCTAAACAACAACTTTGCACGTGCATTACACTTTTTTGTACAGTTCTTAGCTGTCGTTGCACGACTTCAACGTGAAAGTGCCTAATTTCATGTTTTGGACGGGAACACAAAACAACAATTTTCCTTTTCTTTTCCTGAACTTTGATACAATCCTTGTAGAATTCAACTCCAAAGAAATTTGCCAACATTTGACGGATTAAACAATATGGAATAAGCGCGATAAAGTTTGAAGCCGCGCAAATTCACTTTTTAAGTGATGTTTTCGTAACCGTCGCCGTCGTCGTTGCTTAAGCTCCCTACTAAGCTACAAAAGACTTGTGGGAGCTAAGGCCACTCAGCACTAGCACTAGGTTCACTTACTGCCACATATTTCTTTTTTCCAAAGAAGCACATGCCAATGTTGCTCCACAAGTGAGGTGACTCGGGTGTGGCGGAAGCGGCAATCCTGTACTTTGTCAAAGCAACATCGTAGTCACCATGTGACTGAATAATGGAACCTGCTCCTAGAATAGCCTGGAATGGGAAAACGAAACTCTGTCAGCATTTTTCTCAAAGATACAATGAACCAGAAAGCAAGAAACAACGATTGGCACATTTGGCCATCTGTACGCAAATTCGATTTCCAGGTGTGAGCTCAAATCCTTGTTTCACTTATTTCCTTTCCATGAAATTTAAATACCTGTAAAACGGAGGACTGATGGAGAGAGTAGTAGGTAAAATGAGTGCACGGTCGGCCTCGGGTTTGCTAGCCAGACCATGGTTGTTAAAACTTTGGATAGCGCCATCCAGCGGATAAATATACAGCTGTTTCGAGAAACGTTGTCGCAAAAAATGTGCACGCGACAAAACCGAAAGGTAATATGGGATATGATCAATACGCTGCTCCTGACACTGTAGCTGTCGAACTTACTTTTGTTGCTTTCCTTTTGCACTTGCAAACATAGGTCCATGGCTTCTTGTGCCATTCTTTCAAATTTCTTCGAAGAACAGTGAACTCAAAAACACCCACCATACCTTTCGGGATTGTCGCGTGCCCTTTTTCCGACAACCTTTCCCGAAATAGCTGTATTAGGGAGACTAATTGCGTTCTCCACCGGATAGGGATTTATCCCCTGGATAGCCTGCGTAGCAGGCACTGATTTGTTTTTTAGGGTGAAGGAAGAAATCTCGAGGACACTACGCAGGCTATCCGGTGGACAGCATTATCCACATTAAGCAACTGAGGCCAGATGATGACTGTTCCAGGTGAACTACAGTACCGCAAAAAATAAGAGGACCCTTTAGCATCGCCTTTTTGTTACCCATGATACGAGAGATTTAGAATCTCACTTTCGGGAAAATGGTAAATCTTAGTTTTCCACGTGCATGACTTGGTTTTCCCTCAACTCACTGGGCCAGTTATTTAACGGAGTTTGGCCAGTGTTTAACAAAACCACGTTCTAATCTACTATCAATTCGCCAAACACTTTTATGTAAACACCATCTATCGTGAACAGTTTCATTAACGCATATAACATAGACCAGAAAAGCATTTGCCCTCTTAACATAACCCACTAAGGAAGAGATCCGGAGGTTCAAAGATTTCAAAAACCGCGGTCTAAGTTAGACGTCGTTTAAATAACCGGACCCATTGTCTTCTCTGCATTATTATGTACAAAGAGGCTAGGGGCAATTCGGGAGGGGACTACTTACTAACTGCTTGTAGAAAAAATTCTTACTATCAAAACTTTGCAAGTGGACCCAAAAACTAATCTTAACTACATGTGTAAATTGTGAGGAAACAGTCTATTTTACAATGTAGGCTTACAGCTGTACCTTCACATTACTTGGGTCGTAAGTTAAGGCATTCCCAAGATGCTCAAAAGCTTTCGAGGTCTGTCCCAGCTGAAAGATACATGTAAACAGTGAAAAAAACAAAATTATTTTTTTTATCTTGCAAAGCAAGAAACAGTACAGTGTAGTTTAAGGGAAACAATAATAATAATAACAATAATAATAATAACAATAATAATAATAATAATAATAATAATAATAATAATAACAGTATCAAGCATTTCCATGTACACCGTACAGTACCATTTATTTACCTGAAGGTAAAGAAGACCCAGCGTAGTCATTAAGTCAGGGTTTTCAGGTGAGAATCTGCAAATACAGCAAAAGTTCAAATTGTTAATGAAAAACAAAGATACATGTATTAACAAAATAATTGGCTAAAATTTTCTTGCAGTTTAAGGAGAGGAAGAAATACTTTAGCACCTGGCCCCTGGTACTTACAGATGGCTCCACTAGCCACTGTCCTATAAAGTTATGGGCTTTCACCCCACTGAATTCCCATTCACAACCCCACCTGTTTCATAAAGTGGGTACAAGATATTTCTGGGACCATATTGCACCCACTGAATGTGCTGCTATAGTTTTGCAAACTCGTTGGAATTTGAATGAAGTACATTGTAAGTTGTGGAAGAAGTACCCCTTGTTGTGTCATATTAGTCTGTTCCAGGTTCTGAGGTAGTTGGGTCCACAAAATGGAGAAAGCCCAAACATGACAATAAAATGGGACGAAACTGGGAGAGGAAGGGCAGAGCCTCTTTCTTTTTTCCACCATCGCCCCCTTTTCCCAAACCACGCACTCATATTTTGGCATGTGTTTCACTTACGTGTCATCCCTACTTACAGTATGTATATAAAATTTATTATGAACATCGTACATTATTAGCATAAATTATATGAACTGGAACTTACTCTATTGCTCTTTTGAAAATATCAATGGCTGATTCAGTGTCGCCCTCTAAGAGGAGAACTTTCCCAAGCTGAATGAAAGAAGCATCATGGCGGTGGTACTGCAAAGCATGCTTCAGGCAATCTTTAGCCTACAATGACAGTGAATATTAATAATAATTATCAATACTTTAAAATTTAAATCTGGATACTTGTACTGGCTAATACACCTTGCTGTACAGACACACATTGTAATATTATAATTATATGAAGTATTCATCAATTTTTTCAACACTTTTTTAATTATTTGAACCTGCCAATTACATGTACTGTAGTTATTAAATTAAATTAATTCATAAAATTCATACTTAAATTATTGGTGCCAGTTTGTGTTGTAGCCTGAGAAAAGAGACAGAATTTGCAATGCCACCAGCAGTTTCCCTGCTGTTGATCCTCAGACATCAATATGCAGGGAATCACTGATGACACTGCAAGTCTACAAGTCGACCTCTCATAAGTTCTTAAAAGTGTGCAAAGTGAGCTTCAATACATGAGGTCACGCACCCACTGAGCTAGCAAAAAGTCTTGAGATCGACTTGTTTCATCTGAATGGATTTGAATTAAATTACAAATTCACGCTGGAAAAAAAATGATTGACCTATGTTGTGTTGGGAGCGGCGTAAATTAAGTATCACTCACTGTCCTATTGGTCAATTGTCAAAATGTCACCAGTAGAATTTTCGACTGCTGAATTTCGCGCCAAAAAGGTATGAAAAGTCCTTTACAATGGCATAAACCAGGAAAAAAAATTAAGAACTTTTAGAAAGTCCAGTGACATTGCAAAATGTCCATTGTTTTGTCAGGGTATGGGTGTTGCAATGTCCTGAGGATTACAGTGTAATTTATTATCTCATTTTATTTCTCTTGGTTAAGTGTGTGGAGTTAGTCAAAATAATAATATATTAGTACACTCACCTTTTCAAAATCCTTTAGATACATATAGCAAACACCTAAAAAAGGATCAATTGAGAAAAAAACTCATGACATCTAATAAAATGGTACAGCATACAATGTAATTAATGATTGAGTGTCACACAGACAAGTATTGGTAATATCAACTCAACCACTGACTTGTACACTTTTTTCATACTTATCAATTATTATTGGATGAGGCTGAGTATGATATGAGGAATTATGTAGATAAAGGAAGGGTTAAATCCATCAAGGCCAAAGAAGGGTAACATCCCTCATACAATGTACTTTAGACAACCAGGGTGCAAAGAAAGTCAGTTTTAAGTTTGCCATTCGGACAAGATGTGGCAAGCATGTTCTAGCAAAAGAGTCCTTTTAACTAGCCAGAAAAAAAATTTTGACAAGCAGAATTAATAGTTAATTACACTGTACCTGATTACACCATTAGTTAGTTAATTTCTTGCTTAATTAATTTATGACACCAAAAAAGGAATATAAAATCAATAATTTCACTTTGTTTGATCATCTTAAAAAGGACTTTTCAATCCACATGAATTTATTGAATTTCAGCAATAGTTATTTGTCACTCAGAACTTTAATCTGTAATTTGAATTCTAAGAAATGTCACTTGCCTGTCAGGAAAGTTAAGAACAGGATTCACCAGCCGGCCGTCGCAAAATTCACTAACCCCAGGCTATCAAACACGACTTTTTTTGCACACTTGATAACACAAAATTATCATTCAATATTACCCACTACATGTAACAAAAACAACAACGTTGACAAAATGAAATCGATCAACAAACAATCTTTAGTCTTACCTTGATTATGGTAGATTTCCTAAAATGAAATATTGCAAAAAAATGAAACTTTAGTTAAATCTTTTCAAAAGTAATAATTACTAAGTGTAAACAAAAGGTGGCAAGTAAAATTAGGGAATAATTTCATGTGCCTCTATTCAGACCTACAATCGGCAACAAAATGACTTGAGACACTTCGCCCTAAACTGGGCTTTTTTCATTTTACTGACTTCAAAAGGGGGAAAAATAGCTTTTCCTCCCCCATCCCCTCCATGCAATGTTATGCAACAGTTCAAGCTACCTATAGGAAACAACAAACACCCCAACTTTGAATGGACAAGACAGGGGAGGTGTGGATTGTTTTTTTCTCTGAAGTTACCCTATTTGAAAACAATGTCTCAACAATTTTGTCACTGATTGCAGCTGGGCTTGTTTTGGTGTCCTACATTTGTTTTAAATCTAAATGACAGCTCACCAACAAGTTGAATAATGTGTATCACAAAGACTACATACATACCCAGTCTTTGGTACTTAGTTTTGCAGCCTCATTGTACACTTCAAGAGCAGCTTTGTGACGAGCAAGAAGGAAGCTAAAGAGGTTAACAAAGTTGTTAATATCAACATGGCATAGAGGGTTAATGTAACAGTTACTCTAAGTACGTGTACTATATCAAACATGAGATTGTGTTTCATCACTTTACATTAACCACTTTATAGAAGAGCTATATGGCTGAAAGTATGAAATGAAGTCAAGTTTCAAAAAATTTGATGGGTTATCTCATTGCAATATCAAACACTTTATAGAAGAGCTATATGGCTGAAAGTATGAAATGAAGTCAAGTTTCAAAAAATTTGATGGGTTATCTCATTGCAATATCAAACACCTTGAAACTCATATGCATTTCTCTTTACATGTAAGTAAAAGGATTTTAGAAGAAACATTCGTGTAAAGATGCAAAAAACAGTTTTTGATCGGATTTCCAGACACTCGTGAAAACATGCATTTCTTTTGTATTTCCTTATGAATTATTCCCAATGATCAGTTTGAGAAAGCTATAACTCGAGGCTTGTGTTCACTCTCAATTATTTCACGTGGTTGTTTTAACCTTCAACTTGTCAAAAATACATCTCCATGCAGAAGTCCTGACATTATGAAAACCAAGTGCCATGAAAATCCGTAAAACCCAGCCACCACAAATGCAAGCTGCATATCTGGGATTCTTGTTACACCTTCCATGTACCCCTCCCCCACCCCCCTTCCCTTTCACCAGGGTCTATACAGGCAGAGGGTTGGATGGGTGTACACTGATATCATGCATGACCAAAATTTCTCGCATCCATACAGGTTTCTGCAGGGAAACTAGAGGCTGGATTTCTAGAGGCTTTGTTGTGCATGCTTCATTTTCTCTATCTTCAATGACATGATTGCCATTAGCAAGGCTAATCTGTCAATGGGTTATCAACAGTGCGTGTATTGTATATGGAACTTACAATGTTCAATTTACATGCATGAAAGATTGAGAACATCAAAACAATAATTATTACTAAGGAGCCATTAGACATTTAACAGAGAAGTGAAGACTTACAGAGATCTTGCCACTTGCTTTAGATTGTCAGCACTTTGGGGGTTGATTTGCACAGTCCTTTGGAAGAGATCTAATGATTCTTGAATTTGTCCTTCCTGACGCAGAATTAATGCTACATAGAATAAAAGGAATAAAACAGCAAAGGAAAATATTAAAATATCACATTTTCTTATTCTGTTCTTTAAAAGGTTGCTGTCACTACACATGTATTGTACTTATATACATGTACATGCATGCATGTATTGAATTTGTGAATGGCATTTAGTAGTCCAGCCACTCTCGAAAACAATTTTCACAAAAGAAGAAAAAAAAGAGCAGTTAACAGTACAGTACAATGCAATGTACACTTAAGGGGTACATTGATCAACAGAAAATCTGGACCTCAAACCCACACTTTCCAGATTTCTCAACATGAACAAACCTACAAATGGATTTGTGTGTATGTCTGGATCTCTCATTTATTTTGAAATCCACAATTGCAAGAACTAATTTTTTACCACCCCCTCCCCCCAATACCCCCAGATTGTTCCTTTACGTGTACCTTGTACATACAGGGCATATTCACACATTCCTTGGGTTTCCTGAAGTTGGTCACTTACAAGAGCCTGAAAGAATAACGATGGTTAATTGCTGATGCAACAACATGAAAACTTTAATACCCTTGGAATACTGTATGGATCATAAAAAAACATCGTTTACAACTCACCTTACATCGACTGTATTCTTTCCTTATGTAATGTAGGTGTATTAGCCAATTCCTTCTTTCATGAACAGGTAAATCGGGGGCTAAATAGAAGGCAGAAAGTTTTTTAGGTTGTATCATTCAAATCAAATTGATTCCAGAAGTGAAGTTCTGATATTTTATTGGCTATAAACAATCTGTTTTACGGTCACTTTGTTCCATGGTCAGATTTTTCTGAGCCAGATCGTACCCAGAACATTCCACAGTTTCAGTGTAAAATGCTTTTTATCTGCAGCTTAAAGAACGAGGTATACAGTCATACACATGAGTAACGCCCTCGTTTTTTTCGTAGCTTAAAGACTTGTGAAAAGTACTGACTAAATCATGGAACGATCTGATTATTAAGAAGAACGATCTGGCTGTGGCCATGGATACCTACAATCTGATAACTTTACAACCTACATGTATTAAAGCTTAAAATTATAGTCTAAACCATACAACCAACATGCAAAATTGGGACTAAGGCAGCCTTTATTAATATCTGTAAAAACGTTTTATTTATTTATTTATTTATTTAGTCACTCACAAAACCTTATACAACATGAACAAAAGTTGTTAATTAAATTATAAAATTAATGTGACAAGGAAGCCTAACGAAGCTTGAAGCTTATATTAATAGGCTTCCTTCAACCACCTAATGAACTAAATTGATGGCTGAGTGCAGAGTGAGCCAGATCAGAAAATTAAGCAACAGATCGGCCATCAGTGAGATAATTCTTTAAATGTTTTTTTAAAAACAAACATAGAAGGAGAGCTAATTGGTGAAATAGGCAACGAATTCCAGATTTTAGGTCCTCGGTAAAGGATACTGAATTATCATTATCTGATACAACATCAAAATAGAAAGAAAAACTAACACTCCAAAGATAAAACTAGACAAGACACCACAATACTATTACGCAAAATACAAGGGCTACCATAAAACATAACAAAATAGATGGGCGGGTAGGAGGGAAAGATTTGCTAAGCTGATCCGACTGCTACATGTATGCTCTAAAGTACTCGCCTTGAGTGCATATGAGAACTATACCTTGACTTCCCCTTCCAATCTATATTATGACCGCACACGGTACTCTTACACTCATGCTGTAGATTTACAATTCACTAGCCTCAAGTCATTTTACTCGACATATGTAAAAACAAATAGACACAAAACCTAACATTGGTTCTAAAGTTACCAGCTGTGCAAAGGCTGCCTAAGTCTCTAGTCCTAGTTCATGATTTAGACATGTACAAGAATCAACCCTAAGCTGATGCTTCCCTTAAATACATTGGGTGTAAGCTTTACCTTTTCCGCGTCTTTTTGGAGGCTGAGACTTTGGTTGGGTTGTTGGTGTTGTGTCAGTAACACTTTCCGGAGACATAGAATGCTCCGGACTTTTTATTCCAGGTTCTGATGCAGTTTCAGACCCTTGACTACCGCCTAGAGGAGTATCCGCCATATTGAGCCCCGATCGACTGAACGAATGTTCGAACTATGGTCTTCCTTGTCTTTACACTTTAAGCTATTTGAGAAGTACTCTGGATGATGAAAAAATCCTCAAAAAAGAGACCACAATACTTTCTGATTATTTTTAAAATGATGTTCCGCAGGTGTAAGCTTTGTCCGCCATGACAACAGAGGTGCCTATGGTCACTTAGTGTAGCTTACATGAAGTAACCGAAAGCAGAACTTCGCGCGTCCTCGGAGACCCTCGAACATTTTATCGACCCGACTAACTGCCCCTGGGTCTCCAAGGATGAACTTCGCGGGTTTTGATAGACTTCGAGGCAAAAAAAAAAACAGAGTAAAAGGTTTTGGAAGTATGCCAAGTCACAACGTCAAGATAGTTTAGGCGTATGGGTTGTATTCTTCCCATGATGCACTGCAGGTCCCAACATTGTTGGGAGTTATTGCATCCGTTTGCACACCACTGCCATTGTTTTTCGTGTCATATAATTTAGGCTTTCTGTAAATTCTGAAGGCTCGGAAATTCGATCATGGGATCTTTTTGGGTTTTGTTGGAAGCCCTACGGATTTTTTTGGGCTTTTATTTTTGCCCGGCCCCATCACCCACCGTCACTTGAAATCCGAAGAACCCAACCTCGTCCCCAGGGCTTTTCCCTTAAAAAATGGGTGGGGCGGGCCCCACCCATTTTTTAAGGGAAAAGCCCTGGGGACGAGGTTGCGAAGAACCCAAACTGCATATAGCTATTTCGAAAGGTTTGTTAAACAATAAAAATGAAAGTGATGAGAAAAAAGTGTTCGTAGTGCGCATGTTTTTTACTTAAAATTATTAAGGGAATTTTATTTAGTGTTTGGGATTTATTACAAAAATTCATTCGATTTGGGAAATATCTATAGGTGAAGGGAAATATCATAAAAAAAAACAATTTGACGCATTTTACTTGGTGTTCAACTCCTGCCGAAATGAGAAAATGATTTCTGTTGATTCATTCTCCTTGGTCTTGTTGAAGGAAAATGTTGATGGAAGAGTTACGTTAGCCACTTGTGGCATTTGCTGCGATGCATGTCTGTAGTAAAGTTGTTGTAATCGTTCTTGTTGATTGATTTTAGCAAGCTATTTCACAACTAATAGTTTTGGCCTCTAAATTTAATTGATGATCGATAGAAAGTTTCTCCTGACATGAATTCGGTGCAAACGAGATGTACCAATTTGGTCGGTGCATCTCTGGAGTAACACTTCTATTCATGAAGTTATGTTTAATTAGGGCCTTTGACACTAGTGGCAAAGCCTTGTTTACAGTAAGTATTTTGTTCAGTTTAACATTTTTGACCTTAATCTGGTCTTCCAACGATATTTACCAGGAAATGACTACCTTACTTGTTTAGTTTTAACAGTTTTAAGCAGGTTTCCTTGAGTTTTTAACCGAATTCATGGCAAAGGATAACTTTGATTAGATTTAAGTGATTTTATAGGTGTTTTTGTGGGTAAACAACTATTGTTCTAAATTCTGCCTTGAACCTTAAACTGCATTTTAAATTCACCCTCTGAGTCTTGCGATCAAGTCCGTGGTTATATTAATCTATGGAAAAGTTTTAGCCAATCATAGTTCAATGAAGAAGCTTAACACCTTCTGTAAATCGACAACAAACTTAGATTTTCAAACTGTAATTATAGCGCTTTGCTATATGTTGTTATGAAAGGTTTGAGTATGACTAGATACTTTGTAGTTTTTATATTGTTCTCTTTGTTTTATATTGGCTAGTTGACTTGGGTAGAAAAACCATTTTCACAAAATAATTATCTCGAAGGTTTCATGCTGATAAGGTTGTCTCATCCAATCAGATTAGACTTACATCAGCATTAGTTTACACTAGCAGATGGTTTACCGGCTGATATAAAAACGGGTGTAACACTAGATTACCAGAGAGAGAATTGTAAAAGCTAGAAGCTGAGAGTGAATAAACCACCAGTGAGTCAGAAAAAGTTGTTTGTTGTAAGGGCTAGCTATTCCCCCTCCAACAAAGTGGTAGAGAACCTCGAGCCTTCTCCCCGTGTCATTGTATGTCTGGTCGTAGCCGTGGCCGTGGCTTTGGTACACCGCAACAGCCCAACGGACCTCTTCGTCGACCAACCAGCTTGCCCTTGGTAATAATCATCCACAGGCTGCCCACAGGCTTAAAGGGATGTGCACGCGACAATCCCAAAAGGTAATATGGGATAGGATCAATACACTGTTCCTGACATTGTAGCTGTCGAACCTAGTTTTGTTGCTTTCCTTCGTCCATTGCTTCTCGAAGCACGTGCCATTCATTCAATTGTGAACTTAAAACCCTAACAATGCCTTTCGTGCACTTTTCCCGTGCACTTTTGAAATAGCTGCAAGTCTTGAGTTCGGTAACCTATATGTACTCGGCCAGGTAGATATCAGCAAGGATTTCATTAAGCGCAAGACTGATCTCGACAGAGATAATCTAACGACGTCCACGCATCAGTTTTTCCCAGTTGACATTACGGACTATCAGAGCCCAAAACAAAGGCTACCCTTACCAAATGCTACGCAAGGTTCAGACAGAATGGCAAAACCAGCCCAAATCGCCTCAAGAGATACACAAGGACACAAAATAAAGCACAAGTGTATTTTATTTTTATTTTTCTTACAAAAAGCTACGATAAGGCGAGTTTCTTCGAGTTTACTATTCTCATATGAACCCTATGAATAAAATTAAAAATAAAAATCATTACCAGTGACATTAATTCAGTGAACTGGCGATCGCTTAATTTGGGATGCCGGTGGGACGTTCATTCTTGAGTGGCGATTTTGAGTTTTTCGGGCAAATCGTCTCTAGGCACTGTCTACAGCAGTATAAACACTTAGCAGTACAATTTTGATATCGCTTAGGCACTGTTAAATGGAAAATTCCTCCCCTTGATCTTTCGCAACACAAGGACGATTTGATTTCTGTTGCTTTCTCAAAGTGCCCAAACAATTATCCGAGCACTTTTCGCTCGTAATAGATAGTAAATAATTCATTGAACCAATGTAAAGGGTTAAAAGTTGTGAAGTTCCCAATCGCTATAACATTTTTATTTATTTATCATATTTCAATTTTTTTTCTTTTTGCAGCGACTTCAGATTCATGCAAAATGTTTTCTGAGAACCTCTGAAAATCTCCATGCATTAGAAGGTTATTGCTGCTTATGTTACATGTTAAGCTAAAGCTTTAAGAAAATTAGCGTTTGTGGCATCAGTTAAGAAGAATTCAGAAGTTCCAAGTTACGCTCTAATTTTCGCAGCCGATTTGATAAATGCAGCATCACTGCACCCAAAAAAGTCTTTACTACCATTATTGTAAAATAGCTTTCCTCCTTTACATAATGGCTCCCACATTTGCTATGTATTCGGCCATGTTCATCTAGCACGAAATAGACTGCGAGCAGTCTCGAAGCAGTCTATTTTTTCTTCAGATTTAGTGAGGGGAGTGCACTCGCGCGTGAGCGTCAAGCGGTTAGTGCCTCTCCGGTCTCGCGCCTTCAGTCATGCGCGTGATCTATTAGTGTTTCTCGCAGGTTTCGCTCGACGAACTTAGAGAAAAGAGAGACTGCTCGTAGTCTAAGCACGAAACTGATAATGAAAACAAATAAAATATGGCTTTTTATGGTTTTCACTACCCACAACACTGAGCGTCTTAAATATACCAAACCTTATATTAACTAATAAAAATCTACCTTCTGTCTTTATTCCGTAAAATCCTAAAACGTGACCGATATAGACTACACTTTTTTTTCCTTAATGCTATGAAAGGGTTCACTTCGTAGAATCCGTGTTAAACTGTCATCGATGACACCCCTTTGTAACAGATCCCTACCCGATGGTTTAGTTTAGTCTACCCAGTTATAATTTAGCCTCCCCGGTGCCTGGCGAATAGTTTGTTGCTATCCGGCGAATTTTCATGCTCTCCCGGTCACTTTTTATTGCAAATCCTACAACACTAATGGGCTCGTCATTCACATTTGTTTAAAAGAAGCAAAAATATAAATTGTTACCATTGACAAAAAAAATTAGAGGGTACAGGTAATCGATCTTGCAAGAAAAAAAAGGTGTGAATCTTTTAGTTCTTCTCGTTAGAGCAATATGTAAAAGTATTTCCAAGGATTCATAGCAGGAAAGATGTAAGTACTGCCACCCGGTTCAGCATTTAAGGGTGATAAACAACCAAGAAAAAAAGCCAGTCGAAAATAAGCCCGTGCACCCAGTGACCTTTTCTCCTTGAACCCAGTAAAGATATAAATTCCACTGGGTCTCTTACAGAAAAAAATACCAATTCAGTCTTCGGTACACAGGCCTATGTTCAAACAAACTGTGGTTAAATTAGGAATGGCCGGTTTGCCACGTTTAAACACGAGTGGTGCAACAAGAAATCTGTTTAAACATGGGCCTTACTTAAATATTATAACTTCTATCGAAGTCTCAAGTTGATCTTCGCTTCGTTTCTCCCTGCTGCACAAAGGATAAATGGCGGCTAGCGTACATCCACACTCTTCCTCCAACATGATATATAGCCACACCCAATAGCACTCTTTTCCTGGAAGCTGTTGGGACAAAAACCGATAATACAATTTATTGTTTGATTTTTAAACAAGGATTTCCCAGCTTTATTTTGCTATTGCTGCAGAATATTTTGGTCGTGCATTTAAAAAACTCTTGTTAATAGCTTTAATTTTTTCATTGAAGCAATTGTGATCAATGCCTATTCACAATTCAATTATCATTATTTTTTCAATTAAATCACATGTAAGCAAAATTCATTTGATGGAATTTTGAATCCCAGGCTGTCCTAATGTCGGTAAGTAAAGCAGACTGGGAGCAGACAACTGTGTCGAGTCAATACCTCCAGTTCAACTGGACACATTATCAAAGATTAGTTTTCTCTTACTCCTCTCGTTGCAATGTTTAGGCCCTTTGGTTAACCCTATAAAGCTGACTCCTTCCCAGCCGTTTCTTGAAGAAGCTATTGATGAAGAAGCTTTTGAATTAGCTTTCTGATGCTTACCAGGTAAAGACGCCATGGCCATTAACTGAGCTTTGGGTTTCCGTCATTATCATCATAATCATCATCATCATCGTTGTCGTCTACATCATCGTCGTCAGCATTGTTATCAACACCGTCCTTCACATTTCTATCATCATCGTCGTCAACACCATTATTATGATCGTCCTCGGCATCATCGTCGTTGTCGTCATCACCATCATCATAATCACCATCATCATCATCATCATCCATGCAACGTTAAAAAAAAAACAGGCGTCAGACCTTTTCACATCACAGTGCCTCATCATGGCTGCACAGCTTGTTAACGTTTACTGCTCCTAAATCTCTCAAGATGTCAAGACCAAAGTTTAACTGAACTTATCGTCAAAGCTTAGTTTTTTTCTCACTCCTTCGTTGGGTCAATTCGTGTAACACATAATAAAAAAATAATAACAAAACAGCAAAGACAAAAGCGACAGGGCGTTTCCAGATATTTCGGATGGTCAGACCGCCAGTTTTTAGCATGAAAGCGGCACAGTTGAAAATGTGATACAATGATTTAAACTGGTTGAAAGTAATATTGGTCAGTAGGGATAAAACTTAAAAACAAAGATTTACGCACAAAAGAATAAAGACAAAAAAGGCAAATAAATAGAAAGAACGAAACAAAAAAAGAACCTGAAAAAATATTTATAAATTGGATATAACAGATAACGATGATACTAATGACTATAATGATAGTAATAGAAAAGGAAAAACATTTAAAGTGACTTGATTTTAAAAATCGTATACTTCTACCTGGATTTTTGCAACGTGTCTGCTTTAATTACTGTCCTTGCAGTTACGTTTACAAAAACCAATCAAGTATTTTTCGCTGCTGTTAATTCCTTTTCTATCAATCATTATCACTATCGTGATCACAATTATCCTTATTATTATCAATAATTTATTATATTATTTATTTGACTTTATTTTCAATTTCATTATTGTATGACCTTTATTAAATTTATTTAATTTTACTAGATTTCTATTTATCTTTCGTTACTTTCATTTCTTATTTCAAGTTCATTTTTGTTTCATTTTTCCCCATTTATTTACTTTTTTCGCATTTTTCTTTTCTTTTGTGTTTCAAATGAGTCTACCATGTGCTTCATTTGTAAGTTATTATTTTCAGTTTTATCCCTACTGGCCTTTTGTAAATCCTCCGAGAAGAGCGCCAAGACCATTCGAACTATCAGGAAAACCCAAATCCCCTAACTTTTCTGTTGTGCTATTTTGGTCTTGAGCTAGTCAATTTGCTTTATTTCTACCCACCCTCCCATCCCTATCGTTTTGCAGGCAATCAACCAACCCCTAAACCAACCACGTTCCCAGGGCCCTCTCCTACTCATCTACCAAGAGGATTCTGGGAACGACGTTGCCCGATGCTTCCCGGGGTTCTGCAACACACATATTTCTAGTTAATGTTTCAATTTACGTTTCACCTGCTGAAGAAGGTCATTGAATTGGCTTCATCATCAACACCACTGTTGTCCGTTGCCGCTGACATCATCATTACTGTATCGTGGTCATCGTCATCAAGCAACATAATTAAGACAACAGGTTTTCATGTCAACCATAATTCCAGTCCTACTCCTGACAGTGCCTCACCAGACATTCCTTCATTTCTTTACAAAAGGAGACATAGCTGCAAGTGAAGGTTCTGACCGAAAAAAAGATGGAGTTACCCCTCTTTTTCTCTCCCGCTTTCAGTAGTCTTAACACATGCTTATTTAGTCCATTTAATTCGATACCAAACTTTTATTAAGAATTTTCCGCCCACAGCAATGATCCGATCCTAATTTCATTTCAGACAAGTGCTTCCACATTATTTGGTGAAAGACAGGCATTGAATATTTTTCAATGTCAATGGCTAGGATTTCATGACAGCAGCTATCCTTCAGGAGACGTCACATCTGAATTCAGTTCGGATCTAAAAAAAATACTCCTCAAGAACAAGAAATTTAGTTTTTCGTTCAAATCACTATTGAAGAGACTTCCAGATTGCTTCTACTCTCGTACATAAGCGACTTTCTGACCTAAATGGGGGAGGTTTCCGAACAACAAGGATTTAGAAAGCAAGTAATAGTTTGCCCTTGTTATTACAACTAAATGCTGTTATTTATCCGTTTTCATCCTTGGATGTGTGTTCTTCCTTGTAGTTTTGGTCTAGACAGTATCTTAACCTCTGTTTTGGAAGTGACTCTTCGATTTGTATAATTCCATTAAGACACGAAGGTCATCTTCGTTGAGCTCAATTGGATGATTACTGGAATTAATGTCATGGCTTGAAATAATCATCAAAAACTTTTGAGTTATTTTAGGATATTTTGGGAGAACATTTTCTTCCTTTCTGGTACATACCTTGAATCTTGTAGGTAGGGTCACGTGATCAACCATTACGTCACTGGGCCGGTTACAAGAGCGTTTTCACATGACGTCACGGCGGCAATGTTGGTGTTGTAAAGTAGTCCTCTGGGAGTTGACTTATTTTCTTAAGCAAACGAATTCCTTTGTTCCAGTATATTTGCAGGGATGCTGGTCACGTCAATGAAAATTCTCTATATGTAACGACTGGGAGCTGAGACAACCTCTGGAACTGCCCAGACCTGAAAAAAAGTTTCTAAAAGCAGATTATCAAAGTAAACGTTTCACCAAGACAGTTCCTGCAGAGGCCCTGGCGTTTGAATCTCATAATAATATTTCATATCAATTTGCTTACTTCCGAAGCAATGTTCACGGGTTGGAATCCCACTGTAGCAGAAGTCAGTTTATCTATAAAGTCACGACTTTGGTGCAGTAAGGGCACTATTGACCGTAAGGCTCAGTTTACTTTCTACATTTTGGTACTTACAGGTTATAGATTACTGCTGATGAGAGTTGAGTTCAGAACTGCCATAACACGGTCAGACGTCTCTGCGGTCTCTGACCTAAATAAAATACTTGTTAAAAACAGAGGAAGTGATATCAAAACAACGGCTTGTTGAGCAGTTAGAGAGCCAATTACAGAGTCCACTGCAGACATCCAATTCATTTCTTTAAGCTATCATCAAAAAGATTGAGTGGATTGCTGAGATTCTACACCTTGAAAATTGCACTCTTTAGAGGACTAGGAGCACAAGGCCACTAACCAAAACAAACATCGTGGCTTTGAATCCAACTAAAGCCTGAATGAATCAGTTTTGATACCTGAGAATAGGTGCATGTATCAGCACAATCAGCGTAGTGTTCTCATGGTTCGTTTCATTCTTCATTACCTCTTAGGCGCTGGCAAACGCTAACCATTCACTAAACCAATGTAAAAGGATTGAAAGCTATGATTCGCTTTCTATCACTCAGCAGACAGTCGCAATAATTTTTTTTAATTTGCTTTTTATTTTTTCGTTTTTGCAGACCATTTTCGCCAATTCAGATACAGGCAAAACGCTACCTTGGAACCTTTGAGAATCTTCATGCATTAGAAGGTTATTGCTGTTTATGTTACTTGTTAAGCTATAAAGTCAGCGTTTGCGGCATTAATTAAGAAGAATTCAGAAGTCCCAAGTACACTCTAATTTTCGCAGCCGAATTGATAAAAACAATTTACATAAATGCATGCAAGAAAGAATTCCATTATTGTAAAATAGCTTTCTTCCTTTACATAATGGTTCCCTTATTTGCTATATACTAGGCCACGACCTTCAGGCACGAAATAGACTGCTAGCAGCCTCTTATCCTCTTCAGATTTAATGAAGGGATTAAACGCGTGCGTGAGGGTCACGCGCTTCGTGCCTCACCCGTCCCGCGCCTTCAGTCACGCGCGTGGTCATTTGAGAATCGTGTGTAAAATCTTTTAGTTCTTCTCGTTGGAGCAATATGTTAAAGGAATTTCATGCTGGTAAAGATGTAAGGACTGCCACCTCGTTTAGCTTTTAACGGCGATACAAAACTAAGAAAAAAAAAACAGCGGAAAATAGGCCCACCCAGGTTTTTCCTAGAAACCGGTAAAGATATGAATTCCACTAGGTCTCTTACAGAAGGGTGTTCGAAAAAAATTTCCACTTCAGTCTTCGGTACATATTAGGCCCAAGTTCAAACTTACTGTGGTTTAGGAATGGCCAGTTTACAAAGTTTAAACACGAGCGGTGCAACAACAAGTCTGTATAAACATGAGCCTTTCTTAAATATGATAAAGTCTATCGAAGTCTCAAGTTGTTCTTCGCTTCGTTTCTAGTGCTGCGTAAAGGATAATTGGGTAGCACACACCTACACTATTTCTCCAACATGATATATAGACACACTCAATAGCACTCTTTTCCTGGAAGCTGTTGGGACAAAAACAGAAATTACAATTTATTGTTTAATTTTTAAACAAGATCTCCCAGCTTCACTGATTTTGCTATTGCTGCAGAATATTTTCTTCGTGCATTTAAAAACTCTTATTAATAGCTTTAATTTTATCATTGAAGCAATTGCGATCAATACCTACTCCCAATTCAATTATTGTTACAATTTTCAATTAAATTACATGCATGCAAAATACATTTGATGCAATTTTGAATCCCAAGCTGTCCTAATGTCACTAAGTAAAGCAGAGTAAGCTGACGACTGTGTCGAGTTAATACCTCCAGTTCAACTGGACACATTATTAAAGATTAGTTTTCTCTCACTCCTCTTGGTGCAATGTTTAGGCCATTGCGTTAACTCTATGAAGCTGGCTCGTTCCCAGCCGTCTCTTGAAGAAGCTATTGATGAAGAAGCTTTGAATTAGTTTTCTGATACTTACCAGGTAAAAACGCCATGGCTATAAACTGAGCTTTGACTTTCCGTCACTATCATCATCATTATTATCGTCGTCAGCATCATCGTCATCGTTGTCGTCAGCATCATCGTCGTCGTCATCATCATCCACGCAACAGGCGTCAGACCTTTTCACATCACGGTGCCTCATCATGGCTGCCCAGCTTGTTAACGTTCACTGCTCCTAAATCTCTCAAGATCTCAGGACAAAATGTTTGACTGAACTTATCATCAAAGTTTAGGTTTTTTCTCACTCCTTCTTGGGGTCAATTCGTTTAACACATAATAACAAAACAGCAAAGACAAAAGCGACAAGTTGTTTCTAGATATTTCGGATGGTCAGACCGTCCTTATATAGCGTGAAAGCGACACAGTTGGAAATGTCACACATAAATTTAAACTAGCGGAAAATAACATTGGTCAGTAGGGATAAAACGTGAAAACAATAACTTACGCACAAAAAAGGCAAATAAATAGAAAGAACGAAACAAAAAGAAACTTGGAAAGATATTTATAAATTAAGTATGACCGATAACTAATTAAGTATGACCGATAACTACGTTACTAATAAGTACAATGATAACAATAGAAAAGGAAAAACGTTTAAAGTGACTGAATTTTACAAATCAAAAATACTTCTAGCTGGATTTCTGCAACGTGACTGCTTTAATTACTGTCCTTGCAGTTACGGTTTCAAAAACCAATCAAGTAGTTTTCGTTGCTGTTAATTCCTTTTCTGTTATTATTATTATTATCATTAACGTGATCATTATTATTATCAATAATTTATTATACTATTTATCTGACCTTATTTTCAGTTTCATTAAAATATGACATTTATTATGTATTATTTAATTTTACTAGTTTTCATTTAATCTTTCGTTGCTTTCATCTATTTCTTATTTCAAGTTCGTTTTGTTCCATTTTTCCTCATTTATTTACTTTTTTGGCATCTTTTTTCTTTTGTGCTTCAAATGAGTCCATCATGTGCTTCATTTGTAAGTTATTATTTTCAGTTTTATCCCTACTGGCCTTTTGTAAACCCTCCGAGAAACAGTCAAGACCATCCAAACTATCGGGAAAACCCAAATCCCTTTTGACTTTGCTGTTGTGTTATTTTGGTCTTCAGCTAGTAAATTTGCTTTATTTCTACCCACCCTCCCATTCCAATCTTTGTACAGGCAATCATCCAACCCCAAAACCAACCACGTTCCCAGGGCCCTCTCCTACTCATCTACCAAGAGGACTCTGAGAACGACGTTGCCAGAAGCTTCCCGACGTTCTGCGATACACATATTTCTAGTCAAAGTTTCAATTCGTTTCACCTGCTGAAGAAGGTCATTGAATTGGCTTAATCATCAACACCACTGTTGTCTGTTGCCGCTGACATCATCATTACCTTGTCGTCGTCATCGTCACCAAGCAACAAAATTAATACAACAGGTTGTCATGTCAACCATAATTCCAGTCCTACTCGTGACAGTGCCTTACCAGACAGTTCCTTCATATCTCTAGAAAAGGGGGACAAGGCTGTAAGTGAAGGTTCTGACCGATTAAAGGTGGAGTAACCCCTTTTTTCTCTCCGGCTTTCAGCAGTTTTAACACATGCCTATTTAGTCCATTCTTATTAAGAATTTTCCGCTACCAGCTTCGATCCGATCCCAATTTCATTTCAGACAAGTGCCTCCACATTATTTGGTGACAGACCGGCGTGGGATATTTTTTACTTACCTCTGACGAGTTGAGCAAGATCCCACCCGGTACCGTTTTCCAGTCAATGGCTAGGATTTCATGACAGCAGCTATCCGTCAGGCGTCACATCTGAAGACTTAAGGATCTAAATTAAATACCTGTCAAGATCAAGAAATTTAGCTTTCGGCAACTGAAAATATATTACATATTTCGCTCGTCTAAGTAGGCCTGGGTCTCACTTCCACTAACACTTCGCAAATCAAACTGCCATCATGCAATAGAAGTCCATAAAAGATAAGATGCTTTTCACATGCAACACATTTGTAAATCGAAGACGAACCTTCAGCTACAAGGAAACTGTATTTTAGGGGCACCCAACGACGGGGTTTCCTTCTGAATACATTGAAAACACTCTTTAGGCTATCCTGATTCCCAGAAATGCATTCCTTAAGCGGCGCAATACAATTTACATCTGTTCGGTCATCCTAGCCGGGGGAATCGTCGAGTCTTTTCGAAATTTCAAGGGCTTCGCTATTATTTTCCCGAAAATTTTAGATGCAATTTATGTATAACGAAATTGAGATTTTTTATGATTCCTCTCTCTATTACATTTTTGAATCCGAAAATTTTAGATTTCCTTTTGTCTTTATACGAAAAAAAGCCTGATCTAGAGAGTGAAATGTGAAAAATTAAACTTCAGAAAATCATAATGAAATTTATTAGAGAAGCTTCGAAAATTATACATGAATGGAAGGTTATCTAGAAATTCTTGGCCGTCCTTAAGTAATCGAAAATTATAAGCAATATTTTCTTCTCCGAACTGCTTTTTTACATAGACAGTCGTTGAGTGCCCCTCTGTATGTACTTGGATGAAGCACGCTTGCCGTCTTCGTGAACAGTTGTTTATCCCAAAAGAACCTCCTTTGTGCAATTTTGAGAAAGGGCTTTGGAGGTTCACAACCTGAGCGGAGCCCATGTTTTTTATTATTACCAATTTATCTTTCCTTGTATTTTTTGAACGTTTTCGTATTTTTCTCAGTACTAACCTATGATCTGCCAGGCTTGTTCGTTCAAATCACGATTGAAGAGACTTCCAGATTTCTTCCACTCTCAGAGATCAGCGACTTTCTGACCTAAATGAAAGGTTTCAGAAGAACAAGGATTTAGAAAGCAAGTAATAGTTTGCCCTTGTTATTACAACTAAATGCTGGTATTGATCCGTTTTCATCCTTGGATGTGTGTTCCTCCTTGTAGTTTTGGTCTAACAGTATCTTAAGCTCTGTTTTGCACGTGACTCTTGGATTTGTATAATTCCATTTAAGACACGAGGGTCATTTTCGTTGAGCTCAATTGGATAATTACTGGAATTTAAGTCATGGCTTGAAATAATCCTCAAAGACTTTTGAGTTATTTTAGGATATTTTGGGAGAACATGTTCTTCCTTTCTGGTGCATACCTTGAATCTTGTAGGTAGGGTCAAGTGATCAACCACTACGTCACTGGGCCGGTTACAAGAGCGTTTTCACATGACGTCACAGCGGCCAATTGGTGTTCCAAGACAATGAAACGGCTGCCATGTTGGTGTTCCAAAGCAGTCCTCTGGGAGTTGGCTTGTTTTCTTATGCAAACGAATTCTTTTGTAAATTTGCAGGGATGCTGGTCACATGAGTCAAAACACTCTATATGCAGCTGTATATGTAACGACTGGGAGCTTAGACAACTTCTGGAATGGCCCAGACCTAAATAAAAAGTTTCTAAAAGCAGATTATCAAAGCAACGTTGCACCATGACAGTTCTTTCAGAGGCTCTGGCGTTTGAATCTACTCATGAAAATATATTCATATCAATTTGCTTACTAATGAAGCAATGTTCACGGGTTGGGATATGAACATTGCTTCATTAGTAAGCAAAGTCACGACTTTGGTGCAGCAAGGGCACAATTGACCGTAAAGCTCTTTACTTTCTACATTTTGGTACTTACAGGTTATAGGTCACTGTTGATAAGAGTTGAGTTCAGAACTGCCATAACACGGCTGGACACCCCTGTCGATCTCTGACCTAAATAAAATACTTGTTAAAAACAGAGTAAGTGATATCAAAACAACAGCTTGTTGAGCAGTTAGAGAACTAACTACAGAGTCTACTGCTGACATTCAATTCATTTCTTTAAGCTCAGTCATCAAACAGATTCAGTGGATTGCTGAGATTCTACACCTTGAAAATTGCACTCTTTGGTGGACTAAGAGCACATGGCCAGTAACCAAGACAAAGATCATGGTTTTAATCCAACTAAAGCCTGAATGAATCAGTTTTAATACCTGAGAATAGGTGCATGTATCAGCACAATCAGCGTAGTGTTCTCATGGTTCGTGTCATCTTCATTACCTCTTAGGAGCTGGAAAACGCTAAACATTTACTGAACCAATGTAAAAGAATTGAAAGCTACGATTCCCACCCTATCACTCAGCAGATAGTCGCAATAATTTTTTTACCCATTAATTTTATTTTTTCATTTTTGCAGACAATTCGCGCAAATTCAGACACAGGCAAAACGTTACCTTGGAACCTCTTAGAATCTTCATGCATTAGAATGTTATTGCTGTTTATGTTACATATTAACCTATAAAGTCAGCGTTTGTGGCATTAATTAAGAAGAATTCAGAGGTTCCAAGTAACGCTCTAATTTTCGCAGCCGAATTATATAAACACAATGTACAAAACTGCATGCAAAAAATGTTGTAAAATAGCTTTCGACCTTTACATAATGGCTCCCTTATTTGCTTTATATTCCGCCACGTTCTTCTGGCACGAAATAGACTGCGAGTAGTCTCTTTTCTTCTTTAGATTTAACGATGAGAGTGCACGCGTGCATGAGCGTCACGAGGTTCCTGCCTCACCCATCTTGCACCTTCATCCACGCGCGTGGTCATAGGAATGGCCGGTTCACAAAGTTTAAACACGAGCTGCGGGAGAAAAAGTCTGTTTCAACATGGGCCTTATTTAAATATTTAAGTCTACTTAAGTCTCAAGTTGATATTTGCTTGGTTTCTCGAGCTAAACAGAGGATAACTGGGTAGTATACATCCACACTCCTTCTCCAACATGATATATAGACACCCAATAGCACCTTTCTTGTGGAAGCTGTTTGGACGAAAACAGAAGATACAATTTATTACTTAATTACTAAATAAGGATCTCACAGGAATTGTTTTGCTATTGCTGCAGAATGTTTTGGTCGTGCATTTGAGAACGTAGTATGATAGCCTTAATTTAATCATTGAGGAAACTGCGATCAGTGCTTACTCAAAATTCAATTCTTTTTATTTTTTTTTTTCAATTAAACTACAATTAAGCACAATTCATTTGACGAAATTTTGAATTTTTAAGGTATCTTGAAAAGATTAGAATCGCATTTTCTGATCTTCCTTTGCTTCCAAATAAGTCAGGCAGAGGGAGCTGACGACTGTGCCGAGTCAATATTTCTAGTTCAACCACACTAGTATCAAAGCTTAGTCTTCCCTTACTCCTATGGTTGCAATGTTCAGGCCTTTGAGTTAATATAACCCTATGAAGCCGACTAGTTCCTTTCTCTTGTCTCTCTCGGCTGTTAAGCTATGAAGAACCTATTGATGAAGAAGCTTTTGAATTAGTTGTCTGATTCTTACCAGGTAAAGACGCCATAGCCATTAACTGAGCTCTGGGTTTCCGTCATTATCATCATCATTATTATCGTCATCATCGTTGTCGTCATCATCATCATCATCCATGCAACAGTCGTCGGACCTTTTCACATAACGGTGCTTCATCAGGCTACCCAGCTTGTAAACGATTACTGCTCCTAAATTTCTCAAGATGTCAAGACCACACAGTTAACTGAACTTATCGTCAAAGCTTAGTTTTTTTTCTCACTCCTTCGTCGGGTCAATTCGTGTCACAAAAAATGACAAAATAATAACAAAACAGCAAAGACAATAGCGACAAGACGTTTCCAGATTTTTCGCATAATCAAACCCTCCTTATAAAGCATGGAAGCAGCGCATTTGGAAATTTGATATTGACAATAATCTAAACTGACTGAAAAAAATATTGGTCAGTAGGGATAAAACGTAAAAACAATGACTTACGCACAAAAGAATAAAGACAAAAAAGGCGAATAAATGGAAAGAACGAAACAAAAAGGAACTTGAAAAGAATATTTATAAATTAGATATAACATATAATCATGATAATTAATAATGAGTATAATGATAGTAATCGAAAAGGAAAAGCGTTTAAAGTGACTTAATTTTAAAAACCAAAAATACTTTTAGCTGGATTTTTGCAACGTGACTGCTTTCATTACTATTCTTGTAGTTACGTTTTCAAAAACCAATCAAGTATTTTTCTTTGCTGTTAACTCCTATTATTATAATCATTATCGAGATCATGACTATCCTTATTATTATCAACAATTAATTATGCTCTTTATTTGACTTTGTATTAAATTTTATTATTGTATGACATTTTTTATTATTTAATTTTACTAGTTTTCTATTGATCTTTTGTTGCTTTTATTTATTTCCTATTTTTAGTTCTTATTTGTTTCATTTTTCTTCATTTATTTCCTATTTCGCCATTTTTTCTTTTGTGCTAAAACGAGTCCTTCAAGTGCTTCATTTGCATGATATTATTTTCAGTATTATCCCTACTGGCCTTTGGTAAACCCTCCGAAAGGAACGCCAACACCATCCAAACTACTGGGAAAACTCCAGTCCCTTTTGCCTTTGCTGTTGTGTTATTATAGATCTTGAACTATTTCTACCCACCTTCCCATCCCTGTTATTTTAAGGGTAATCCATTCCCTACGCCGTCCTAGTACCCAGGGCCCCCTGTTCCTACTCATGTCCCCAGAAAACCCTGGGTACGAGGTTGCCAGAGGTTATACGATACACGCATTTTTAGTTAAAGTTTCAATGCACGTTTCTGTCACCTGCTGAAGAAGGTTACCACCGTTATCCTTTGCCGCTCACATCATCATCCCTTTATCGTCGTCATCATCACCAAGCAACATGATCAATACAAGGAGCTTAGGCTTCCAGCAAATTTAGTGATAGTTCTGACCAAGTAAATGTGGAGCGTCCCCCACGACCCATCTTTCCTCCGATTTTTGCAGTTAAAACATATGCTTATTTAGTTTATTTAATTAGATACAAGAAGTTTATCTACCAGTTTCGATCCGATCCCAATACCATTTCAGACAAGAGCTTTCATACCATTTGGTAAAAGACAGGAATTGAATATTTTTCGTGTACTTAACTCTAACGAGTTGAGCAAGATCCAGCATACCGTTTTCAAGTCAATTGCAAGGTTTTCATGACAGCAGCTATCCTTGAGGAAGCATCACATCTGAATTCAGTTCGGATCTAAATGAAATACATCTCCAGACAAGAAATTGACTTTTCGGCAACTGAAAATCTATTACACATTTCGCTTTTCTTAGGAGGTCTGGATTTAAAGCCCAATAACACTTTGAAAATCTAATTATTATGAAGCCGAGAATTTTTGCGATTCCTCTCCCTATCAAATTTTAGGTTTCCTTTTGTCTACGAAAAATAGCCTGATCTGGGGAGTGAAATGTGAGACATCATAACTTAAGAAAATCGTATAGAATTGTTTTTTAAGATAGGGTTCGAAAGTTGTACGTAAATGGAACCGTCGTCTAGAAATTCTTAGCCGTCCTTAGGTAAAATAAAATTATAGGAAATATGTGCTTCTCCGAACAGTTTATTTTACAAAAAAAAGGTCGTTGGGTGCCCTTGTGTACTGGGATGAATTATGCTTGCCATCATCATAAACAGCAAACAAAGGCCACAAATTTTATCCTTAAAGAGCCTCCTTCTGTGCAATTTTCAGAAAGGGCCTTGTAGGTCCACAACTTGAACTTACCTTATTACCAATTTATCTTTCCCTGCATTTTTTGAACGTGTTCGCATTTTTTTAACTACTGACCTATGATCCGCAGGCGGGTTCGGTCAAGTCACTATTGAAGAAACTTCTGGATTACCTTTGCTCTCTGACATCAGGGATATTCTGACGTAAATATAAGACTTCTAAAGAAAAAGATTTAGAAAGCAAGTAATAGTTTGCCCTTGGTTATTGCAACAAAATATCTGTTTTACACATGACTCTTAGATTTGTTTCAGTCCATTAAAACACAGTCATTTCGTAAAGCTCAACTGGATGGTTACTGGAATATGTCATGGCTTGAAATAATCATCAAAGGCTTTAAGGTCGTTTTGAAATATTTTGGGAGAACATTTTCTTCCTTTCTGGTACATACCTTGAATCTTGTAGGTAGGGTCACGTGATCAACCGTTACGTCACTGAGCCATCGTAAAGACTGCGAGTGGAGACAACTTCTGGAATGGCCCAGACCTAAATAAAAAATTTCTAAAAGCAGATTTTCCGAGCAAACGTTGCACCATGACAGTTCTCTCAGAGGCTCTGGCGTTTGAATCTCGTAAAAATATTTCATATCAATTTGCTTACTAATGAAGCAATGTTCACGGGTTGGAATCCCACTGGAACAGAAGCCAGTTTATCTATAAAGTTACGAGTTTGGTGAAGTAAGAGCACAGTTGACCGTAAAACTCTTTCCTTAAACGAAAATACCCACTCTTTGGGTTAAAATGTTTATCCTCTAGAAAACGAAGACTTTTCCGTATTCTGGTACTTACAGGTTACAGATCACTGCTGAAGAGAGTACAGAACTGCCATATCAACAAGGCTGGACTTCTCTGAACCTAAATGAAATACATCTTAAAAACAGAGTAAGTAATATCAAAACACTAGCTTTGAACTGGTTTTAAAGTCCATTTCCTTTTAAAGGCCTTGAAATGGACTGCTGATATTAAATTCGTTTCTTTTAGTTGCCATCAAACAGATTCAGTGGATTTTTTGAGATCCTACACCTTGAAAATTGCACTCTTTACCTTTTGTTAGAGTGGAAGCACCACAACCAAACAAAGATCGTGGGTTTGAATCCCACTAAAGCCTGAATGAATCAGTTTTAATACCTGAGAAGCGGTTCATGTATCAGCACAATCAGCGTAGTGTTCTCAGGTTCGTTTCATTCTTCCCTACCTCTTGAGCTCTGGCAATAGCTAATCGGCTTCACACACTACTAAATCTGGAACTCAAAAAGATAATCTAACAGTTAGAACACTTTAAAAAAAAGAAACAAATATCTCCCTTACCTTTAGAACTGCATGCAGCGTTTTTCAGTCGTAGTCAGTATCGCCTTGCGTTTCTTCAGGAACACAACCAATAAATGCAAAACGAGCTTCAGTTTGGCATGTTCGGTCTTGAGAGGGCGTGCCCTAATAGACGTCTTCGAGGCGGCGATGTTCGAGGTAAAAATGTTTTAAAAGATGATGTCCAAAGTTCCTGAAATAAAACTTGTTAAATCTTATCGCTTTACTAGAAAAAATACACTGATGAAGCAGCATTGTGTTTCGTAAATTTTTATTGTTTATTCCTGAAAAGCAACTCCGCTACAACAAAATATAAGTTTACATCTAGATTATTTAGTACTGCCTAAAAAGAGAAGAAACAAGCTGATGAATTTCTCTTGTTCGATTAACTTTATTTTTCATCAACTTGCAAGTACGTACAACTCAGTTACAATAACCTTAATATAATGTGTCCTGCAATCAGCATTTCACTTCTGACTTCCAAGTCTGTCGCGCTGTGCGTTTCTTCAAGAACGCCTTTAAAAAGTAGTGCAAATGTAGGAAAAAGCCATATGTGATCTCTATAGGGCACGCCCAAGAAAGATGTGTCCATTAATCCTCTAGAAAAAAGTGGAGGTAGAGTAAAAAAGTTTCTCTTCCTTCAAAGGGCATTTCACTTTCGACTTCCAAAACTGTCGAGCCGTGCGTTTCTTCAAGAACGCATCCAAAAAGTGGTGCAAATGTGGAAAAAAGCCACGGTCGATCTCTAGAGGACACGACCAAGAGCTGTTTCCATTAACCGTCGAGAAAAAAGTGGAGGTAGAGTAAAAAAAGTGTATTCTTTGCAATCAGCATTTCACTTCCGACTTCCAAAACTGTTGCGCCGTGCGTTTCTTCAAGAACGCATCCAAAAATTAGTGCAAATGTGTGGAAAAAAGCCATATGCGATTCTCGAGAGAGCACGCCCAAGAGAGATGTTGAGTAAAAAAACGGAAAATATATGATTGTCGACGTACTAGTACCTGAAATAAAAGGTTAGTTATTTGTGTGCGCGTACTTGCGTTAAAAGATCACACTCACAACTCAGTGTTTTTGTTGTTGTTGTTTTATTTTTATTGGCGTTTTTACAACAAGTAGTTTGTAAGATACCTGAAAATCAAATCATCATTAGTACTCATAACTAATTACTCTATAAATTAAGGATAAAACTAAAAGAAATCACACAGACAACATATTAATTAAGTCTTTTTATTGAATTCAGTTCGCCGATTACAAAAATTAAGTAATCTATATACGAAGGGTGCGCTCCTACAAGAATTTGGCGTCTGAGTGAGACTAAGGTGTGTGACATGTGTCCATAAACCTTGACACCTCGAATGAAACACACCAGGGTCTTCCAGACGGTACGCAGGGATATTTGGCGGCTTGCTATCGAAACATCTTCGATACCAAGCCTTCACATTTTTCGAAGCCGAATACGGAATCAGATCGAAAGTCGAATCGAAAACTAGAAAAAGCCGAATGGACCGATCCGAAAATCTAACCGCCTAACAAAGAAAAAAATCCACATACCTTGTACCACATCGAATTCTTACTTGGGCTGATTGATGTGGTGCAAGGTTTGCATTAGCAAAGAACCTTCTTACAAAAACATGTTGCCGTGGACCGGAAATTCAATTTGTCGTACGCTATTCGAGACGAAGCGAGTCTGCTCCTTGTGCAAACTTTGTACCAACATCAATCAGCCCTACCTTATATGGGATGCTGTACTCTGTCGTCATGTTCCTCTGCCAAAGGACCAATGATACTGGGACGTCCCACAGTCCAAAAGACCAAGGCGTAGATATGTATAGTCCATGACGTTGTTGTTGTTGCTGTTTATGTTGTTGTTGCATGATAACTTCGAGTTGTTGCAAAGAAGAAGTCCGGCCGGCCAATTATAATTACACTATTATTGAATATTAATACTGTGTCTTAACTAACATTGAACTATCCGAACGTGGGATTCGAGGTAAGATGAAATTCAGCTTCTGCGAGGAACAATTTCTGGAATTGCTTTCTAGTCTCCAATTGATTTTTCCAGAAAACATCTGTTTGATTCGTTTCGCTGAAAATTTTTCAAATTCGTTCCCCCATGGGGTTATAATGGGGGATAATATAAGGACTTAATTGTGGAAATCTCAACGTTAGCTAAGACAGCTCTTTAAAGGTATTTCTATATGCTGTCTTCTCTGGCAATACCTTGCCTTCCTAATCATGAATTCGTTTACACTATGACGTCATCGGCTTCTGTTTGTATAGAAGCAGAATGACGTCTTAAGGCTGGTTTTCACTAGAGACGGAGTCGGAGTTGGAGTCGTAAGCGGAGTCGTAAGAGCGCTTATGACCTAGTGAAAATCAAAAATCGGAGTCGTAAGCGGAGTCATAAGCGCGACGGAATCGGAGTCAGAAGAATCAGAACGTTTCCATTTTCTTCCGACTCCGCTTACGACTCCGTCGCTTACGTTCCGCTTATGATCTAGTGAAAACCAGATTGTCGGAGTCGGAAGCAGAAGCGGAAAGATAAGCCAATCAAAATGCACGTTCCCACGCTTTGTGATTGGTTTGGTTCTTCTGCTTCTGCTTCCGACTCCGACAATCTGGTTTTCACCAGATCACAAGCGGAACGTAAGCGACGGAGTCGTAAGCGGAATCGGAACGCTGTTTTCACAAGATCATAAGCTCTACGCTTCTGATTACGACTCCGACCCCGACTCCGTCGCTAGTGAAAACCAGCCTTTAGTGTAAACGATCATGAACACCATTGTCGCAATCATCACAATCGTCATCATCATCATCATCGTTATTGTCGGTTTTGTGTCCGTGATTTCTCCTCTCCGTCCATTGCTGCAAAGGAAACTAACTCGTCTACTTAAGTAAATGGACTACTGGACTATCTTTCTATGGCTCTCCAAGTTCTTTGTTCTTCTTTCTTCGGCCGGCTTCTTCCTTTGATATAGCACTGGACCCACAGTACAATATGACACAGTTCAAACAAATACATTTTATTCATATTTCCAACATTTTGTTACAAGATTCAGAAATAAGTTGTAGATACAGCGTGCTGCAGTATTCACTCCCAGTCGTGACGTATTTTACGAGCTGTAGGAGGAAGAACGCTGCTGATGACACTCGGCGAAAAAAGAACGAAGAAACCAATAACCACGAACGGTCGACGTGAAGACTACGTACGCCTACCATTTGTAGACGATCTGGGCCTGCGTAGTGCAATGGAGGACTTCCTAAGAAGAAAACTCTCCAGCGAGGCAAAACTAACAGGAAGACAAATCAAATCGTCTTAGTGTCAATGATGCCACAACCAGAGTATCCTCTCCTGCTACTTACTGAAAGACTATCTATAACCAGCGAGGTTTTCACATGAATGCCATTTAGGGACACGCATATTAAGGTATGGTGGGCCTCCACATGAGTGTCCCCGAAATATTCGGCCCAGTAGCATTCTCGTGATCACTTCGCAGGGTAATAACTCTTCTTAAAGCATATCCGCGGTTTGCTCTTGGTCCTCCAACGATGAAACTGCTTCGTAGTTTGGTCTCGAAGACTTCCTACGCTTACGATTTGTAAACGATCTAGCTTATGGTGTGTGAATTGTCCCATGTTACCCTGGTAACCCACAACAAGGTGTTGGCTTCTCGCATGAAGAATCGCCTGGTCGCAGATTACCTTTGTTGTAAGACTAAACCTGTTAACTGATCTACCATCACAAGTTCGAAGTCTGCAAATGCGCATCAAAAAATTTCACTTCACACTTGTACTGTTTGACATCAAAAGCCAAATTGGTAGGAGCAGACACGAGTTTGTGATGCTAAACTAACTATCTACCTGTAACCAGAGAGACCACTAAGCTTGTAAGCAGTGACCAAATGAGGTCCTCTCACAGTAGCTGAATGATCTGAAGTCTCTAGTTTACTAATTTATGTCTTAGAATAATCACAGTCTGGTTGAACCTTGCGAATGAAAGCTTCTCTTGCCCAGCGCATAGACTGTCAAGTGAAGTGTGATAGGTCAATTCAATTGGCGCAACTACTGCGGGAGTTGTAGTGAAGACAACGACGACGACAAAAACAACGGCGTCGGTGGCGAAGTCCATCTGAAAAAAGCGCAAAAAGATGCAACCGAACCGTTTCGAAGATGCCAAACCGAATCCAAAAGGCCGAACCTATCCTTAAAAGCCGAACTCTCGTCGCTGACCGAACACCTGCAAAGGAACCCAACCTATGAAAAAGGGGAGGGGAGGGGAGGGGAGGCCCTTACCAGCCCGGGGAGCCCCGCTAACTAAGCTAACTACAGTTAAGTTAAGCCGAAAAAAGAATTCCGGAGTCTTCAGGCCGAAAGTGTGTGGAAAGTATGCTTTGCAAGGTTCATCCAGAGCTCTATTTACCCCCCTTGACCCAACCCATAAAGAATGCACCTAACCTGTACCATTTCAAGAGGTTGGGTATGCTGTGCTGATTGGATGCTGAGTAGTCAAGGATGGTGGTCTGTGGTCTGATGGAGTGATGTGATTTGGTGGCCTGGTGTAGCAGTGGAGGTCTGATCTGAGGGTCTGATTTGGTAGTCGGCTCTGATCATGGTCTGTTGTTGTCTGATCTGGGGTGGGATCTGATAGTCCAGAGTGGTCTGATTTAAAGGTGGTTCTTGGATGGACTCTTTTGGTCGTTTAATCTGGAAGTCAGCCAAAGGAATATGGTCTGGTCTGAGGGCTGCAAATCGAAAACATAACAAGCTGAGGTGATAGTAGTAAAATTCCTTAGTTAAGTGTAGAATGCTAGGTAAAGAGGAAAGGAGAAAAATTGAAATACGGGAAACACTTAATCTTTCTAATTCAGATGCAACTTCGAAAAGCTCTTTGACCCGAAAAAGGTTTGCAAAAACCCAACCAAACTGACTCAGGTTTTTGGTGAAGATCGTTTCTATTCCTAATAAGAATTGTAAATTGCAGAGTTCAACATCATAGCAATTATACAGGCTCTATCGCAATTTATTTACGCGAGTAGTCGCGCGTGATGTAGTCATATCATATGAGGACTGGCTCTGGTGACAATCTTTGCGAATCTTGTCATTGTTTATAGCCATTCCAAACTATATTGGGTGTATGTTTGTATCTCTTATTCCATCAATTAATTTTCTTCATTTCTATTAAAGTTTGATCGAATGTTTTAAAAATAATGAGCAACCTCATTTTTAAGGTGATGTTACACGGGACGATTCCCAACGACGATTTTCACGGCAATACAGCTTTGTAACGTTGGAACAATGTGGTAACTATTCGAAACAATGTCGCAACAATGTTGCAACACTGTGTTGCGCTAGAAATCCTCATTGCGAATCGTCTCATGTAACATCACCTTAACGTATAAGAAAGCCGTATATAATTTTATATATAACCTCAACAAATTTCAGCTTTTCCAACCTAGTGTTTGCGAAAGCGGAAACGAAGCAGCAGTTTGCAAAAAAAATGTTCTTAATTGCCATATTAAAGTTTTGACAACCACGGCCCCTCACGTGTCCCATCTTCGACAGTTAAGTTTAAGTATATGGCACTTCATCATTCTGTTAAACATTTAAATATCTTCAAGTATGCACAGTACCCGCACCGCCTGCCTCGAATAGCTTTAGCTAAATCCAGACAGTGTGTATGTTTAATGTATGTCTTTGCTTTTTAATAAAATGTTCGTTGTTGTTGAATAATAAGAAATTCACGAAAACATCTTTTGCAAACTTCGGGGCTTTCTGCATTAGCTTAAGTGCGGTGGCCTCTTTTGTGATATTAAATTCACCAAGAGATGTTGTACACCGAGAAACAAACGGATCAAATTTGTCATTTTTGAAAATTCCTTTCTTGGTCACTAATATAAATTTGGAAGGAAAGCAAGACATGATTCGCTGGGCTACTTTTATCTGGAATCAGTCTCCACTGAGTTTCAGTTGTTTTTCAGTAACAGCCACGTGCACGACCTTGTACGAGCTACGAAGGGCTTTCAAAATCATGTAACTATTATGCTTGAGCGGCTTACATTTCCACTCGCTATTCCCCCGCTGTGAACAAATGATTTAACTTCAAAAGGAGAACATTCTACAAAGAAGTAACCAAATTTTAAGTTGAACTTGCCAGAATCATAATTTTCAACCGAACTGACAACAACTTTAACAAGTAACTTACCTCGTGCGCTGGTTTCAACATACCAGGCGGCTTTCACAGTTAGCTTTCTTTTAGTGAAGCTGATAAAGATGGATATCTTGTTTATGAGAGCGTCGTGTTTCTCTTTCGTGAGTAATCTTCGTAGGCAGCTTTTTGCAACTGAAACTATCAATTTTTGAGCGAAGCGCGGTGTAACGTTTTGATTTGAATACTAATTTCTGATTGGAGGTTTCTCGCTGCACGTGTCTATGTGGCATGAACAAGACTGTTGTTTACCTCATACACCTCGGGGCTTTTGGGAATCATTTAAATATAAATTCTTTGAAAAGGTCTTGGGCAAGTGAAGTATTTTATTAATTAAATTTGGTGGGAAAGGAAAATGTAAAGGAAAAACTGACAAATTTCCTGTAAACGAAACCTGACTAGCGATTGTTTTACGCAAAAAAATGTAAAGCCTGATTTCTATTTTACTGGCGTTTGCGGTTTTAAATCAATGCAGCTCAATGATAAAACTGTATTCAGGGTTTTTTGCATGGAACTCGTACTTTAGTCGGGACTCCTTAAGGAGTCTCAAAATTTGACTTTTCGGACAATTTTGTGTCCACAAGAAATTCTGCGAAGATACCTCACGAGCTGGTATTGAAAAGGGTAAACCTGGCAGACTGTAGTGTGCCATGTTTCGAGCGAAATTCTAAAAGGGCGCGATAAAAAGATCTAAAAGGCGTTAATATATAACAGGGATGATGACTGATTATTCTTATTTCTCTTGAACGATTATGCCTTGCAAGTAGACTTAAGTGCTCTATACATGACGCACTAAAGGTTTTGACTGATCATTTATTAATAAAATCACAGAGTGCTGTCTATTCTTTTCGCGAACTTCGACACAAAAATCACGATTTCCTAATTTAGTACAACTGTGGCTTAAAGCATTGCCATAAATCGCGATCTACCAAATAAAACACAACCCCTTCTAAACGTCCATCATTCCTCAATGTCTCTGTAAATTTTTATCTAAATTTCCACTTAAATAGCCGAGATGTCATATAAGCGTTCGAAAGATGTAGCACAAGCAAAATTTTGCCATATCAACCTACTCATAGATAGGTGTCCCCCGCGGCCTTAGGCGAGCGAAGCGAGGAGCGCTTCTCCCTCGCGTGTGTCTATCCCTCCTCGCTCGCTTCCCGGGCCTTCGCGCGCCTGGAAAAATGGAAAAAATAACGCGTGTTATGCAGGCTACAGGAGTAAAAGAGATTGGACTGATATTTTATTACCCTTTAATAGAACAAAAGACAAAATGCACGCCGAAGCAAATTCACGTTATAGTCACTGCTTTTGTATGCTTAAAGCACAATTCATAATTCATCTAGAAAATCGTGCAGGCAATACCCTGTTGACAGACCCACACGAAATTATATACCCTGTTTAGGACAGACTCACACTATGGCTCGCTGACCCTAATGAAATGACGGCAATCGGGTAGCGAGGATAACTTCTCGCTTTTTTTTTCTGGTGGTCACTTTTTGAATAAATTTAATGTCATGGCGGCATAGCCGGTAAATACACGAATACAGCCTCAGGTAGCCCGAGCTCAAATAAGCGCCGGTACTGATGCGTAAACATGGGGGTTCTTAGTTTGGGACTGCATCAGCTTAGAGTTGATGTTTGTCTAAATAATGAACCAGGATTTGCACAGCCTATCATTTTAGAACCAGTGTTAGGTTTGAAATCTATCATTACCGCAAGGGCCAGTGATAGTTTTAACAAATGTTAAGTAAAATTACTTCAGGGTAGTAAACTGTAAATCTACGGCAATAGTACTGCTTGTAGCCATATATTACAATGGTAGGGAAACTCAAGGATACTCTCATACACTTTTTTTAAGAATGCTGTTTTTCCGGCCCAGGCTCAATAATCTTATTTTTTTTTGCCGATTTTAGACTGAATATATTCTTGCATGAATTATTCTTAATTAAAAAATTATAGCTTATGTTATTTCCGCTTTAGAATGTATGATTTCAATTACCAATGTAAGTGAAAACATAAAATGTACTGTATTTACAGATTTTCAAATCCTTCTCAAATTCTCAGCCTCGAGATTATTCCTAAGATATTCTTAAAATTTATTTTATATTATTAAATGCGTTCTCATAGAAAAAAAAGATTGTATACCCTCAAGGCGAGTACTTAGAGCATAGCCGTCTAATTCTTAGCAACTGATTTTTCCATCAGATTTCAGGTCTTGGCTTATTTGAGTTCGTGTAGATTTCTGTCTTAGTTTTAGAGAAACCCTACCATATCATAAGGAATTTGGCTGCGAGGATACACAAACCATGCGTAGTTTTCTAATCTTTTCCTACCTTAGATCATTCACTAATTAAGCAGAACCATGCTGAGTAACATACGCTTACAAGCAAAGCACAAATTACAAGGATAACGAACGCGTCGCGTTTCCGCTGCTGCAGTCTGGCTGTTAACCGATGCTTTGAGTCTGATAACGCCACATTTTCCCTTGGAAATTTCAGGGCGGGAACATGGCATCCAAGAAAGGTGCACAGAGGCTTCCAGCCTTGATTTACGTTGTAAATCAACAGTTTATCCTTTGGGATGACCGCTTGAACTCGCTCGTTGTGTTCGCGGTATTTCTTCTTGAAAAGGACAGTAGACTTTGAATTTAGGCTTCCAAAAGCTGCTGTTAACATAGCGGTATCAAGGAGATGTAAGACCGGTAGTTTTCCCCGTATCCACTGCATGATTACATGAGGCCACTTGATAATCAGCCTGTTAAGAAATCCGCCTTGCGTCTGATCAAATTCGTTTTGCTTGTTAAAACTTTTCACCCAAATTTCTTCATCGTCTCTTAAAGTAAGAATGACTTTCGTATCCGGAAAAGCTTCGTAGATTTCTTGAAACCAAAACGCGGGAGGCAAATCGGCCACGGCGTCGATATCTTTGTACATTGCTACAAAATCCGGGGATTTTCCTTTGAAATAAACAGCGAACCATTGATCAAGATGAAATTTCCTGTGTTCTGCAGAATCAAACACTGTAAAGCCAAGGATTCTTAAAGCTTTAGCCAGCGATGTTTTTCCTGTCTTGCACAAGCCTGCACAAATAACCTTCATTTCGCACCTTAATAATCAGCCCACAAAGGGATGAGGCTAATATCTTGTCCTGAAAATGAACTTTTATTCTGATATCCTTCTGACTCAAATAAATACAGATACACATCGTCTCCGCTGACAGTACATATCGTACTTGCTGACAGTCGCAGCCAGAATTTTTCTCAGGGGTCGTAGAGTGCGCGAGCGTGAAAATCGCTTTCCTCCCTCGCAGCGACTCTCACGCGCGCTCGAGTATTTCGTTTTTTTTTCTGTAGTTTAGTCTAGGACGGATCTGGGGCCCGTTTCTCCAAAGTCCCGGTAACTTTTCGGGCTCGAAATGAAATATTCAAATCGAAATATAAAGAATGAGAGCACGGGTCCTGGCTAGCAAAATACTCCACTTTGTTTCACTTTGTTTTGTCATGTAAGATGCAAAACTATCGGAAACTTCTTTCTTTCATGCAAAAAACAACAGCTTTACAGGCCCGTTAATTATCGGGACTTTCGAGAAACCGGCCCCTAGACTCTAAAGCATATAACCCGAATCGAGGAATTCTCGTACATTCGTGTAGAAGAACAAAAGCCAGTACCAGAAAGATTCTCACTGTGCGGCTACGATAGACAACTTTAAAAATTTTCAATGGACAGGAAATTCGGAGGTCTTATAGAACACTGATCGATTGTAGCAGTGGAATTTTTTAAAGAAAATCTATCGACGAATTTTGGTTTAATCGCTGTTTTCGAGAAAGTAGCCTTTTCGATTACAAAAAGCGTTCAGCATTGCGTTTTACAGTGATTAACATGCCTTTCGTGTTTTTCGAAATTGCGCAACTAGTCTACTTGCGTTTAGGCGGTTCAGGGGCGGATGCAGGATTTTTTTTAGGAGGGGGTGCACTCGTCTCTTGCTCTACTTCAACACCAATAAATCACACAGTTTTTTTTTTGCAGAATACCAGTTGTATTAGAAAACCGCAGGTCATCTCAGAGGGGGGGAGGGGGTGCGCAACCCCTGCACCCTCCCCCTTGATCCGCCCCCGCGGCTGTAGAGTTGATAAAAACGCTTCGGAAACATGCAAAAAGTAGCAAATCTTTCTGCATTAAGTCTAGTCTTCAGTTCATGCATAATTTATGTCCTTTTTGTAGAAATTCCAAGATATGTCGAAATTCCTCTAATAGATTTTTGTGACCCTTCGCTCAACAGACGACAAGCATCTAAAGTATCCCGCTAGGTAGCATCAGGCATTTCTGAAGAAAATCCCGATTTAGAGCTAAAATTATTGTGATGTCATTGTCTCGTGATATTTATTCCGATCGCCCAAAAAATAATATCATAATAACGTTAAAAAGTCTATGTGTAATACATTAGTTATAATGGTTTTACAATAAAGATAAATTTGTTCAAGTCTGAGAGATTCAAAGATGGAAGGTGTAGCTACAAAAATACTGGGTCGCACCACCTTAAATGACCCTTAGTACCCCGATCCCCCCCCCCCCGCCTTACCTCCACTTCTTTGATGATAGCCGATAAACCTCTCTTAGTTGTGTCCATTAATTTAAAATTTTTAGCACTTATAGGAAGTCATGCCGAGTCTGCTAAATATACTTTGGCGATTTTTTGTTGGGTTTTGCCTCAGCTGCTTTTTGTTTGAACTCCAAATATTGCCGACATCTTGCATTTAATTGTCAGGTACTAAATTAGATAATCCCAAACTCAAAATGTCTCCATTCAGCGTGGATAATGCAAATAAAAAATCGTTTTAGTATGTCACTAAACGAACAATGCAGAAAGCGTTGGGTTTTGTTCGCGCCATTTTTGTTTCTAATTGACTAAACAATTGCAGCTCCTTATTTGGAATAATAACAATCCATTCGCTCTGACAATCCAGCCAATCAAAACCTAAGACTGACCCGCGTCGTTTCCCAAGCGCGTTCGATTGTTGTGCGTGTTCCAGTGGAATGACTTCGAGATGAAAACGAACAAATAAATATATAATCACCAAAAGATCATTCGGCTTCGCAGCTGGAAGTAGATTGTTTGAAATCGGTCCTTGAGAGTTGGTCTGATGACTTCGGTGACGAAAGATCTCGGAGAGAGTTTTCTGCAAAGTGGAGAACTTCTGAGCGAGGACGATGATAGCGATAGTGTCCTAGCAGACGAGTTACGAGGGATGTATCGGAACAAGCTGAAGGACATGGATAAAGTGGACGAAAAAAGAGATGAAGCACACCGGGTAAGGTGGATCTAATAATTATTATCCGTGACTCTCCACGCAAAATCATCCGATCTTGTAAATTTCACATCTTTATACAACGGCGACCCCTGACCATATTATCCAGCTGAAAGATCGATCAAGCCGTAAAATGATCGAAGGAAAATAGGGAAAGCATGCCTTGATTCTCTTATATACAGCTATATGTTGAGATTTTTCGATTGTCTCTGTTATTTCTGCAAATTTATTTTGAAATCCTTTTAATTTCCGTTTGTGTCGAAGGCCGTTAGCCATTTAGCGAAGCAGCGAAACAGGCCAGCGGTCCTCATTGCGAGTCTGCAAACCGGCGAGCTGAAAAGCGCTTCTAAAATGCGCGAAAGTTGAGATATTTTTCACGTCAATACGCCTCTTCCAACATCCTCAGAATGCTACGAATGTGGCAGAAACGAAAATTCACTTCGTTAGTAACTACGAGAAAATGTATGGTTGAGTAGCAGTTTGTTTACATTGGACCCGTTTTGGTCACCGAGGCATGTAATATTGAAACAGGGCAGACACGCTGAAATATTACAATGGCTAATTCCGATGTAAGTAAGCGTTTTACCTGGTGGTTTTCTTTCCGTTATGATGCATTATATTACATTAATATTTTGTACTTTCGGTTTTTGTTTATTTCATTCTCTAACTATTGCAAGCACTGGTTGTGCTTTTAATCTTATCAGCAAATCTAATCTGCAATAAGTCATTAAGCTTAATTTGTCTGAACGCAGAGTTTTAATTCTTTAAAACGAAAGTTTATCTCGTTGTTGAAATCAGATGACACATCAAAATGAACTTATGAAACAGTAAAATATTTTGTTCCTCATTCCAATTTCCAAAAAATTATCTTTTCAAAGTAATATAAAGATGTGTTTTCTTCACTTATCCTCTTTGGCATAATTATGTTAGACTAAGACTGGCTTTTATAAGAATTTTTCATCAACGAGTTGAGCATCAGTCATCTTTGCATACTCAGGCAGGGGTTTCGATTGAAGTAACCAGCAGGCTTGAATAGAGTAACCGACTGTACTAACCTGTGGGCCTTGACATTTACATTCAGATTTTATGATATGTTTGTCGTTTACGACATTGTAAACACTAGTTGTTTCTTCTTTCGGGGACAACAGTAGCTGAATTCTCTGAGCAAAGTAACTGACGAGTTTCGTCAGTCGTCAGTGCTTATTGAAACCCCTGCTTAGGGCTAGGAAAAATTTCCCATCCGGCAGTCCATGACAAGCAGCTTTACTTGCTCGGCAAGTAACTTTTAAAGCTTACTTGCCCAATTGGCAAGCCAGAGTCCAGGCAATTCATCCTCTAACAAAGTCATTAACTAAGACAAGCGAAAAGTGGCCGTTGGCAAGTGAAATGTGACGGCTGCTAGCCCAAAGGACAAGCTGGAATTCAATTTTTTTTCGAGCCCTGATTCTGTAAGGCATTAGTTGGGTCATCTCTAAATAGGTAAGGGTAATTGGGTACTCTGGAAATGAAAGTGTTTGATACTGTAGTTTTGCAAAATTTGGGAAGGCAAAACTTTTCAAAAGAAAACATTGAGTTACATTGTAATTCCCTGAAACGGATGAGAAGTGTTTTAAAAAATTAAATAACTTTGTTATTTTTTCTAGCACCAGCTTCAATCACTACAGTCATATGTGAATGAGTTAAGCGATCAAAATGAGATTCTTGTACAGACAGTTGAAGAGCTTGAGCGGGAAGCAAATGATCGTGTGGCCCTGGTGGAGGGTAAACTTCAAAGAACTACTTATTCTCTTAAGGTGCGGTGTAAATTCATTATAGGAGCTGTTAATGTGAGAGCCATGATTTTTGGAACCATAGTCCCATATCTGATTCTCTCTTTTGGCTGAATTGTATTCTTTCTTTTACATGGTATGGTCAATTCTCTCATAGCAACTGGACCACTTGCCATAAGCGACTCACCTCCCATAAGCGACCACTTTGTAAATAACCATTTCGTTTCTCAGTCAAATACTGTTTCAAAAACTGTCATAAGCAACCACTTCTCAGATAATTATTTAAAGTGACCAGGGTGCGACCACTTTTAAGGCCAGAAATTTGACATGATTCTTTTGACATGTTTTCTGTTGTCAGTAAGTGACCACCGTGCATGATCACGTTTGATTGTAAAAAAACCATTACTCGAATTTCAAAATGGTTCAGTTTTTAATAGGGCTGATCAAGCTTGCTGACAGATTATAGCAGTTGCTTTGCAAAATAGATGGCTATGATATGATCTGTGGGTAAAAAGAGTAGACTGTTAAATTGTTGCAAAATGTTATGTACAAAGTTGCAACAGTAAGTTTCAACAGTTCCAAGCGCTGTTTGACTTGAAACATTATTGCCGGTTGTCTATTAATTTTAGGTTGTAAGGTGATAACTTTATGCAATTATGATAATCAGTTCAGTTTAAACTTATTTTCCCCCATAAGCAACACCTTTTTCGTGCACCAAGGGTGGTCGCTAACAAGAGAGTTGACTGTATCTGAATTATATGATGGCGGAGAGATGCAGAGTCACAACACAATCAAATTCTGTGGCAACTCAATAAACATTACCACAGAGCAAAAAGTGCTCTTAAGGAAAAACTCAAGGCCACAACATAAAACAGTGCACCGAGGACCCACAGCTGAAGTCAACAGACTCAGGGTAAAGCAAGAAACATTTTACCCTGGCAATGTAGCATGATTACAATTGCAGTCTTATTGCCCAGTGTTTCCTGTGAAAGAAGCCAGGGTTCATGCATGTAGTATGTAGCTGGCTGGGTCAAAATCCCCAGTCCCTGGCTTAGCTTTTAGCGACAGCGCTGGATTGTAGTATGGCATTTAACTCATTTAATCAATGATGATTGTTTAAACAAGTGAACATTTTTATGAATGTAGGAACACATGGGAAGATCATCTGAACTAGAGCACCAAGTTGACAAGCTGAATAAAGAGAAGAGAGATTATGTGGAAGAGATAAAGGTCAGTTTTATAAAATCTGTTAATATGACTATCACTCAGGAAATTTTTTTTTTATATAAAGCATTAGTTACTCAAAGTCTACTAGACAGTATCAAAATTATTACTATGGTAAGTTATTGATGATTACTATAATAGCATTCAGGAATTGAAATGTTTTATGAAACCCATCAACTAAGACATCTTGCATACACTACTCACTTAAATATGATATGTGTGATCTTCCCCTTAGCTTATCAGAATGACTGAATGGGGCAAGAAATTGCTGTGTTATGATCGTGAGCTGACTACTGCACCACGATTGTGAATATCGTTTTGGCAGGCTATCACCCTATGATCAATGTAAAATTTTTACAGGGGTACTCACGGTATTTTTTGAAGTAACATCCATATAAACTATTCTTTCTTTTCCTGTGTCCTTCCCTATCAGGTGTAATATTTTTATCATCAACCATTCTATTAACAGCACCTCATATGCTGCCAAGAAACATTAGATGTACATGTAACCTTATAAATAATTGTTCTGTACCTGTAATTTGTTTTGTTGCCATTGATAGTCTTTGAAGGAAGAGCTAAATGTAACAGCCCAACAGCTTGCACATCTGGAAACTCGCCAAGAAGACTTAGACTATGACATTGATAACCTGGTGAATCTGATTGGTACCGCGAGAGCCACAGGAAAATGGGAAGTATGTTTGACAGAATATTAAAGTATTGTACACTCACATTACAGTATAAAAATGCTGCCCTCAATCCTCTATGAAGTGATCACTGACTCTTAAGCACAGGGTTGCCCTTTTCAAATTAAGCAGCAGATGAATTTCCTTTTGTAGGCAGAAAAATCTTTATGCATAAGACCCCCTTTCAGTGCAAAAGACTGCAACGTTTGCTTAGTTTCCAGCAACTAGCCTCTTTAGAGGCAGCGAAAGTTGTCCGTCGCCGGCCACTAGCTAAGCGGCCATCACTGTAAAGCTAACATCCGTTTACAATAAGGTTTAGTCATCTTATACACTAAGTACAGTGAAACCCTCAAAAAACAAATCCCTATTATGAAACCCACTGCTAGATCTTGGGATTGTTTTTAGAGGGATTTGCCCCTAAATCATTTTCAGCTGTCATCAGTGTTAGTACTGTACACATATAATAGATCTACTATGTGATCCTTCAGTGGCAACAATTTCAACTTCAAAGCAAATAGTCAGTAGATTACTAAAAACATTTCTGGTCATATAGGTTCGTTTCAACAGGGGGGTGAACCCCCTGGAACCCCCTGCCCCCCTTTCCTGGATCTGCCACTGAAACCCTTGGCATAGCCAAAGCAATAGACCTTTTTAGCTTATAATTTTTGTTTTCCCATTTCAGTCCATATTTGGATGTTACCCCAAAAAACTGTTTCTTTGAAATTTTGTGCTATCCACAATCATGCATACTGCTTGCATAACTAATGAAAAGTCACAAGGGAGAGCATCACAAAGATCTGAATCGGGAAAATAAAATCTACCAGCTAAAAAGTTTTTCTTTCCAGTCAAATGTTTAAAAATGCACCAATCAGGATTTCTTCCAGTACCCCAATGTTAAAACAATTTACCCCTGGTGTTACATGTACCAATGGTTTTTGCAGCCCTTGGCCCTTTGTTATACCATGCGTCTACTGTAAATAAGTGGTTATTCTTCCACAAGTGCTTGTACCCTGAATGCAGTGTCTTTTGTGTGTGGATGCACTGCTGTCATTAAGGGCGAAGGGCAAGAAATTGCCTCTGTTGACCCCCGCTATTTTCATAATTCGCTGACCCTATAATGGAGGTCAAAGGGATATTACTAAAACTAGCGACTCCTCCCCTCCCACCCCAAACAAAGTTGAATTGTGAGCAAAATGGGTGGAAATGAGTGCTTTTTTTGGCCACAACATTACTGGGGGGAGTGGGGGAGCGGGATGACAGGATGACCCCAAAGGCGATCTAAAATAATGCGTAAGGAGCAGGGTCCTACATGTACATAACAATTACGTTGAAGGGTGTTTTCACACTGCCCCAAGTTCGTGTGTCCTTCATTGTAGTTATTTGATTTCCCACCTACTAACTGTATTTAACCAACAACTTAAAATCTGTTTGACAGCCCTAATTCCCTGTGCATGTCCAATTCTACTTTTTGGGACACCAGACTGAAGGTACATGTATTTCAGTGCTGATGTAACATTTGGTTCTTCCTGGTTTGCTTTCAGTTGGCTGGCTTAGATCTGAGAACTGTGTCGCTTGATGCCATCTTAGGAGCACATGCTGCAGCTTCTAAGGAATTGTGAGTATTTGTCCACCCTACTTAGCACTGCAGTGTACATGTACATCTGACAAACCCTATTAAGATGTCCTTTACTATTCATGGGACACGGATACAGTTAGGTTACTTTTAATTAATCATTTATTTCTCATACAGGAGGGAGGGAGAAAAAAGACTCAATGATCACATTGCGGAGCTCAAGAAGCAACTGGCTGCCAGGGATCAAATAATTCAACGATTACAAAAAGATCTGAAAGGAAAGGAACAGGTATACCAAAGTATCTTTGGCTTCAGGGTCTTGAAATAGCGTTAATGCCCTAATTAGCACCCGTTGTACTTCATTAACTTTGTGTCAAGTGGAGGGAAAAAAAATTGGGAGAAAAGGGGAGGGGGGCTTGTTTTGTTTTTCAAATTTCTGCTGCAAAATAATATTATCTCTTTTATCTCCAATAAATGCAAACAGTAAACTGCGATAGGAGCTATCTGTATCTGTAAGAAGAAACAAATCTCTCTGTGGTTACTTGTAAGTCCTTTTTCCTCAAAGGTCTGTTGGAACTGTTTCTCCAGACAAACTCACGCTCGCTACGATCAAGGACAGAACGGTTTTAATACTTCTAACCCTCTCTCAGTAAAGATTACAAACTCTAGCCATGTGCTATTTGTGCTGATCAATAACTTCTTGAAACAACATCCTATAATATCCATAAATCTGGCCCCCAAGCCCAGGTGCCCTTAGAGAGTGCCTGACAAGTTCAGAAAGTAAAAAACAGGAACAAACATTCTTTACATGCTTATATCAGCCTACGAATTCTCGCACTCTCTAATTGGGATCAAATAAGATGTATGTTCAGTGTTTGACTGCTTCTTCTGCAATGCAGCAAAGGTTCTCCGCTGCTACAGCTGCAGCCCTCCTAAAGAGGCAAGACTCCATTGCTCTGGGATCTAGGGATGGGTCTTCTCTCATTCCCTACTCTTGATCACAGGAAGGCTCTAAAGGAAACAGATGCTGGCCTGCCCGGTTACGCTCAGCATCCTGGATAAGGATCACATCTCCTAGCTTGACATTCATCTCTTTGGATTTGTGCTTCATGTTTTCTCTTTCCCTCAGAGACTTCAGATATTGTACTCCCCACTCCACCGATTCCATAAAACCTCTTTACACCAGGGTAGATACTTCGCTCTCTTCCTTAAGTCAGCATCCCCTTATTCTGTGCTTTCTTCTGGGACGAGTCTTAGTTGACCAAACATCATGGCACATGAAGTCAAAACTGGTAGCTGAGCATGGTCTTCCAGATATGACAGAGGGCGATTATTCAGCGCCTCTTCTACATCCAGCAAGACTTCCTCAAGCTCATTCCATGTAAGTTGACCAATACTTTTGTACTATGGCCATTTAAAGACGCCCATAAGCCTCTGAAATTGTCCACCCCCCACCAAGGGGCTCTGCTTAGATAAAATTGCAACCTTATTTCCTGATGAGCAAGGTAGTTCTGAAGCTGTTCATGTTTTACCACCCCATTCAACCACTTCGCTGAGGCAACAAAACTTTGCCCGTTATACGAATAAATCTTCCTGGGGTGGCCTTTTCTCATGATCAACCATTTGAGATACAGGATGAACTCCTCAGCTGTTTGGTTTGGCAGCAACTCCAGGTGGACAGCTCTGGTTAAGAAACTATATGCTTTTCATGTTTTTTTGTTTTTGTTTTGAGTTTGTACCCTATTGGTCCTGCAAAGTCCAGGCCAACTACTTGGAAAGAGGCTTATCCTTCTGTCCTGTCAGTTGGCAATTTTCCAGCTGCTGGGTTTGAGAAAGTGGTAACTTGGAATTTCTTGCACCCATAGCATCCTCTGATAACTGTCTTTCTAAGCTGTCTAAGCTGAGGCACCCAATATTGTTGACCAACAGAACTCATGGTATGTTTATCATGGACAGTTCTCTCTGTTAACGAGCATCTGATGGTAAGTAGTTAGGGTACCTTCCCTGGATTCTTCCTCTACACTCGTACAGACCCTCTTCATTCTTCTGCAAATTAAGTTTGAACTGATCTTCGTGCAATGTGTCTGTGTTTAACCTGCTGTTTTGAGCTCTTCCTACCCAGAATTTTCACTTGCTTGTCAGTCTGACATGTGGTTAATGAACCAGACAACTAGTACTTCTTGCCTTTCTTAGAGGTTTTGATAAATCTTGCTACCTATGACATGATAGGAACTGTCTGCCAGAATCCATGTTTCTCTAAAACCTTGTGTAGGGTGTCCTTCATCTCTGTGGCCCCTGGAAACCCTTCCCTTACTAGCTTGGTCTTTGCTTCTGTCTCTTTACTTGGCTTAGTTTGCATCACCGCTGGCCACTTTTCTGGTTTAGACAGCCAGTTTGGTGCCTTCAGTCAGATTTCAAGACGCTCTTTAGACAGGGTGCCTGTGCTCTGTTCCCGTAGACCTCCCCTTAACATAGGCCGTGGCATTAATTTGGGCAACTGTATTGGACACAAATTGTTTGTAGCTCCCTTTCTCATCGATCCAATACAAAACTACTGTACTGTGTGTCCATCAATACACAGAACACAAACCTCACTACATATCCTTCCAAAGTGCCTCTTACATGGTCTACAAGGTTGGCTGTCATGTGAGCAGAAATGAGCTCCAGCCTTGGCATGGCAGGGTGCAAAGAAAGTCATTTTTACAGCTTGCCATTCGGGCAAGCTGAAGCTAACATTTACTAGCCCAAATGTCATTTCAAATAGCCCCCCCAAATTTTTTGAAGAGCAGAAATGATTTAACATATCTTCCGTAAGTTGAATTCCTCAAACTACTTCACTTGCCTGTCGGGCAAGTTAAGAACAGAATTCACTAGCCCGATAGCAAAATCCACTAGCCTCGTGCTATCGGACACTACTTTTTTTGTACGCTGCATGGTAAGTCCTTCTTTGCTAAGCGTGCCTTTGCTGCTAACAGACTCTGGTGTATACCAGATTCCTGATACATGACTACGTACACTGCTGCTGCTGTCCCTTTTACAGAATGCATGCAGGTCTAAAGCTTGGACCAGGTCTTGAGCAATAGTTAGACTGTGTGGGAATTTAAGCCACCAGGGCACTTTCCCTTAAATTCCTCCTATTGTGCTTTCAGTTCCTTTGGTAAAACAGCATCCTAAGGAGGTGTCGGTCACATGCTTCTTTAAAAACATTTTCCCTACCAGGGTTACACGACTTGCTACCTCAAGAGGGTCATATGTTGAAGCTAAACTCCTTAGCACTTTTCTCTGTGTGGCTTTGTTTGAATCACCCGAAAAGGTCACAGCCAGAGTATCCTCCACCGAATCCCAAGGGAGCCCAAGTAGTTTGGCTTTATTGGTTCTCACCCCCAGCTGATCCTTGGCATATGTCTGGCTATCTTCTGTCAACTGATTGTCTGTTCCAGTTCAGGTATATTAGTGTTCCACTTATGCAACTCAAAAGCTGCTCCTTTGAAAACCTGTATTGCAGTTCCTTTCAACACAATCCATGCACTTGATCAACCGTATTTTCTCTAGTGATGATGTCATCAACATAAAGACTTCTCATGATTTGCTCCACATGCTTTCGGTATTCAGTTCTTAAAGTTTCTAAATGTTCTTTCAAGGTCCCCACAAGAAAAAAAAGGTGACTTCACAAGTCCAAAGCCCGCTTGAACCTCTTGCACCTCATAGTCTCAACTTGTGAAGAGTATTTATGCCTTATCTAATGAAATCGAAATTTGTTATGATCTGCTTCGCTAATCTGCACCTGCAAGAAGGCCAGCTTAATAATGTCTCTACAAAAGGGAACTGGATTGAGATGGTTCTGAACGATCACACTCCCATGTAAATGTTGTAGAGGTGGCCCAGTCTCTAAGAAATTGTTCAATGAATGGCCACCTTGGTTTGCCTTAGCTAATGCATCAAAGACAATACACATTTTGTTACTCTGTAGCTGCTTCTCTTATGTCTCCTTTGTGCGACAGATAGCATTCTCTTTCCCCTTGAGTGTCATTGTTTACTTTCTCCATAATAGCTCCTTTCAGTCTGTTTTGGATACTCATCTAGGTGACTGGGTACCTTCTGGAATTTTTTTCACGACATTAGATAGTTGTGAAAGACTGCCTTTGTGATTGTTAGGGAGGGGTGGATGTCCAGCTTTCCACAGTGGACCAGTCTTGTACCACCCCTCAGGGTGGCACAAGTTGCTCTTGGAGTTCGCTCTACACCACTTGTTGATCTTTGGCTGGTCTGTCCTCTAGTCCCAGAACATCAAGGCTCCACAGTTACTCGTAGTGTGATAAAGAACTGCTAGTTAGTTTGTCTCAAGTTTGTCTCAGCTCCAGTGGACATTGTGGTCCAGCCAACTGATGTGAATTCTTCTATTGGTTCTCCTGGATCCCCACCCTTGGTGCTAAATTTGGCTTAATCTTGGCATAATCCCTTGCCCTGAGGATCACGTGTATCAGCTCAGGCTCGACATTGGTTTCATCAATCTCCACGCCCTTGAGGTGTTGGTACGTGGTGATTATATCCACACTGGGTTCAGGATAGTTAGCAAAATTCCCTTTTCCACCTTACTCAGGATAGTGGGCAAAATAAAAACTCATTTAATGTTAGAGACTTGGACCTTGTACATTTCTATCTTCTGAATTGTGCACGTCACCATCATTTCGACTCTCTCATACTGTCTTCGATCTGGGTTTTTGTTCAGTTTGCTAATGAGTGCCGCTGATGCATAGGAGCTTCCAGCTCTCATGTCCAATAAAGCTCTACACCTAATTCCAACCACTTGTCCCTCAACTTCGGTGTACACCACTTGGTAGCATCAGCTGGTTTGATAGCTTATCACAAATCCAACTATGGTGCTTCCCATTACACCTCTGGCAAGTAGTAAACACAACTTATCGTCTGACAAGTACCTCTTTCATTTGGGTACCCCTTTAATCTTGTCATATTGAACTGATTTATGTTCCTCAGACTTACAGTAAACACAGCCCTTATGCTTTTCACTCTCTTCTTTAGCTTGAAGCAATAGGTCTTTTCCCTTGTCACGTCTCCCAGGGTAGCCATCCAGGGGGACTGAGTTGCTCTCACAGTCACACCCAGTTTCTTAACGCTCCTACTAATAGCGGGAACCTCCAGTCCTGCCAGTTATCATCTAGCCTCACTAGATCAGCTATTATGCCTGGTAGTTTATGTAGGGTAAGTCTAACATTCCCTCTAATATCTTTCTTCCTACCCATGGACTCCAAGGTTTGGATATTGGTAACCAGTTTCTCATAGAACTCATCGATTCTTGTTGGGTCAGTCTCTGTGATAACTGATAATACCATCATGCACTGAATGTGAGCATTACTGTAGCTACTTCCCTTGGCTTTGCATATTTGGTCATGAGAATGTTCTTAGTTCATGTGTATCCCTCACTGTTAAAGGGCAACCTCTCGATGGCAGCTCTATTTCTTGGTACAAGTAGTTCTTTTAAGCAGAAGACAAGGCAACTTGACCAATGTCTGATTTGTCTATTGTCGCTTCAAATTGCTCTCAAAACCTTTGCCAATCCAGGTGCGTCCCTTGGAATTGCGTTATCACATGTTTGGGCAAGTTAACGTTTAATTTAGCTGCATTGCTCTCCTTCTCGATGTTTTCTGCTTAGAATTTCCTCTTGCTCTCAGGTCTGGCTTTCTCCTTTTTTTCTTGTGTTTCTCGTGCTTCTTGTTCCCTTAACTTTGCTCCAGCTCTTCTAATTCTTCGACCTTTTTTTTTTACTTGCCCAACTCTGCTTGAATACCCAAACTCCCATCTGTTATGACATCTTCTTCATCACCTCGTCCAATTTAAAGGACTTGTTCCGTTGCTTTTATTTCCTGGCATTCCTCAATTTTGTTCTCCATAATTTTGAATTGATTGATTTCTTTGAATCGGTTTTAACAAATTGCTTCCAGCAATCTTGTTTGTGTTTTCGTTCGTCAGCTGCAATACTCTCGATCTGTTTTGGATTGTTTTTGCCTGAGTTTTTGACAGTTGCCACTTTTGTTGTCATGATTTCGTTCTGGCATGGTCGCCGCTTTGTCAGAACTGTTTTTCCAGACGATAACCTCACGCTCGCTACGATCAGGAATAGACCTTGTTTTAATGCTTCTAACCCTCTCTTGGTAAAGATTACAATTTCTTGCTATGCGCTTTTTTTGCTGATAGATCACTTCCTGAAACAACATCCAAAAATATTTATAAACCTGGTTCCCAGTCTATGATGACCTTAGAGAGTGCCTCACTACTTCACAAAATGAAAAAAGAAAAGAACAACTATTATTTTATCCTAATATCAGTCTGAATTCTTACAGGTTAAAGGTCCTATTATAAGTTCTGGTATTGAAATCCTTCTACCTCGTCTTGAGTACGTACCTCTGTATGCAGAAAATAATTTTTTTACCCTGATAAAACTTCTGGCACCCTGGGTAGAAGCTTTTAGACTCAGGTGAAAGCATGAATTTTTTTGTGAGACAAACTAAATTGCGCTTCGGATTGACCTTAACTAAGTTTGTTTGACTTGTTGGACGTGTGAAACTTGACATAACTTTGGATCCACAGAGATATTCTCCTCTGGCTAAAGTGGATGAATAAAAGATGTTTTACCACCCCTTTTATCCACTAAGCTGCGCCAAGAAAAAAGTTCTCTTGTTACACTCATAAATCTTTCTGGGGTGGCCTTTACTCGTGATGAACCATTTGAGATGCTTGATGAACTCCTCAGCTGTTTGGTTTGGCTGCAACTCAAAGTGGCTCTGGTTAAGCTGCAAGCAAATAACAAAATACATTTATATGCTTTTCCTTCTTTCTTTGTCTTGAGTTTGTACCCTATAGGTCCTGCACAGTCTTGGCCAACTACTTGGAAAGGGGCTAATCCTTCTGTCCTGTCTGTTGGCAATTTTCCAGTTGGTGGGTTTGAGAAAGCGGTAACTTGGAATTTCTTGCACCCATAGCATCCTCTGATAACTCTCTTTGTGATCTTAGCTGAGGCACCCAATATTGGTGACGAGCAAAACTCATCGTAAGTCCCATTCCTTTATGAAGACTTAGCACATGTTCATCATGGACAATTCTCTCTGTAAACAAGGCAACTGGCGGTAAGTAGATATGGTAGCTTTCCCTGGATTTTTATTCTACACTCGAAGAGACTATTCATTCTTTTGCAAATTAAGTTTCAGCTGATCTTCATGGAACGTGTCTGTGTTTAACCTACTGTTTTGAGCTGTTCCTACCCAGAATTTCACGTGCTCGTCAGTCTCACTTGTCGTCAATGGACAGACAACTTGTACTTTGTGCCTTTTTTTACGTTTTTTGAACAATCTTGCTACCCATGACGTGGTAAGTATTGTCTGCCAGAATCCATGTTTCTCTAAAATCTGGTGTAGGGTGTCCTCCATCTCTGTGGCCCCAGCAAACCCTTTCTTTACTATTTTGCCTCTGCCTCTGTCTCTTTGCTTGGCTCACTTTGCACCACTGCTGGCAACATTTATGGTTTACACAGCCAGTTTGGTCCCTATGACCAGATTTTAAGACATTCTCTAGACAGGGTGTCTCTGCTGTGTTCCCGAATACTTCCACTTCACATAGGCTGTGGCATTAATATGGCCTTAACTCTATTGGACAGAAATTGTTTGAATCTCCCTGACCAGCGATCCAATGCAAAACTACTGTACTGTCTGTCCATCCTTACACAGACCACACTACATATTCTTTCAAAGCCCTTCTTGCATTTTCCACAATGTTGCCTGCCATGTAAGCTGAAATGAGCTTCAACATTGGCATGGTAAGTCCTTTCTTTGCTAACCATGCCTTTGCTGCTAACAGAGTGTGGTGCATACCAGATTCTTGATACATGAGTATGTACACTGCTGCTGCTGTCCCTTCCCCACTAGAATCACAGAATGCATGCAGGTCTAAAGCTTGGACGGGTTCTTGAGCTATAGTAAGACTACGTGCTAATTTAAGCTCACCTTGCCACTTTCCTTTAAATTTCTCCTTTTGTGTTTTTAGTTCCTTGGGTAAAACAGTATCACAAGAAAGGCTTCGGTCACATGCTTCTCTAAAAACCATTTTCCCTATCAAGGTTACAGGCTACCGCAAGAGGGTCATATACTGCAGTTAAACTCCTTAGCACGTCTCCTTGTGTGGCTTTTTGTGAATAACCGGAAAAGGTCACAGCCAGAATGTCCTTCCCCTTATCCTAAGGGAGCCGAAGTAGTTTTGCTTCAGTGGTTTTAACCCTCCAACTGTTCCTTGGCATATGTCTGGCTATCTTCTGTCAACTGACTATCAGTTTCCAGTTCTGGTACATCAGAGTTCCACCTATGCAACTCGAAACCTGCCTGTTTAAAAACGACTATTACAGTTCCTTTCACTCTTGCACTTGATCAACTATATCTTCCCCAATGGTGAGAACTTCTCATGATTTTCTCCACATGCTTTAGCTATTCGGTTCTTAAAGTTTCTAAATGTTGTTTTAAGGTCCCTGCAAGAAGAAACAGTGACTGCACTAGTCCAAATAAAGCCCGCTGAACCTCAAAGTCTCAACTTGTGATGAGTCTTTATCCCATATCCAATGAAATCGAAATGTGTCACGATCTGCTTCTCTGATCTGCTTCTCTAATCCGCTTCTGCAAGAATTCCTGAGGAATAATGTCTCCACTCAAGGCAACTGGTTCGAGACGGTTTCAAACTAGCACACTTTAGAGCAAATTTTGTAGAGATGGCCCAGTCTCTAAGGAATTGTTCAATGAACGGCCACCTTAGTTTGCCTTACCTAATGCATCGAAGACAAGACGCATTTTGTTACTCTGTACTACTTCTCTTATGACTGCTTTTTGCGGCTGATAAAATTCATTTTCCCCTTTAGTCTCATTGCTCACTCTCTCCACAACACCTTCTTTTAGTTGGTTGGTTATTTTGTCTTACTCATCTAGGTAACTGGGTACCTTCTGGATTTTCTTCGTGAGATTATTTAGTGGTGCGATTGTTAGGGAGGGTTGAATGTCCAGCTTTCCATAGTAGACCAGTCTCGTACCACCCCTTAAGGTCGTGCACCAGTTACTCTTGGAATTCGCTATACACCATCTGTTGTTCACTGGCTGGTCTGTTCTCTAGTGTTAGTACATCAATTCTGCAAAATTAAACGTAGTCTGATGAAGAAATCCTAGTTAGGTACACACGGCTCAGGTTTGTCTCAGCCCCAGGGGACATTATGGTCCAGCCAATTAATGTGAATTCTGCTATTGGTTCTCCTGGCTCCCGTCATCAACATTTCGATTCTCTTATACTCTCTTTGATCTGGGTTTTTGTTCAGTTTGTTAATGAGTGCCACTTATGCATAGGAGCTTGCAGCTTTCGTGTCCATTTAAGCGCTACACCTAATTCCATCCACTTCTACCCCTACCACTGGGTACTCCACTTGCTCTTTACCCGTTCGTTTGAAAGCTTATCACAAATCAAACTATTACACCTGTTACACCTCTGGCAAGTAATAGTGCATCTGCATTCTGCTGCTCTACGTACGCCTAGTGCTAGTACAGTTAAAACACAAGTTATTGTCTGATATCTCCACCTGTAGGCTGCCCTTTTAATCTTGTCACAGTCAACTGATTTACGTTCCTCAGACTTATAGTTAACACAACCCCTGGGTCTCTTTCCTTGTCACCCCTCCCAGGGTTGCTATCCAGGGGGAGTGAATTTCTCTCGCTCCCATTTTCTTAAGGGTTCTACTAACTACGGGAACCTCTACTCCTTCTAGTTATCATCCAGTCTCACCAGATCAGCTGCATCAGCTGGTTTGAAAGCTTATCACAAATCAAACTATGGTGCTTCCCATTATACATCTAGCAAGTTGTAGTGCATCTGCGTTCCATCGCTCTATGCCAGATGCCAGCACAGTTAAACACAACTTATTGTCTGACAAGTACCTCCTCCAGTCGCCTACCCCTTTATTCTTGCCACAGTCAACTGATTTATGTTCGTCAGACGTACAGTAAAGACATATCCTATGCTTTCCACCCTCTTGTTTAGCTTAGAGCAAATGGGTCTTTTCCCTTGTCACGTCTCCCAGGGTTGCCATCCAGGGGGACTGAGTTCCTCTCACAGTCACACCCATTTTTTCAAGGCTTCTACTAATTTCGGGAACCTCCACTCCTGTCAGTTATCATCCAGCCTCACTAGATCAGCTCTTATGCCTGGTAGTTTATCTAGGGTAAGTCTAAGATACCCTCTACAATCTTTCTTCTTAGCCATGGACTCCAATGTTTGGATATTGGTAACCAGTTTCTGATAGAACTCATTAATTCTTGTAGGGTTAGTCTCTGTGATAACTGATAATCCCATTATGCACTGGATGTGAGCATTAGCTACTTCCCTTAGCTTTGCATATTTGGTCATGAGAATGTTCTTAGCTCGTGTGTATCCCTCACGGCAACCCATCGATGGCAGCTATTTCTTGATACAAGTAGTTCTTTCAAGTATAAGATTTTGACAACTTGAGGAATGTCTGATTTGTCTATTGTTGCTTTAAACTGCTCTCAAAACCTTTGCCAATCTAGATGCGTCCCCTGGAATTTCGTTCTCACAAGTTTGCGTAGTTAAACATTAAGTTTACCTGCATCACTCTCCTTCTCAACGGTGTCACTTCGAATTTCTTCTTGATCTCAAGTCTTGCTTTCTCCACTTTTGCTTGAGTTTCTCTTGCTTCTTGTTCCCTTAACTTTTTTCCGGGTCTTCAAATTCTTCGGCCACTTTCTCGTACTTGCTCAACTGTTCTTGAATACCCAAACGTTAATCTTTAATGACATCTTCTTTTTTATCTTGCCAATTTTAAGTTCTTGTGCGATCGCCATTATTTCATAGCATTCCTCAAGTTTGCTCCCCACCAACTTGCGATGTCTTCGAATTAGTTGCAACAAATTGCTTGCAGCAATTTTGTTTCTGTTTTTGTTCGTCAGTTGCAGTACTTTCATTTTGTTTTGGATTCTTTTCTACTGATTTTTAACGATTGCCACTGTTGTTGTCAAGATTTTCTTCTGGCAGGGTCGACACTTTGTTGGAAGTGTTTCTCCAGATGATAAACTCACGCTTGCTACGATCAAAAACAGAACTGTTTTATTGCTTCTAACCCTCTCTCGGTAAAGATTACAAACTCTCGCCATGTGCTGTTTTCTCTGATTGATCACTTCTTGAAACAACATCTTAGAATATCCACAAACCTTGGTCCCAGGCCCCGGAGACCTTAGAGAGCGCTTGACTAGTTCACAAAATGAAAAAACAAGACAAACATTCTTAGCATTCTAATATCAGTCTACAAGTTCTCACAAGTCAAAGGTCCCATTATAAGTTCTGGTATTAAAATCGTTCTACCCATCTTGAGTACATACCTCTGACAAAAAAAAGGGACTTTGAAAAATATAAGCCCCGGGGCTTATTTTGGGAATTTTACGGTATGTTTTTCCTTCTTTCTTTATCTTGATTTTGTACCCTATAGGTCCTGCAAAGTCCAGGCCAACTACTTGGAAAGGGCCTGATCCTTCTGTACAGTCTGTTGGTAATTTTCCAGCTGGTGGGTTTGAGAAAGCGGTAACTTGGAATTTATCTCACCCATAGGATCCTCTGATAACTCTCTTTGTGAGCTGTCTTAGCCGAGGGACCCAATATTACTGACGAACAAAACTAATCGTAAGTCCCACTCCTCCATGAAGACTTAACACATGTTTATCATGGTCAGTTCTCTCTGTAAACAAGGCAGCTGGTGGTTAGTAGATAGGGTAGCTACCCTGGATTCTTCCTCTGCACTCGTGCTGACCCTCTTTACTCTTCTTCAAATTAAGTTTGACCTGATCTTCATAGAAGGTGTCTGTATTTAACCTGCTGTTTTGAGCTCTTCCTAACCAGAATTTCACTTGCTTGTCAGGCTCACATGTGGTCAATGGCCAGACAACCCGTACTTCTTTCCTTATTTTACAGTTTTGGATAAATCTTGCTTCCCATGACGTGATACGTATTGTCTGCCAGAATCCATGTTTATGTAAAACCTGGTGTTGGGTGTCCTTCATCTCTGTGGCTCCAGCAAACACTTCCTTTACTAGCTTGGCCTCTGCTTATGTCTCTTTACTTGGCTTAGTTTGCACCACTGCTGGCCACTTTTCTGGTTTAGACGGCCAGTTTGGTGCCTTCAGTGAGATTTCAAGACGCTCTTTAGCAATGGTTCTCTGCTCTGTTCTGGTATACCTTCCCTTAACATAGGGCGTGGCATTAATTTGATCGACTCTACTGGACACAAATTGTTTGTAGCTCCCTTCCTCAGGGATCCACTACAAGACTACAGTACTGTCTGTCCATCGATACGAAGAACACAGACCTCACTAGATATCCTTCAAAAGCGCTTCTTACATTGTCTAGAAGGTTGGCTGCCATGTGAGCAGAAATGAGCTCCAACTTTGGCATGGTAAGTCCTTTCTTTGCTAAGCATGCCTTTCTGCTAACAGACTCTGGTGTACACCAGATTCCTGATACATGACTGCGTACACTGCTGCTGCTGTCCCTTTCCCACTAGAATCACAGAATCTATGCAGCCTTAAAGCTTGGCCCTTTTCTTGAGCTATAGTAAGACTGCATAGGAAGTTAAGCTCACCAGACCACTTTCCTTAAATTTCTCCTATTTTGCTTTTCGTTCCTTGGGTAAAACAGCATCTCAAGGAAGGTGTCGGTTACATGCTTCTCTGAAAACCATTTTCCCTACTAAGGTTAATGGACTTCCTACCCCAGGAAGGTTATATGTTGAAGCTAAACTCTTAAGCACTTCTATCTCTGTGGCTTTTTGTCAATCACCGGAAGGGGTTACAACCAGAGTGTCCTCCACCTCATCCAAAGAAAGCCCGTGTAGTTTTTCTGCAGTGGTTTCGCCCCCAACTGTTCCTTGGCATATGTTTGGCTATCTTCTGTCAACTGATTATCTGCTTCTAGTGTGGCTCATTAGAGTTCGTCTTATATGATTGGAAACCTGCCCCTTTGAAAACCTTTATTGCAGTTCCTTTTAACTCCTACCGTTGATCAAGCATATCTTCTTCAGTGATGATATCATCAACGTAAAGACTTCTCATGATTTCCTCCACTTGCTTTGGGTATTCATTCCTTAAAGTTTCTAAATGTTGTTTCAAGGTCCCTGCAAGAAGAACCGTTGGCTGCACAAGTCCAAATAAAGCCCGTGTGAACCTCAGTCTCAACTTGTTATGAGTCTATCGCTGATCAAATGAAATCGAAATGTCTCACTTTCTGCTTCTCTAATCCACACCTGAGAGAAGGCCTGCTTAATAATGTCTCCACACAAGGCAACTGGTTTGAGAAGGTTCTGAACCAGTACACTCCAAAGCAAATTAAATTTTGACAGAGGTGGCCCAGTCTCCAAGTAATCATTCAATTAAGGGCCACCTTGGTTTGCCTTTGTTACTGTATCAAAGACAATACGCATTGTTGTACTCTGTGCTGCTTCTGGTATGACTGCTTTGTGTAGGAGAACATTCTCTTTCCCCAGAGTCTCATTGCTCACTCTCTCCACAATGCCTTTTTTCAGTTGGTTCTGGATTATTTTGTCATACTCATCTAGGTTAATGGGTACCTTTTGCAATTTCTTGATGAGGTTAGATAGTCGTGCGATTGTTAGAGGGGGTTGCATGTTCAGCTTTCGCCAGTAGACCAGTCTCCTACCACCTCTCAGGGTGGCGCACCAGTTGCTCTTGGAATTCCGCTACACCACCTATTGATTGTTGGCTGGTCTGTCCTCTAGTCCTAGTATATCTGGCTCCACAACTACTCCTGGTCTGCTGAAGAACTCCTAGTTAGGTACACACTGCTCAGGTTTGTCTCAGGTCTAGGGGACATTATGGTCCAGCCAATTGATGTGAATTCTTTCATTGATTCTCCTGGTTCCCCACTCTCGGTGCTAAATTTGTCTTACTCTTGGCATACTTGCTAGCCCCAAGCATGAAATGTATAGGCAGGTTGGGCGTGATGCCGGTGTCATCAATCTCCACGCCTTTGAGGTGTTGGTACTTGGAGATTGTAAGCACACTAGGTTCAGGACTGGCAGCAAAGTTCCCTTGTCCACTTGCTCAGGGCAGTGGGTTAGCTAAAAACTCCGTGTATGTTAGAGACTTGGACCTTGTACATTTCTATCTTCTGACTTGTTCACGTCATTATTTTTTCAATTCTCTGGTACTCTCTTTGATGTGCTGTTCAGTTTGCTAATGAGTGCCGCTGATGTATAGGAGCTCCCATGTCCAATAAAGCGCTACACCTAATTCCATCCACTCTTACCACAACTGCAAGGTACACCACTTGACCTCCACCTTTTGCTAGCATCAGCTGGTTTGAAAGCTTATCACAAATCGAACTGTGGTGCTTCCTATTACACATCTGGCAAGAAGTGGTGCATCTGCACTCTGTCGCTGTATGCCTGGTGTGAGTACAGTTTAAACACAACTTATTGTCTGACAAGTACCTCCTTCTGTCGGCTACCCTTTTAGTCTTGTCATAATCAACTGATTTATGTTCCTCAGACTTACAGTAAACACAACCCCTATGATTTCCACCCGCTTGTTTAGCTTGAAACAATGGGTCTTTTCCCTTGTCACGTCTCCCAGGGTGGCCATCCAAGGGTACTGATTTCCTCTCACACCCATTGTCTTAAGGCTTCTTCTAGTTGAGGGAACCTCCACTTCTTCCAGTTATTATCCATCCTCACTAGATCAGCTCTCATGCCTGGTAGTTTATCTAGGGTAAGTCTAACATACCCTCTAATATCTTTGTCCTTACCCATGGACTCTAAGGTTTGGATATTGGTAACCAGTTTCTTATAGAACTCATCAATTCTTGTTGGATTAGTCCCTGTGATAACTGGCAATCATACTATTCACTGGATGTGAGGATGAGCTACTTTCCTTAGCTTTGCATATTTGGTCATGAGAATGTTCTTAGCTCGTGTGTATCCCTCACTGTTAAAGGGCAACCCATCGATGACAACTCTAACGCTCGCTAATAGTAGTTCTTTCCAGTAGTAGTTTGGCAACTTGACCAATGTCTGATTTGTCTATTGTCACTTCAAACTGTCCTCAAAACCTTTGCCAATCTAGATGCCTCCAATGGAATTTCGTTATTACAAGTTTTGGTAGTTTAACGTTTAGTTTACCTCCGTTACTGGACTTTTTGATGGTTTTTGCTTCGAATTTCTCCTTTTGTTCCAGCTCTTGTAATTCTTCGAGCACTTTTTCTTACTTGGCCAACTCTTCTCGAATACCCAAACTCCAATCTTTTATCACATCTTCTTTGTCACCTCGTCCAATTTTAAGTTCTTTGACAATCCCTTTTATCTCATGGCATTCCTCCTCTTTGCTCTCCATAAACTTGCGATGTCTTTGAATCGGTGTTAACAAATTTCTTCCAGCAATCTTGTTTGTGTTTTTGTTCGCCAGCTGCAGTACTTTCGGTCTGTTTTGGATTGTTTTTGCAACGCCAGGTGGACAGCTCTTGGTTAAGCTGCAAGCTAATAACAAAATATACGATTTTCGCTTTTTCTTTGTCTTGAGTTTGTACCCTATTGGTCCTGCAAAGTCTAGGCCAACTACTCGGAAAGGGGCTGATCCTTCTGTCCTGTCTGTTGGCAATTTTATAGCTGGTGGGTTTGAGAGAGCGGTAACTTGGAATTTCTTGCACCCATAGCATCCTCTGATAACTGTCTTTGTGAGCTGTCTTATCCGAGGTACCCAATGTTGTTGACAAACATTGACTTTGCACTTGTTTATCATGGACAATTCTCTCGGTTAACAAGGCATCTGGTGGTAAGTAGATAGAGTAGCTTCCCTGGATTCTTCCTCTACACTCGTACAGACCCTCTTCGTTCTTCTCCAAAACCTGGTGTAGGTTACCCTCCATCTCTGTGGCCCCAGCAAACACTTTCTTTACTAGCTTAGCCTCGGCTTCTTTCTCTTTACTTCGATTAGCTTGCACCACCGCTGGCCACATTTCTGGGTTAAACAGGCAGTATGGTCCCTTAAGCCAGATTTTTAACGTTCTCTAGACATGGTGCCTCTGCTCTGTTTCCGTATACCTCCACTTCACATAGGCCGTGGTATTAATTTAAGTAAGAACTCCATTGGCCACAAATTGTTTGTAGCTCCCTTGACCAGTGATCCAATGCAAAACTACAGTACTGTCTGTCCATCCATACACAGACCTCACTACATATCTTTCCAAAGCCCTTCTCACATTGTCTACAATGTTGCATGCAATGTGAGCAGAAATATGTTCCAACCTTGGCATGGTAAGTCCTTTCTTTGCTAACCTTGCCTTTCTGCTAACACTCCCTGGTGCATACCAGATTCTCGATACATAACTGCATACACTGCTGCTGCTGTCCCTTTCCCAGTAGAATCACAGAATATATGCAACTCTAAAGCTTGGCCCTTTTCTTGAGTTATAGTTAAACAGATAACACCGTCTTTCCCCTTGAGTCTCACTGCTCACTCTCTCCGCAATATGCTTTTTCAGTTGGGTCTAGATTATTTTCTCATATGCCTCTAGGTCACTGGGTACCTTCTGCAATTTTTTCGTGAGGTTAGATAGTGGTGCAGTTGTTGGGGATGGGTGAATGTCCAGCTTTTCACAGTAGACCAGTCTCGTACCACCCCTCAGGGTCGCGCAACAGTTACTCTTGGAATTCGCTATACACCACCCTTTGATCACCAGCTGGTCTGTCCTCTAGTCCCAGTACATACAGGCTGCACAGCTACTCGTAGTCTGATGAAGAACTCCTAGTTAGGTACACACTGCTAAGGTTGTATCAGCTCAATCGTACATTATGGTCCAGCCAATTGATGTGATTTCTTGTATTGGTTCTCCTCGCTCCCCACCCTTGGTGCTAAATTTATCTTAATCTTGGCATACTCGCTAGCCCCGAGGATCACCTGTATAGGCAGCTCGGGCTTGATGTTGGTGTCATCAATCTCCACGCCCTTGAGTTATTGGTATTTGGAGATTATATCCACATTGGGTTTGGGATAGTTAGCAAAGTTGCCTTGTCTACTTTGCTGAAAACTCCTTTAATCTTAGAAACTTGGACCGTGAACATTTCTCTCTGCCGACTTGTTCACGTCATCATTATTTCGATTCTTTTATACTCTCTTCGAGCTTCCTTTCTGTTCAGTTTGCTAATGAGTGTCACTAATGCATAGGAGCTTCCAGCTTTTGTGTCTATTTAAGAGGCAGACCTAATTTCATCCACTTTTACAACAACTACGGGGTACACCACTTGATCACCACCTGTTGGTTTGAAAGGTCATCACAAATCAATCTATTACACCTCTGGCAAGCAATAGTGCATCTGCATTCTGCCGCTCTATGCCTAGTGCTAGTACAGTTAAAACACAACTTATTGTCTGATATCTCCAGCTGTCACTGTGAGCTAACTGATTTATGTTCCTCAGACTTATAGTTAACACAACCACTGGGTCTGCCTTCTTGTCACGTCTCCCAGGGTTGCCATCCAGGGGGACTGAGTTCCTCTCGCTCTTATTTTCTTAAGGCTTTTGCTAATTGCGGGAACCTCTTCTCTCGCTAGTTATCATCCAGGCTCTCTAGATCAGATCTTATGCCTGGTAGTTTAGCTAGGGTAAGTCCAGCATACCCTCTAATATCTTTCTTCTTACCCATGGACTCTAAGGTTTGGATATTGGTAACCAGGTTCTCATAGAACTCATTTAGTGTTGTTGGGTTAGTCCCTGTGATAACTGGCTATCATATTATGCACTGGATTTGAGCATTAGCTACTTCCCTTGTTTTTCAGATTTGGTCATGAGAATGGTCTTTGCTCGTTTGTATCCCTCACTGTTAAAGGGTAACCCATCCATGACAGTGCCAACTCTTGGTACAAGTAGTTTTCTGAAGTATGAGAATTTGGCAACTTGACCAATGTTTGATTTGTCTTTTTCGGGTTTAAACTGTTCCCAAAACCTTTTCGAATCTAGGTGCATCCCCTGGAATTTCCTTATCACAAGTTTGGGTAGTTTAATTTTTAGTTTACCTACATCACTCTCCTTTTTGACGGTTTTCACTTAGAATTTCTTCTTGGTCTCAAGTCTCGCTTTTCCTCTTTTTCTTTAGTTCTTGTGCTTCTTGTTGCCTTAACTTTTGTTCCACTTTTTCTTACTTGCCCAACTCTGCTCAAATATACCACCTCTTGATCGCCGGGTAGTCTATCGTCTAATCCCAGCACAGAAAGGCTGCCCAACTTCTCGTAGTCTGATGAAGAACTCCTAGTGAGGTACACACTGCTCAGGTTTGTCTCAGCTCAAGGGGACATTATGGTCTTGCCAATTGATGTGAATTCTTCTATTGGTTCTCCTTGCTCCCCACCCTTGATGCTAAATTTGTCTTTATCTTGGTATAGTCGCTTTCCCCGAGGTTTACCTGTATAGGGAGCTTGGGCTTAATATCAGTGTCATCAATCTCCATGCCCTTGCGGTGTTGGTTCTTGGCTCTATGCCAAGTGCCAGTATAGTTAAACACAACTTATTGTCTGACAAGTACCTCCACCTGTCGGCTGCCCCTTTAATATTGTCAAATTTAAGTCTAGGGTCTCCTTCATCTCTGTGGCCCCACGAAACAATTCCTTTACTAGCTTGGCCTCTGCTTTCATTTCTTTACTTTGCTTAGTTTGCACCATCACTGGCCATATTTCTGGTTTAGACAACCGGTTTTGTCCCTTCAGCCAGATTTCATGATGTTCTCTAGACAGGTTGCCTGTTCTCTGTTCCCAAATACCTCCACTTAACATAGGCCGTGGTATTAATTTGAGCAACTCAAGGGTAGCTCCCTTGGCCAGCGATTTAATGCAAGACTACTGTACTGTCTGTCCATCCATACACAGCCCTCATCACATATCCTTCCAAAGCACCTCTTATATTGTCTACAAGAGTGGCTGTCATGTGAGCAGAAATGAGCTCTGACCTTGGCATGGTCAGTTTTTTCTTTACTAACTGTGCCTTTGCTGCTAGAAGACCCTAGTGCATACCAGATTGTTGATACATGACTGCGTACACTGCTGCTGCTGTCCCTTTCCCACTAGAATCACAGAATGCATGCAGGTCTAAAGCTTGGATCAGGTCTTGATCTGTAGTAAGACTTTGTGGGAATCTAAGCTCACCAGGCCACTTTCCCTTAAAGTTCTCCTATTTTGCTTTTAGTCCCTTGGGTAACATTGCATCCCAAGGAAGATGTTGGTCACATGCTTTTCTGAAAACCAATTTCCCTACCAAGGTTACAGGACTTGCAACCCCAAGAGGGTAATATATTGGAGCTAAACTCCTTAGCACTTCTCTCTTTGTGGCTTGGTGTGAATCACCGGAAAAAGTCATAGCCAGAGTTTCCTACACCGGAGCCTGAGTAGTTTTGCTTCATTTGTTTTCACCCCCAACTTATTCTTGGCATATGTCTGGCTGTCTTCTGTCTACTTATTACCTGCTTCCGAATCTAGTACATGAGACTTCCACTTATGCAACTCGAAACGTGCGCCTTAAAAAACCTCTATTGCAGTTCTTCTCCACTCTTGCACTTGATCAACCGTATCTTCTGCAGTGATGGTGTCATCAACATAAAGACTTCTCATGATTTCCTCCACACACTCTTTGGGTATTCAGTTCTTGAAGTTTCTATAAATGTTGTTTCAAGGTCGCTGCCAGCGTGAACCTCAAAGTCTCAACTTGTGAAGAGTTTTTATCCCTTATCCAATGAAATCTAAATGTGTCACGATCTGCTTCTCTAATCCGCTCCTGCAAGAGGGCTTGCTTAATAATGTCTCCACACAAGGCAACTGGTTTGAGACGGTTCCAAGCAAATTTTGTAGAGGTGGCCAGTCTCTGAGCAATTGTCAATGAAGGGCCACCTTGGTTTGCCTTAGCTAATGCATCAAATACAATACGCATTTTAGTACTCTGTGCTGCTTCTCCTATGACCGCTTTTGTTTGTCTTTCCCCTTGAGTCTCATCGCTAACTCCTTTCAGTTGGTCGTGGATACTGATGTAGGCGATAAAGTACCTCCCGCAATTTCTTCACTAGGTTAGATAGTTGGCGAGACTGCTTTTATGTGTGTTAGGGAAGGGTGGACGGTAAGCTTTCCACAGTAGACCAGGTCTCGTACTACCCCTCAGGGTGGCGCACCATTTGGTCTTGGAATCTGCTATACAGCACCTGTTGATCGCCATCTGGTTTGTCCTCTAGTCCCAGTACATAAAGGCTGCACAACTACTCGTAGTCTGATGAAGATTTCCTAGTTAGGTACACACTGCTCAGGTTTGTATCAGCTCCAGGGTACATTATGGTCGAGCCAATTGATATGAATTCTTGTATTTGTTCTTCTGGCTCCTCACCCTTGATGCTAAATTTGTCTTAATCTTGGCATACTCGCTAGCCTCTAGGATCAAGTCTCTAGGCAGCTCGGGTTTGATGTCGGTGTCATCAATTTCCACGCCGTTGAGGTGTTGGTACTCTGTGATTATATCCACATTTGGTTCGAGATAGTTAGCAAAGTTCCCTTTTCCACTTTGCTCAGGGTAGTGGCCAAGCTGAAAATTCCTCAAATGTTAGAGACATGGACCTTGTACATTTCTATCTTCTGAGTTGTGCACGTCATCATCATTTCAATTCTCTTATATTCTCTTCGATCTTGCTTTCTGTTCAGTTCGTTAAAGAGTGGTGCTGATGCATAGGAGCTTCCAACTCTGCTGTCCAATAAAGCTCTACACCTAATTCCAACCACTTGAACCTCAATTACTTGGGTACATCACTTGACCAGCATCAGCTGGTTTGAAAGCTTATCATGAATCGAACTATGGTGCTTCCCATTACCCTTCTGGCAAGTAGTAGTGCATCTGCATTCTGCCGCTCTATGCCTAATGCCAGTACTGTTAATCACAACTTATTGTCTGACAAGTACCTCCTTCCATCGGTTACCTCTTTAATGTTGTGACAGTCAACTGATTTATGTTCCTCAGACTTACAGTAAACACAACCCCTGTGGTTTCCACCCTCTTGTCTAGCTTGAAGCAATGGGTCTTTTCCCTTGTCACGTCTCCCAAGGTTGCCGTCCTGGGGGACTGAGTTCCTCTCACAGTCACATCCATTTTCATAAGGCTTCTACTAATGGCGGGAACCTCCTCTTCTGCGAGGTATCATCCAGCCTCACTAGATTAGCTCACATGCCTCGTAGTTTATATATGTTAAGTCTAACATACCCTCTCTCCTTACCCATGGATTCTAAGGTTTGGACACTGGTAATCAGTTTCTCATGGGACTCATTAATTCTTTTTGGGTTAGTCTCTGTGATAACTGATAATCCCATTTTATACTGGATGTGATCATTAGCTACTTCCCTTGGTTTTGCATATTTGGTTCTTAGAATTTTATTAGCGGGTGTGTATTCCTCACTGTTAAAGGGCAAGCCATCGGTGACTGCTCTAACAAGGTACAGGTAGTTCTTTCAAGTATGAGAATTTGGCAACTTGACCAATGTTTGGTTTGTCTATTTCCGCTTCAAACTGTCCCCAAAACCTTTTCCAATCTAGATGCTTCCCCTGGAATTTCGTTATCACAAGTTTGGGTAGTTCTTCATCTCAAGTCTCGCATTTTCCTCTCTCTCCAGAGTTTGTCTTGCCTCTTATTCCCTTTATTTTTGTTCCAGCTCTTCTAATTCTTCGACCACGTTGTCGTTCTTACCGAACTCTGGTTGAATTCGCGAACTCCAATCTTTAATGACATCTTTTTCGTCACCTCGACCAATTTTGAGTCCTTGTACAATCGCTTTTGTTTATTGCATTCTTCAACTTTGCTCTCAATAAACTTGCAATGTCTTTGCATCGGTTTCAACAAATTGCTTCCCGCAATCTTGTTTGTGTTTTCGTTTGTCAGTTGCGGTACTTTTATTTTGTTTTGAGTTGTTTTCTCCTGATTTTCGACAGTGTTCGCTGTTGTTGTCATGATTTTGTCTAGGCAAGTTCGCCACTTTGTCCGAACTGTTTCTCCAGACGATAAACTCACTCTGTCTCGCTACGATCAAGAATGGAACCGTTTTAATGCTTCTAACCCTCTCTCGTTAACGATTAGAAACTCTCGCCGTGTGCTTTTTGTCCTGATCGATCACTTGTTGAAACGACATCTTATAATATCCATTAACCTGGCTCCCAGGCCCCGATGACCTTAGAGAGTGCTTGACTAGTTGACAAAGTGAAAAAACACGAACAAATATTCTTAACATTCTAATATCAGTCTACGAATTCTCACAGGTTAAAAGTCCTATTATTAGTTCTGGTATTGAAATCCTTCTACCGTGTCTTGAGTACGTACCTCTGTATGCGTAAAACAAGTTTTTATACCCCATTAAAACTTCTGGCACCCTGGGTAAGAGCTGTTAGACTCGGATCAAAGCATGAATTTTTTGTGAGACAAACTAAATTGTGTTTGGAGACATCAAACTTGACATTACTTTGGATCCACAGAAACATTCTGCTTTGGCTAAAGTGGGTGAATAGAATATGTTTTACCACCCTAGTGAACCGCTTCGCTGCGGCAACAAAAGTTCGCTGTTATACGAATAAATCTTCGTGGGGTGGCCTTTTCTCATGTTAAACCGTTTGAGATGCTCTGATGAACTCAGCTGTTTGGTTTGGCAACAAATCTGGGTGGACAGCTCTGGTTAAGTTGAAAGGAAATAACAAAATATATGCTTTTCTTTCTTTCTTTGTCTTGAGTTTGTACCCTATAGGTCCAGCAAAGTCCAGGCTACAAGGGGCTCGTCCTTTTGTCCTGTCTGTCGTGGCATTAATTTGAGAACCTCTATTGGACACAAATTGTTTCTAGCTCCCTTAATCAGCGATCCAAAAAAGACCACTGTACTGTCTGTCTATCCATACACGGACTTCACTACATATCCTTTCAAAGCGCCTCTTATGTTGTCTACAAGGTTGGCTGCTTTGTGAGTAGAAATGAGCTCCAACCTCGGCGTGGTAAATTCTTTCTTTGCAAACCGTACCTTTGCTGCTAACAGACACTCGGTGCATACCAGGTGCTTGATACATGACTGTGTACACTGCTGCTGCTGTCCCTTTCCCACTAGAATCACAGAATGCATGCAGGTCGAAAGCTTAGACCGGCTCTTGAGCTATAGTTATACTGCGTGGGAATTTAAGTTCACCTCACCACTATCCTTTAAATATCTCCTATTGTGCTTTCACTTCCTTGGGTAAATCAGCATCCCAAGGAAGGTCTCGATCACATCCTTCTCCAAAAACCATTTTTCTTTTCAAAGTTACGCGACTTGCTACTCTAAGAGGTTCATATATTGAAGCTAAACTCCTTAGGTCCCAGCCAGAGTGTCCGCCACCTTATCCCAAGGGAGCGGAAGTAGTTTTGCTTCGTTGGTTTTCACCCCCAACTGTTTCTTGTCATATGTCTGGCTACCTTCTGTCGACTGATTATCTGCTTCAAGTTCTGGTACTTTAGAGTTCCACTTATACAATTCGAAACCTGCACCTTTAACAACCTCTATTGCAGTGCCTTTCAGCTCATACACTTGATCAATTATATCTTCCTTAGTGATAATGTCATTAGCAGAAAAACTGCTCATGACTTCCTTCACATGTTTTGGGTATTTAGTTCTTTAAGTTTCTAAATATTGTTTCAAGGTCCCTTCAATAAGAAACGGCGACTGGAGAAGTCCAATAAACCACACGTGAACCTCAAAGTCTCAACTTGTGAAAGTTTTTATCCCTTATCCAATGAAATCTAAATGTGTCACGATCTGCTTCTCTAATCCGCTCCTGCAAGAAGGCCTGCTTAATAATGTCTCCACACAAGGCAACTGGTTTGAAACGGTTCCAAGCAAATTTTGTAGAGGTGGCCCTTTCTCTAAGCAATCGTTGAATGAAGGGCCACCATAGTTTGCCTTAGCTAATGCATCAAAGACAATACGCATTTTGGTACTCTGTGCTGCTTCTCTAATGACTGCTTTGTGTAGGAGATGACATTCTCTTTCCCCTTGAGTCTCCTCGCTCACTCTCTCCATAATACCTTGTTTAAGTTGGTTCTGAATTATTTTGTCATGCTCATCTCTCTCAGTGAAGATTACAAACTCCCGTCATGTGCTTTTTGCGCTGATCGATTACTTCTTAAAACAACATCCTATAATATCCATAAACCTGGCTCCCAGGCCCCAATGACCTTAGAGAGTACCTAACTAGTTCACAAAGTGAAGAAAAAAAAAACGAACAAAGATTCTTATCATCCTAATATCAGTCTATGAATTCTCACAGGTTAAAGGTCCTATTATTAGTTCTGGTATCGAAATCCTTCTACCCTGTCTTGAGTACGTACCTCAGTACGCGTAAAACAATTTTTTTACCCCGATGAAACTTGTGGCACCCAGGGTAGAAGTTGTTAGACTCAGGTCAAAGCATGAGTTTCTTTGGGAGACGAACCAAAGTGCGCTTGGAATTGACCTTAACTGAATTTGTTTGACTTGTTGGAGGCGTTAAACTTGACATTACTTTGGATCCACTGAAACATTCTACTCCGGCTAAAACGGATGAATACAACATGTTTTAGCACCCCATTCAACTACTTCACTGGGGCAACAAAAGTTTGCCTGTTATACGAATAAATCTTCCCTGGGCTGGTCCTTTCTTGTGAGGGACCAGTTGAGATGCTTGACGAACTCTTCAGCTGTTCGGTTTGGCAGAAACTTCAGGGGGACAGCTCTGTTTAAGCTGGAAGCAAATAACAAAATATATGCTTTTCCCTCTTTCTTTTCTTAAATTTGTATCCTATAGGTCCTACAAAGTCCAGGCCAACTACTTGGAAAGAGGCTAATCCTTCTGTCCTGTCTGTTGGTGGTTTTCCAGCAGGTGGGTTTGAGAAAGCAGTAACTTGGAATTTCTTGCACCCATAGCATCCTCTGATAACTCTCTTTGTGATCTGTCTTAGCTGAGGCACCCAATATTGTTGACGAACAAGACTCATCTTAAGTCGCACTGCCCCATGACGACTTTGCACATGTTTTATAATGAGCAGTTGTCTCTGTTAACAAGGTATCCGGTGGTAAGTAGATAGCGTAGCTTCCCTGGATTCTTCCTCTACACTACTACAGACCCTCTTCATTCTTCTGCAAATTAAATTTGAGCTAATCTTCATGGAACGTGTCTGTGTCTAACCTTGCTTGTCAGTCTCGCGTGTGGTCAATGGACCAGACAACCGGTACTTCTTGCCTTTCTTACAGTTTTGGGTACATCTTGCTACCTATGCTAGATACGTATCGTCTGCCAGAATTCATGTTTCTCTTAAACCTGGTGCAGGGTGTCCTTCATCGCTGTGGCCACAGCAAACACTTCCTTTACTAGCTTGGCTTTTGCCTTTGTCTCTTTACTAGGCTAAGTTTGCACCACCTCTGGTCACATTTCTGCTTTAGATGGCCAGTTTGGTCAATTCAGCCAGATTTCAAGACTCTCTCTTGACAGGGTGCCTCTGCTCTGTTTCCTATTACCTCCACTTCGTCGACTGATTATCTGGTTCAAGTTCTGGTACATCAGAGTTCTACTTATGCAATTCGAAACCTGCCCCTTTAAAAACCTCTATTGCAGTTCGTTTTAGCTTATGTACTTGATGAACCGTATCTTCTCCAGTGACGATGTCATCCACATAAAGACTTCTCATGATTTCCTCCACGTGAATTGGGTATTCAGTTCTCTAAGTTTGTAAATGTTGTTTCAAGGTCCCTGCAAGAAGCAATGCCGACTGCACAAGTCCATATAAAGCCCGCTTGAACCTGAAAGTCTGAACTTGAGAAGAGTCTTTAGCCCTTATCCAATGAAATCGAAAGGTGTCACGATCTGCTTCTCTAAGCGGCACCTGCAAGAAGGCCTGCTTAATAATGTCTCCACACAAGGTAACTGGTTTGAGACGGTTCCTAACCATCACACTCCAGAGCAAATTTTATAGAGCTGGCCCAGTCTCAAAGCAATCTTTCATTGAAGGGCCACGTTGGTTTACCTTAGCTAATCCATCAAAGACAATACGCATTTTGGTACTCTGTGCTGCTTCTCTTATGACTGCTTTGTTTAGGAGATAACATTCTCTTTCCCCTTGAGTCTCATCGCTCACTCTCTCCACAATACCTTGTTTCAGTTGGTTCTGGATTATTTTGTCATACTCATCTAGGTGACTGGGTACCTTTTGCAGTTTCTTGATGAGGTTAGATAGTCGTGCGAGGATGCCTTTTTGATTGTCAGTGGGAGGTGAATGTCCAGCTTTCCGCAGTAGACCAGTCTCGTACCAACCGTCATGGTGGTGTACCCGTTGCTGTTGGAATTCGCTCTACACCACCTGTTGATCGCCGGTTAGTCTGTGCTCGAGTCTTAGTTCATCAAGGCTGCATCATAGTTTGATGAAGAACTCCTAGTTAGGTACACATTGCTTGGGTTTGTTTCAGCTCCAGGGGACATTATGGTCCAGCGGATTGATGTGAATTCTGCGATAGGTTCTCCTAGCTTCCCACCCATGATGCTAAATTTGTCTTAATCTTGACATACGTGCTAGCCCCGAGGATCACGTGTCGTGTAAAGGAAGTTCGGGCTTGATGTCGGTGTCAGCAATCTCCACGCCCTTTAGGAGTAGGTACTTGGAGCTGATATCCACATCGGGTTCAGGATAGTTAGCAAAGTTCCCATTTCCATTTTACTCTGGGTAGTGGGCAAGCTCAAAACTCATTCACTGGTAGAGATTTGGACCTTGTACATTTCTATCTCCTGACTTGTCCAAGTTATCATCATTTCAATTCTCTTATATTTTCTTTGATCTGGGTTTCTGTTCAGTTTGCTAATGAGTGCTGCTGATGCATCGGAGCTTCCAGCTTCTATGTTCAATAAAGCGCTACACCTTATTCCATCTACTTCTACCACAACTACTGGGTACTCCGCTTGACCTCCACCTATTGCTAGCATCAGCTGGTTTGAAAGCTTATAACAAATTGAACTATTGTGCTTCCTATTACACCTCTGGCAGGTGGTAGTGGATCTATATTCCACCGATCTATGCCTAGTGCCAGTTCAGTTGAACACAACTTATTGTCTGACAAGTACCTCCTCCTGTCAGCTCCCCCTTTAATCTAGTCACAGTCAATTTATCTATGTTCCGTAGACTTACAGTAAACAAACCTCCTATGCTTTCCACCCTCCTATTTAGTTTGAAGGAATAGGTCTCTTTCCTTGTTACGTCTCCTAGGGTTGCAAACCAGGGGGTCCAAGTTCCTCTTGCACCCATTTTCTTAAGGCTTCTGCTAATTGCGGGAACCTCCACTCCTGCCAGTTATCATCCAGCCTCACTAGATCAGCTCTTATGCCTGATAGTTTTAGCTAGGGTAAGTCTAACATACCCTCTAATATCTTTCTTCTTACCTATGGACTCTAGGGTTTGGATATTGGTAACCAGTTTCTCATAGATCTCATTAATTCTTGTTGGGTTAGTTCCTGTGATAGCTGGCAATCCTATTATGCAATGGATGTGAGTAGCCACTTCCTTTGGCTTTGCATATTTGGTCATGAGAATGTTCTTAGCTGGTGTGTATCCCTCACTGTTAAAAGGCAACCCATCGATGACAGCTCTAACTCTTGATACAAGTAGTCCTTTCAAGCACGAGGGTTTGGCAAGTTCAGCAATGTCTGATTTTTCTATTATCGCTTCAAACTGCCCCTAAAGCCTTTGCTAATGTAGGTGCGTCCTGTTGCCTGAACTTTTGTTCCATGTTTTAAAATTGTTTGACCACTTTCTCATACTTGCCCAACTCTGCTTGAATACCCGAAGATATGTCATCTTTAATGACATCTTCTTTGACACCTCGTCCAATTTTAAGTGCCTTTATTTCGCTTTTATTTCATGGCACTCCTCAATTTTGCTCTCTGTAAAATTGCCATGTCTGAGTCGGTTTCAACAAATTGCTCCCAACAATTTTTTTTGTGGTTTTGTTTGTCAGCTGCAGGACTTTCAGTTTGTTTTGGATTGTTTTCTCCTAATTTTCGACGGTTGCCTCTGTTGTTGTCATGATTTCGTCCTGGCAGGGTCGCCACTTTGTCTTAACTGTTTCTTCAGATGATAAACTCACGGTCGCTACGTTCAACTGATCAACTTTGGATGCGTGTCACCCTTTCTCCATTTCCGCTTTTAAGTGCCCCCAAAACCTTTGCCAATCTAGGTATTTCCCCTGGAATTTCGCTATCACAAGTTTGGGTAGTGTAGTATTTGGTTTACCTGCATTACCCTCCGTCTCGACGGTTTTCGCTTCTAATTTTCTCTCGATCTCAAGTCTCACTTTCTCCTCTCTTTCCTGAGTTTCTTCATGCTTCATGTTCTCTTAACTTTTGTTCCAACTCTTCTAAGTCTTCGACCGCCTTCTCGTACTTGCCCAACTCTGCTAGAATACCCGAACTCCAGTCTGTTATGACATCTTCTTCACGTTGTCTAGTTTTAAGTTCTTGTACAATTGCTTTTATTGCATGGCATTCCTCCTCTTTGCTCTGCTTAAACTTGCGATGTCTTTAACGTGGGTTTCAACAATTTGCTTCCAGCAATTTTGTTTGTGTTCTAGTTCGTCAGCTGCAGTACTTTTAATTTGTTGTGGATTGTTTGCTCCTGAGTTTTGTCGGTTGCCGCTGTTGTTGTCGTGATTTTGTGCTGGTAGGCTCGCCACTTTGTCTTAACTGTTTCTCCAGACGATAAACTTACGCTCGCTACGATCAAAAACAGAACTGTTTTAATGCTTGTAACCCTCTCTTGGTAAAGATTACAAACTCTCGCCACGTGCTCGATCACTTCTTGAAACGACATCCCATAATATCCATAAAGCTGGCTCCCAAGTGACCGATGACCTTAGAGAGCGCCTGATCAGTTCACAAAGTGAAAACACAGGAACAAACGTTATTAACATCCTAATATCAGTCTTTGAATTGTTACAGGTCAAAGGTTCAATTGTAAGTTCTAGTATTAAAATTCTTCTATCTCGTCTTGAGTATCCCTCTGTTTAGGGAAAACTTGTTTTCTACCCCGATTAAACTTCTGGCACCCAGGGTAGGAGCTGTTAGACTCAGGTCAAAGCATGAATTTTTTTGTGAGACGAACTAAATTGCACTTGGAATTGACCTTAACTGAGTTTGTTTGACTTGACGTCAAACTTGACACAACTTTGGATCCACTGAAGCATACTACTCTGGCTGAAGCAGATGAATAGAACATGTTTTACCACCCCATTCAACCACTTCGCAGGGGCGACAAAAGTTCGCCTGTTATACGAATAAACCTTCCTTTGGTGGCCTTTTCTCGTGATGAACGGTTTGAGATGCTTAATGAACTCCTCAGCTGTTTGGTTTGGCAGCAACTCCAGGTGGACAGCTTTGGTTACGCTGCGAGCAAATAACAAAATATATGCTTTCGTTCTTTCTTTGTCTTGATTTTGTATACTTGGAAAGGGGTGATCCTTCTGTCCTGTCTGTTTCCAATTTTTTCGCTGTTGGGTGTGAGAAAGCGGTAACTTGGAATTTCTTGCACCCATAGCATCCATTGACACTGTTGGAAAGCTTTCCGTTGGAAACAAAAATTCTGCCAGTTTGTAGCTGTTAGGTGTCAAATGCGACAACAATAATTACAACAACAAAACGTTATTAATAAACATGTAATAATACAGAACCATGTGTACAAAATATGAAATAGGGATAGCAAGGATAAAGAAAGCCTAGGTAATCGAGCCTCTGATTGTCTTCTTGAATCAGTTGTGGATATTTAATGTTTTTTTTTTGGTTTTCAGAGCAATCACCAACTTGTGGACACGAATGCCCATGGCACCGAGAAAATCGAGTCATTTGCTGGTGATTCCAAGTCGTTTGATACTTACACAGAAGAATGTTCAGGCAGCATGACGCAGAAAGATGTTCTGATTAGAAAGCTGAAAGATGACCTGGAGCACGCACGCAAACAGCAGCAACAAACTGCAAGGGAGTTACGAGATTCTGAGCTGTCTATAGCTCGCCTTCAAGGGCAGATTGGAAAACTAAGGGACGAGCAATCGTTGAAACGGTCCGACGTAGCTGCCAAAGACCATACTTTGCGAGCTATGGAAAAACAGCACATGGACAGCAAAGTTAAGGTTGGTTGACTCAAAGCTCTTTTTTCTGGCTTCTAGGCTACGTTCACAAAAGACCGGACGAATGTTTGACCAGTCGAAAATGCTTTCGTTGAGGTGATCCATTCACGCGCAACCTCTTTAACCGTTCGAAAATTTAGGTGCTTAGCTGTTCACTGTTTCGTGTGAACAGAGCAAAAATATTGATTGCTCCGTGTAAATGAAGAGTCCATTCAAATTTTCAGCCGGTAGAAGACTTGTTCAGTGTCATGTGAAGGTACATGTAGCCCGAGTGTCTATTAATTTTGGGGTACTACGTTTTTTGAGGGCAGATACGGGTCTGTTTACTTAAAGATAGCCTTAAACCCTGACCCAGCTACAGTTAGGGACAAAAGTGTTGAGACACTTCTATAAAAAGGCCCCTTTTTAAATAGTAGACATAACCGTCCCCTCACCCTGTGTACCTCTACCCCCTCCCCCCAAGAATCAATTTTTTTTATTTTAGACCTTCAAGTCTTTCTTTTACTAGAAATAACTTTGAGGGGGGGTGGGGGATTTACGGCGTTTAAATAGAATGAAGTAATGAATGAAATTGCTGATAAAAGCACCCGTCTTAGACAAGTGTGTCAACTAAGTTTGTCCCTGATTGAAGGCCCTGGGTATGATCCAAGATGAGAGACCTATTGTTAGCTTCCTATATTTACCACTGGAAAGTTGTAAAGGGTTTCAAAAGAGGTTACAGTAACATATTAACCTTGATTTACCTCCGGCTGTCTTTATTGAACAAAGGTGAGTGGAAAGCAAATGCCAGAAACAAATAAAATAAATCAAGTTGAGACGGAATCCATCAGGAAATTAAGTAATTTTAATCTTCAGTGGGCAAAAACCTTGTACCAATGTACCAGAATATTTTAAGCCATATCACATTATTTTATTGCACTTTTCAAGGGCTATAGGTGTAATTTGTTTTCTGTAATAACACCAAAGACAATTTCTCATGGGAGCCCGAGAGAATAAATTTCAAATATCACAGGAACTGATAAAAGACGGTAAAATCATCATCCGTAAGATTTCATTTTGTGAAATTTGAAGCTTCTGAAGTTTGTTTTTATATAACGCTTATAATGATCCAGTTTTTTTTTTGTGCCTGTGACGCAGTCTAGGAACGATCGTGTGCTTCAGTTTCTGAACTTATTTCCTTTTGTTTGTCTGCCTTTTTTTTCAGGTGGCGAGACTTCAAGAAGAAAATCGTGAACTTAAGAGCAAAATTCAGTCGTTAACAGACTCCGGCGCCGGGATCCCTCTTGATCTGTCCCGCGAGTTTGAGCAGAGAGTGAAGCGGTTAGAGGCTGAACTGGAAGTTGTCGAGGATCAGCGACGTAAAGCTACACAGGAGGTGGTGAAACTACAGAGTCAGCTTAGCGAAAGCCAACATGCTGCCAGGGGGCACAAAGAAGTTCTAGTTAGCGAGGTTAGTTGCAGTCCTTGTGCGCTTTCCATTCAACAAAAATTCCGGTTTCAAATTTTGGATTTTCTACATGATTATTGGAACGCTACATTCCGGTTGTATAGACCCGATCCAAGCCACCGCGCATTTGGTTATTATACTTGAAGGTGGGATACAGAAGAGCGATACTGGAACAACAATTTTGTCAAATGGAAAGGGAAATTTCGGTGCTACCAACCGAACTGACCGGACGGGTCGAAGTGTACCACCATCAAATATTCCGGTCGAACCGAACCGAAATGGTCCGTTTCATTTGGTTTCTAAGCATCCCTTGTTAAATCGAATAGCCACTGATCTAAGCAGACAGTAGTTAAGTGTGGCATAAACTGTGGACAGGCACTTTTGTGTGGAAACGACTGTTTTCAAGCTGCGAAGTCCCAAGACGTGCTTTGCGTCGGCTCCTCCGCCACCTATATTATAGCGCAAAACCCAACGCAAAACCTAAATAAGAGAGGAGCTTGAAACTTCATGTATTGTGCGAAGCTTCAAACGGGAAATAAGCCGGAGGTATTCTGTTCATAGAACTTTTATTTTCTTCTTGTTCTGGCTTTTCTGTGCTAGCCAAATTCCTTACAAAAGCATAATGGAAGAAAAAAAGAAACGTCAGTGGATAGACTTAGGGCGAGGCGAAAAGGGTATTCCTCGCTTCGCGCTCCACGCTGTTCTCAGACTGTCGCGGGCCTCAACTACATCCCCGCCTCGTATCCATCAGTGCAGGCCATCGCCAGATAAAGGCACGGTAACCTAAAAGGCCTGGGGACGCGGTTTGAACTGGAGGAAAAGGCGGGAAAATTTTCACGTCTTTTGCCGAACTACTGCCTAAAAGCATAGCAAGAACTGCAAAATGTAGCCTACGCCACAGACGAGACTAAACTGTGGTTAAGTCCGTCTGCGAAACAGCGCCTAAATTCTTGTTCTGGGTCCCCACCTGTGTACCAGGATTTGAGTACGCGCCATGATTGGCCTGTTAAAAAGCCATTGACGATTTGCCTATCAGGATAAAAGGAAATTCGAAACCCATTTCCGGTAATTCGTTGAGTCCGCTGAGTGCCCAAAACAAGGATGCGGGCGCTGGTTCGCAGACGTTACTTACCGAGGTTAAAGACGTCTGTGACGCAGGTTAGAAAAATGGAACTCCACGGTTGACAACTACTATTTGATTTCGTATTCCAAAGAATTGTGCAGATCGACGAGGGTGCTCTCCGCCGCGTTCGCCTTCGGCCTCTGTGGGTAACACTCTCGTCCTTCTAATGGCATTTTAACCTAGGGCGGACTGATTCGTGACACCTAATAACACAAGTACTTCCAGTGAAATTATAAGATGAGCCACCTTTTTTCTTTGTTTCAGTTGACATCAAGAGATTCAGAGCTGGATAATTTGAAAGACAGATACAATACTGCCCTTAAGGAGGTAAGCTGTTATCATATCTTGGAATAGACGCTTCTTCTGACAGTTTTTGTGAAAACCAGGTGTAAAGCGGGCGTCAATAACGTCCCAGTGGATAACACAATATCTCGAAAAGGCACTTTGGTCCGTCGCTAAACCCAATGAACCTTTTGCGCGCCTGCGAAAAATCAACCACTTGTCGATTAGTCATCTTCGAACCCCATTTATAATCTTACTCGCAATTTTAAACTCCTTTACGCTTATATTTCCTCAAACTTGCGTTTTTGTGACTTTTTTCTTTTTTGGGTTGCAAATACATGCAGAGTGATGCCTCTAATTCTCAAATTATTTTCAGTCTGGTGATTGTTTTCTATGCCAAACTCCTCCGTTCAACCCCCCCCCCCCCCCCCCTCTCTCGTATTATATCCTCTGCAAGATAAAACGGAAAATTGCATCTAGGTTACCACTCATCCCTTGTTTTCAGATTCAGGAATACGAAAAGGAGATTCGTCAGCTACGAACAGATCATGCCAACTCCAGTTACGAGGTAGGTATTTGTCAATCAGGTCATACCAGTACAAACCAAGTATACCCCACTTCAAGAAAACTGTAGGGATAATAGTTACAACCGTTGGGCGTAGTGATTTTTGGGATTGTTTGGGTGGACAAGCGTAAGTTATGATTGTTTGTTGGTATTCAAGGCAATTATTAACCAATCATACTTAACACCTGTCCACCCAAATTATCCCAGAAATAGTTGCACCGAAAGCTTATACTAATATCACTGTTTACAAACTATGCCTACAAAAATCACCAAAAAATTATTATGATTAGTGGTCATTGATGAAATTTGTCCGATATCTTCTTCCAAACTCAACAGGAACATTTTGTGTGAGGGTAAAGACACTAAATAATGACTTTAGGACCGAGAGATTGACCTAAAACAGCAGTATCCTCGTGACGTAGCTTATGGCCGCCAAAATCGGGGAAGGCCCCTTCACGCCCCTTCTCTGATTTTTCCTGAAGGGATGGGGGGTGGGGTAGGAGGTCTATACACAGGCTACTCGTGCCTTTTTTTTTTTTCAACTCATATTTACTTTTTAAGTTGGAGAAAAATAAAGTCCACATACAGCAACTGGAAGGTGATGTTATCAGGTGTCGCGAGCAAGTTTCTCGATCAGAAGAAGAATGTAGAGCGGCACAAAGGGAACTGAAGCGACTGCAAATGGACGCTGATGATCAGAGAGATGCGCTTGCTAACGAGGTAAGCTGTACCAAAAACAACAACAATAATGTTTATTGGGGGAGGGCAGAAGAAAGAAACTTTCTTTCCCCTGCCCCTCCCCCTTATTTTATTATTTATTTATTTTTTTGCGCTCGTTTCAGCTTAAGCGCACTAAATCGAGTGGAAACGTTTGCCACGCAGGCTTTATTTACAAAAGTGCATTGGCCCGTTGTTTGCCAGTCTAATTTTGGTAGGCCAGTCAATTTACGTGTAGAGAATAATTCTGTTCTTTTATGTACATGTTTGTCTATATATACCGGATTATACAGAGGAGAGAAAAAACTTACAGCATACTTTAATTCTGGTCTCGTTCTTCTTTTAGAGTGATTTACTTTATCGCCCATTTAACAAATGAATTGGTATCAATTTTAAAAACAATTTAAGTAAAAACTAGACACCTGGGCGTTCTGAAGTCCTTGCAATCAAAACAGAAGAGTAATAAAACTTATACCAAACTATAGATCGATAACAGAATATTTCGACAATTTGCACTGCAGTTTTCGTATTTCCTAAGCGCAGTTTCTCGTTTTAGGTTGCAGAAAGGCATGATGTTATCTTGAAGTTGAGGTCAGAAGTATCTTCCTTGGACGATAAACACCGAGAGGCTGTTGCCCAGGTAACACTTGACTAAAGTCAAAGTAAATGCAAAAATTTAGCAGCCTGTTTGTTTGAAGATATTTTTTACTTCCTTTCTTGGTTCTTTATTTTCCCTTCAGGCCAGCTGGAGAGATAAAGGACTGTTTTAGGGGTCCAGTTTCTCCTATTTGCCGAATCATTTGCAAATGAGCAAGAACAATAGATTTTGCTAATTAGCACTTAGATTTTTCCAGGTGTCTAGTACAGTTGCTTGTTGCAGAGTTACTTTGATATGTATAACGTACAAATTTCGAGATGAAGCAAAATAAAGGCACGATTTTGCGTCGCTCTCTCGGGCCCGGTCCCCCCGCGCGAGCCTAATCCAAATCAAGGCTGAATGTTGAAAAAAACTGTTTTGACAGTGAAATTTTCGTAACTGCTCAAAGTAAAATTTTGAAAATTTTAAAAATAACTCTGCACCCACATTTGTAACAGTAAATTGATATAGTGCCTCTGAGTAAAAATCCCCCAGGGGGTTATATTAGAGATCTGCCCTCAAGTAAAAAAAAGAAATTCATTGTTGTAGACACTATCACCGACGAGCCCGAATGAGAATTTTTAAAATAAATTTCCATAAATTTTCAACAACCTTATGATCTACAGTATGAACTATAAACTGACTTATTAGCTATAAATCTGGTTTACCATATATTGAATGGTTCCTGATGTCGCGTCTTTGCTATCGTTGACTATTACTGTTTTTACTGTTTTGCCATTTATGAGGTACGGTACTTTGTTTTCAATAAAATTATTGCTGTTCTATTAGAAATCATGCCCCAATATTAAACAATTATTGGATGAGGTTTTGATAATACCCGGAATAATCTCACTTACCGGGACCTTGGTTATTCCGGACGTCAAAAAAAAACAATCTGAACCTAATAACTTCTTTTTAATTAAATACATTATTCTGAAGAAAATAATGAAAAACATAATGTCACACGAAAGACAGTTTAACTTTGCGCCTGGAAATCATGGATTGCGCGCGCAACCTACAGATTTGTTAATCTGCTAGCAGATAACTAGCTGATCTGTAGGTTACACCGATTTCTAAAATTAACTACAAGCTCTTAGCCAATGAGAAGGACGATAGTGAGTACAATATTATGTGATAAAATTTACGCTTTGAAGATTACTGACACAAACATCCTCCCGATTTCAAAACGCAAATATTCTTCCGCCCTTGAAAATATAAGCCCCAGGGACTGTTTTCAAAATTTTATAATACAGTATAAAATTTCAGAAGATCTATGCGAAACTTGAAAATTAAAAGAAGTCTGACGTGATGTTGATTAACGCAGAAAATATTATTCAGTAATAATTCATGTTGTAACTATAAAAGTGGGGGCAGAAAAAAGGGTTTTTAAAAGCTCTTAAATTCTGTTTGAGAACGTTCTTAGCATGCCCTTAAAATGTTGTTAATTTTAGCCTTAACTCTTTTGTAGAAAGTATGTTATAAGAAAGACTGCAAAGTGGTCTATTTATTGCCCGTTGCAAACGCCCAGTTTAACTCTAAATTCTGCGCTTGATTTATCACAGACCGTTACGTTTCAACGCCCCAGCGACCATTAACATTCTGCACATAATAACTCTATTGTCGAGTCCGCGTCGCTTTGGGAAATTTATTGTTTCAAATTTTTAATGGCCGAGAGAACATCTGTATTGTTTGCATAATTTTCTGCACCGAGATAGCGTCCCTTGAAACGCGTATCAGCGGGCTTCGAAGTTTGCGGAAGGATTGTTGGGTTTTGTTTGTTTGTTCCCTGTGAGTTGGCTAAGCTGTAATGGTGTTTTAAACTGGTTTGCTTTTTCTCTGTGGAAAAGGCCGATATAGAGAAAACCAAGGTATTTAAGTATTTATCCGTCCGTTCACTCTGGTGATTGCGACCGCGACCACGACTTTGAGAAGTCTAAATGTAACTGTAAACAAACTTCCTTTGAAGGTTCTTGCAATCAAGAACTTTTCTCATTTGGTGGGCCCAGGCTATGTGATAACTTTGCTTCTAACTTGGATGTTTTGTAGTGATGGTTTGTACAAAGATAGCGACCCTTATATTTCACAACCAAATGCTAGTAGAGTAAAGATTTTCAAAAGATAATGTTGTGTCAGCTGTTGCATTGTTGATTGAAAAGTTCTTCATGGTTCTTCGTCAATCAAGCAGATGTAACATTTGTCATAATTTTCCTTCAAGTATACGATGTTTGTAACAAGTGTTTATTATATTTTACAGCTGTCTCATCGAAATAATGTGATTCAGAAACTGCGGAACCAAAACAAAGAAATGACAGATACGGTATGACTTATTATATTTTTGTTTGGTTAACATTCTAATAACGAACAACAAAGATTGAATGGGATTTTTATATTTTACGGACCAGTCACTTGTTTGTCATTTATCTGTAATTATTTTTTTATATTTAGCATGCACTCGATTGTAAATACAGTTGACGCTTTTTAATTCTTTCGTTTTGTCCATAGTGACAATTGCATTACAATTTTAGGATCTGCAATATAAATACTAATCCTTCACTTCTCTTAAACAAGCTTGAAATGCGTAATATCGAATATGATATTCATTGAACCCTAAATTCACCAGTGATACAAGAGTTTACGTAAACTTCACCTCTGTAAAGTACACGGAAATTAAATTCTGTCCCTTTTCTTAGGATGGTTTAAACTTAAGTTGGTATAATTTAAAAATGGTGTTTTATGTTTTTTAGATCGAGGAATACAGCCGCAAACAAGCAGAGCTTGAGAGTAAACTTAATGTCACTACTAAAAGAGTAAGTGGTTATAAGAAATCAGAAATTCTACAGCCATTTTGTCAAGGGGCGGTGGAGAACTGGGGCGAAGCGCTTGTAACGAAGGAGGTGATTGTGTCGAAGCTGATTCTGTTATCCTTGTTTTTGTAGCTCTCTGACTTGGAAAATCGCTTGGAGCGGAGTCAAATCAGCAGCTTGGAAAAGTCAGATCATCTGGGAAAAGTGGTAGAGTATATAAACAGCAACCTCTTAAGACAGATTTACATTCCGTTGCCACGATGGCAGCATACCGCGCAGGGCTTTTCCCATCCCACTTTACAAGGAGAAAGCACTGACAACGAGATTGCAACGGTCGGTTAAGCACTTAGCCTCCAACGCAGACATTTTTAGGTCTCCGTCACGCAACGTGAAGCGGGAGTGCGTCAGCTATGAACGTCTGCGTGGGAGGCAATTATACAGTCGAACCTCCCTAGTAAGGTCACTAAATGAACAGAACAGAGTGGTCGTATTATAAGTGTAGAGATTGGAGAGATTCGGCTGTTTTGAATTGCAGACTATCTTAGGGATTGTTATCGTTCCGTTCACAGAAAAGTGGTTTATATGCAACTTCTACGATCTTTAGACTTTCTGTCAGCGATCCCTTAGGTGCTATTACTTGGTGGTGTGCAGTGTGCGAAGATCAGCGCAGAGCTGCATCGGTAGCGCAGAGGTCTAGGGGAAAATCCCGTCGAGCCTATAGTTTTTCAGGCTTTCTTTTCACAACTGTATAACTTGTGTCTTTAACTGCAATGATCTTCTTGCATTTATTTCCTCAGTCCGCGGTTCCAATATAGGAATTTCACATATTATTCGTTGTTCTTACGGTTTTGTTTCACAGGTTGAAGGCAAAGACTCAGAATTGCGTGAACTGAAGTCCAAGCTATCAAGTCTGCAAGATCAGCATGAACAAGCCCAGTCTAAGGTGCGAGCCCATTTCCGCCTTTTTTCTTTTGTAAGCACGCCTTGCTGTTACGGTGGTGTATGGAGCCCCAATCGAGATCGAGTCATAACTCTTACGTCTGACATAATGATTTACGAAAAAGACCCCGGTCTTTCGTGGTCACTCTTTCTGGGAACTTGGGAATAATTTTAATAGACCTTTTTACCGATACGGCGGTCATATTGAATTAATTCGATTTAAGGAGTATTATAGAATGCCCAGGGGTCATGAGCACTTTTTGTTTGTATTTTCGAGCGCTTTTCGGGACATTTTTTCTTAAATATGGTCTTTCACTGTATATTTCTCGGGAAAAAGGCGATCATTATTACATCAAAACACGGCACAAGGATCTTTTTTCCCATTACAATCTTATTCTAATAAAACTTTAAGAAAAAATGTCCCGAAAAGCGCTCGAAAATACGAACGAAATGTGCTCATGCCCCCTGGGCATCCTATAATACTCCTTAAATCGAATTAATTCAATAAGGCCGCCGTATCGGTAAAAAGGTGTATTCCCCACTTCATAAACTTCAGGGAGAATGGGTACAAACTTTAGGCGCAATGATTTCTGGGATCGATAGGGTAAACAAACTTTAGTTATGATTGGCCGATGACCGATGGTATTTAAGGCGACCATGAACCAATCATTTTTAACCCTTGTCCACCCAGATTCCAGACATCGTTGCGCTGAAAGCTTGAAGTCGTTTACTCCCCTTATAATTTCTGGAGTTGGGAATTCCGTCTTTAAGGATCGTAGCTTTCTGTTGACGAGGCCCATGTGTAACTTGACGTGTTACTTAAAATCGTTTAAAAACCACAACCAACCAACCAACCACTGTATTTGCTAACTTAAGTAACGTTTACAAAAATAGAATAAATTAAAATATTTCAGGCCAAAAACACTGCGAAGAATAGCAAAAACCTAAACGAGCTGAGTAGTTACGGTTAACAAAACTGGCACCATACGGCTAGTACTGTGTCTTTTGTACACTTAAGAATCTGTAATGCTGTTTTTGTTGGTTTAGTGTGTTTGATTGACCGTTTTGCCT